>VXBL01009623.1:303370-326453 GCA_013400195.1 Aramus guarauna
GGGGCAGGGGCTGAGGGCCCAGGGGCTGGCGTGGGGTCCTGGGCAGGGGGGGGGAGCCCCGGAGGGTGGGCAGGGGCGGTCAGGGCTGTGGGTGCCCTCTGGGCCCTGACACAAGGGTCCTGATGTAACCTAGCTATTTGTTGTCTGAGCATCAGCTGTTGTTTTAATGCTTAATTTAATTATTAAATAAGTAAGAATGTCTCTGAAAACCACAGTGACTTCCACAGGTAAGTAAGCCAAGACTCCCATCATAAACACAGGGCTGCCCATGGTAAATGGAACAAAGCCTGTGCCCTCCCCAACAGCCCTGACAAACAGGGAAGGCTTTGGAGAGCGCCTGTAGGAAAAGCAGGATGGCGTCCTTCACTGGGATTGAGGTGAGCAGGAGAGGAAAGCACACTTCAAAATCAAAGCATCTCCCACCCCTCCTCACTCATCCCCACTAAGATGTGGCCTCCAACTCCATGCAAGGTGGTGCTTTCTCTCTGCTCCCTGATAGTCCCTACTGTAGGGAATATTCCTTATTGCCTGTGAGATGTTGTGTCTTGCAGCATCAGGCACAACTTAATTCTCCCCAGTGTGGCTGCATCTTTTTTACAGTATGTCCATCAGCAATAATAGCTCATCCTTTAATGGAATATTTGATACTTGTTTTGTTACTACAGTATAGCAGCAGTTGCTCCATTTTCATAGCAAATGTTTCATTTCTTTCTCTCCGCAAGCACTTACCCGGTTCCCCATTCCCATAGTTTCTGAGTGCCTCATACTCTTTTTACCTTCTCTTTTTATTCTTGCAAGGTAATGAATCTCTTTCCCCCTAACCTCTATCCAGAAAAAACATATTTGACTCAGAGTTGACATCTGAAGTTGTGGGCTAACAGTGTAGTTTTTACATTCCCAGATGACTGGTAGACTGCAAACAGAGGTGATAAGCAGAATTCTAAAACTCTTGAATAGTTAATAGCAGAAATACAGGACAACTAAGGGGAATTAAACATATTGTAGTTTAATGAGCAAAGCCAACAACTAAACTGAGCAGGACTTCTAAGTAGAAGTTTGATCATATTGACTGCATAGTCCTTAAATTACCACAGTGTATTACTGCAAGCAGATTTGCTTTCATGTTAGAGAAAAAGAAAAGGAAGGAAACAAAAAGTCAGGAAATATTCTTTCTTAAGAGGTCAGTCAGAAAAAGTTATCTGCTGTGGGATCCACCTTATCTGGCTGTCTAAAAACCCAACATCCAGCCTACAACCAATACAGTGTGATGGTCACCTTCCAAGGGCAACTTTTCCTAGGATAAATGCCTAAGAAAGCTTGAATGAATCAACCTGGAGATACCCAATTCTCTCCACTGAGGCCAAGAAACTAGATTAGACACCTGACTTCAAGATGTCAATAATTAGGTGATATGAATGCATCCCAATGACCAAGAAGCCATTACACTGAGTGAATATTGTTAGCAGGGAATTCACACAAAGCTTCATGCTTCTCCCCAGGTAAGGACATGGAGAACCCAACCTTTCTCCTAAGACCTGGAAAATCAATAGAGGGAGCTCCCTACACACTCTCCATCCCAGGCAAGACACTGCTACTGCTCATCTAACCTGCTTCTGTAAACTATTGCATATGCACAGAGGACTGGTGGAATAAAAAGCTTTAAGAGAAAGCAAACCATCCCTCCATTTTTCCTGTGAGTCAGGGAAAGAATATGGAAAGAATACGCAGTGAACTCTGGAATTGGACTCAGTGATCTCCACTACAGACCTCAGGTCACCAAAGCTCTTCTAGGCTCTACAGCAGGGTAAAATGTGCTGACTAGCCCTCAGCTCTCTTCTGGACCTCACAGAATTGGGAAGCTCATTGGAGTCCACCTGCAGTGAGATGTATAGGTGTTTGGGATGTTTAGACACTCAGCTAGTGTTTTTCACACTGCTAATGGTACTGTGATGGAAACGTGTAAGACCTGTGCGAGATCTGGGGGGGCTTGAGATGTATCTTCATTCATTGCTTGTGAACAGAAGGAAATGATTTTCACGAAGATCTGCTAAGTCTTGCTTGGCTGCCAGAATAGGGAATTATACAAAAGACAGTCCTGAAACACTTCTTGACAGGGTGAAGTTTGTCCACTGAAAGACAGGGAAGGGATTTCTCACATTGAAGACAACACCTGCAAGGGTTGCTTGGAATAGGTTACCATATCCCTTGATTCCTAACACTGAGATCAGGAGGAGTGAGATAGATAGGTGTGTTAAAAGTGATTCTGAGTGTTTAGAAGGCAGCGGGATGGGATATGAACACCTGCAGTCTTCCAGGGCCCTCAAAGAAAGGAACTCAGAGTGTGAGGACTGAGATTTCTTAGGTCAGAAGGCAGCGTTAGAGACACCAGTCATGCTTTAGGAAACGTAAATCCTCAGGACTTATCTACAGAATAACACTGGGGAATTAAGAGAAGAAGAAGGCTTCATGGACTCTTCATTCAGCCAAACTCTGATGGAGGGGCTCCCTCTCCACAAGCCATTTCAGCACTAACCCTCTGTCATTCCTAGCTCTTTGAGAGGAAATTACTATTAAGGCAAAATTCAGTAAATTTGACTCACTTTATCACCTAAGACCTCTGGAGTTTTGAAAATAAAATCTAGACCCCTAAACTGCAAAATGCAGTTTGCCCTGCTGCACCAGGATGTCCTCCACTGTATGACAGAGGAGACTCTGTTACAGAGTTGGCATGAAGCCATTTTGTTCCCATCTTGTGAGGGTAGGGACACTGGTTTCAGACAGGCTCTGCTGCAGATATGGATACAGGAACCCTGAGAACAATCAGTCTGTCCTGTTAACCTCTCTGTGCTCCAGAGTTTCATTTTTCAAGTAATTACACAGCGGACACATTTTCCGGAATAGTGGTTGGTCTGTCTTAGAGCTTCCTTTACCACCATGATATACAAATTATATGGAGAGATATTACAGCTTCCTCTCTGTGGGCGAACAACAAGGTCTGAGAACCTTAACAGTACGTCCTACATTTTTAACTCATGACCTTTATTGCTTGTTTGTTTTTTTATTCCAAATTGAAAGTACTTGACAGCTATTCCGATCTCAGGCTACTGATAATGTGCCTGCAGCTGAAATGTCACCCATTTTAAGGGGGGTTGGGTGTAGATATCAAAAGCAAAACAATCACTTCTCTCTTTGACTTGATCTCTGGGGCATCCAACCCAGATTTAGCATTATCTGAAGTATTCGGTGAATGCTTCCACAGATGTGCAGCTCCTTTTGAAGAACTGTCTCAAGCATCATTTTAAGCCTTGGGTATAAAATAAACTTCAAATCTGTTACAGCTTGAACAAAAAGCAAAGCTGGCAGCCATTCTTTCCTCTAAAGACCTCTGTTTACTGTAGAGAGTTTTAGCCATGTTTTAATTTCAGAATTTTTTAAATATGTATTTTCTGAGAAATAAACATAGATGACTTAACTGTAAATTAAACCTGAGTCCCCTGGCTGCTAGCCCAGGCATCTACCAAGAAGGCTGCCTGTCTTGCAAGTTCAGCTGCATCTCCCTGGCTGCCCTATAGCCAGGGCAAGCTCTATGTTCTTCTTAAAATGCACGTATTCGCTGATATAGGGATCAGCAAACCAGAGCTTACTCCGTTAGACTTTCTGTTCCCAAGGAGTCTTATATGGCTGCTGGCCTGCGTGATTACGTCCACGCAGGTATAGTATAGAAAAACACTTCCATTGGTACAGAAAAACCCATGTATCAGTGCTGACGATCAGCACTGAGTGAGGCTGGTAGTTAAGATACTGCATAGTTGCTTATGTACTGGAAAGGCAAAAGCAGAATGTGAAATGAAATTAGCTAGTAAAGCTGTGACAGCACCTGGAGAGGGAGTGGTGTGGGTGAGGTGGTGACAGCAGAGGGAACACCACAAACGCTGGGAGTAAGGCAGGAGGTAAAAGAGAAAACAGGAACCAGCCCTCTGGTAAATTTGTCATCCCCAGGTATGGCCGTGCATTGCACAGGCTGGTCCTTCCTGGGGATACACTCCTAAACTCCATGCTCCTAGTTTCTAGTACTGCACATGCAGATATCTCCTGATGCAGATATCTCTGGTGACTGAATCCACCTAACATATCCCCGAGAGCCTCAGGGCAGTCTGCGGGCCCTTTTACTGCCAGGACTACGTTGTCTGAAAACTCTGCAATTGCTATTAGCAGCAATAACCTTTTGAAGAAACACCATGCATAAATACCACCGGGGATATGCATGCAGGTCTGCATCCTAGGCACTCCTCCTTGCCAGTGACAAACACAATAGTACACTCTTAGTTTTTAGTAATTTTTCACATCTAAATGTGGTAGGTGAACACTATGAATTTCAGCAGCATGGAAAATATTCAGGTGAATCAACAAAAACTGTGCTGCTTCTTTAAAATAGCGGTTCATTACATGTCAGAATATGGCAAATGGAAAGGATTTGGGTATATTCCCACTTGATCCCGATCTGGCAGAAGCTTTTAAACATCACTGATGAGGCTAAGTCAACCATAATAAGCATGCAAGTGATAACCCAGAGTACACTAAGCCAGCAATGATGTTTATAATAATGATAAATGGAGAATTACAGTAACACAAACACACATCCATAAGCTCTGTGAATTGCTAACTAGCAAGGGAAAAGGCACAGCCCTCGCGAATCCATGTGGCACAGTGCAAATGAACTGCCCCAGTGAAGAAATCTCAGTGCGAACCGCTACAGGAAAATGGGACATTGGGCTATATTTCAGCAGAAATCTCTGCGTCCACAACAGGTATCAAAAGTTTTGGGGCTAAGGGGAACTGATTTGAGTAAGCGTAAATGCAGTAGCAAATACTTCATGTGGTGTGCTATGCAGTATTGTGGATGGTTCTTTTACATCAGCAGGACAGTCATGGGCTACAGAAAAAAAGCTGGACAGTTGTCTACAGTGTCTATACTCTCCCAGTGATTTTATTTGCAATGTCTAATGACCCAGCTGCAGAATTTGCTACTTACACATAAGTTGGATTTTTTATTTAGCTTTCATACCTGACAAAATTTATACTCCATGTACTGATATCCCATCCAATGTGGAGACCAGCTTCAGGTATTAACACTTGCAAATAATTAAGAGACACACAAATTCAATGTCACCAAAGGGTATTGCAAAACTCTCACAAGGAATGATGTCAATTAAGCTTTGCTATGCAAAAGACCTTGTGCAGAGCATAACTATTTGACTAGTATGACAGAAAGACCACAGAAATTATGTTTGCCACTGTGGTGAGAAATATGTGTAGTGCAAGAGCATAAGAAAATGAGCCTGGAACAGTGGTACTGAAGTAACTGTATCCAGTTTAGAAATTGATTTCACCAATAACCATAGGAAACAGCAAGACTGAAAATACTCATATCTGCATGAAGATACAGAGGCCAGATGAAGCCATGTGACTGACAGATATCCAGTAACTGTGTCATCATTGAACAAGTATTTATTCTGAGGGACAAAGTTGTTTTATAGTTTTGCCATACAGCGTGTCTCACCAAGTAATGCTGCTGACAGGTATCAGAGACCTCATGGAACATGTTATGTAAACTAATTTTCCATTCTAAATGTTTGCCCTAAAGCATTCAGATCAGCCACCATATACTTTTTCTGACAACTATGTCCATGACTTTCAATAACCAGCCTAGTTTTCAGTATGGTCTGGATGATGTTACTGTACTCTAGAAGACTTCCAAAGTACATGAAAAAGACTTCTGCAATGCATAAACATAACCGGACTGAAACTGGACTTTGACAAATAGCGCTTTCTGTGCACAGAATTGGCTTTTATTGGGCAATAACTCCTCCCACAGAATGAAATTTGACCCAGTCTTTACAAAAGCCATGTCCCTGAAAATATTGCAAACATTAGTGTGTTCTTTAGAAATAAATGATGGCATGCAAAGCTTATCCCTATCTTTGCTTCAGCTGTAAAACTATTAAAAATATTACCTTGAGGAACCCCGAAGTTGTTCTAGATGGATACTGCAAAAATGTTTGTAATTATGAGAATCATGGAAAGTCCTGGACTTAGGCTGTTTGATCCTGGATTTTCTACAACTTTATGTCTTAGATGATGGACCAGAACTGTATGTGCTCAATTTCATCAAGACAGCATGGAGAAAGACACTGTATTTCCTCAAGAATTTTTAAAGGAAAAAAGTGTGAGCAATGCCTTGTAGAAAAATCTTATCCTCAGTCTGGTGTCAGAAAGCCATGGAGCTGTGGACTCCTGCGGCACGCAGACCAACAGCCCTGAGACCATGCTGTGAACAATGAACAGGTCCACTGAATGCAGATCTGAATTGTCCAATGGTCAATGACACAATATATTTTTTATCTATGAGGCAGGCCTGGAAGAGATGTGAAAGCTGGCTGCTTCTGTGGCCTGCTCCTATTCTTTGCCACCTACGCTGATGGATGATGACAGTGCACTTACTGCACAAGCATACAGACCAGCTGCAGCTGCAAGAAAGCAATGCAAAGAGTTTTGCTTAGCACGTCTGCTTCAATAAAAGTAATGTGGTTTTCTGACACCAAGAAGGCTTAACAGTTCCAAGCCTTGATCCAGCTCCACTGTCACACTTCTGTGGATTCCAGAGTAAATCGTCTCTACAGGACAAACGTGATATAAGTTATTTATCAACTTCTTATTCAAAGGGAGTCTATTGGAAAGCATGCCCACATGGCTCATAATGATTTCAAGGGGTTCAGTATATCCAATCTGTACTGATGTCCAGGACATGATTCTCCATTAGAAGCTCCTCTGAAAGCTTGTGTTACTTGCCAGTCGCATGACAAGGCAGTAGCTATTTATGTACCTTTTCAATCTGTTCCTTTACCCAGGTAGAGGAAAAACCCCGCTATTAACTTCACAACCATGTTAGATCACATGCCATTTTAATTGTCACTGTGCTATCCCAATCATTTTATGCAGTAGCTGGAAGCATTTCTATATACATGTTTACATATATTTTTATAGGCCTGTATATGCATATACATAAGTATGTATACATATATGCATGATATATTTTCATCAGAAAAAATCACAAAGGTTCATCATAAGCTACACGTTGCTGACAGAGAAGCACAAAGCAACATCACATTCAGATGGGAGTCAAACAGCAGAAAACAAAAGATCCTGACTAATGTATTGAGGAGCTACAATTTGAATATACTGCAGTAATCCAATGAAAAGTATAAAAAAACTTACTATTTCATCTCATTTTGCTCTTCATATTTCTCATTTTGTACTTTGCCAGAGACAGCATGAAAATGTTTGGTCTTTCTACCTAGAATAGATACATTCTTATTTTAGTTCAGCCTCTCCAATACTAAATGCATACAGGAATTCTAACCAGCTCAGCATCCTATGAAATCCCAGCAATCACTTGCATGGATGGGAAACCAAGGAAGTTCTGGGAAAAGATGAGGTTTCAATTATTTTTGCCTAAATCACAGTTTGTCTTTTTGTTCCTAGGTTATTGGCAGCCTCATAAATGATGAACCAGTTGCTGAACGCTGCAATAACAAAGATCCCTTGCGGTAGGAACCAGGTTTTCTTCTAAGAAAAGAAGGAAGCACTGTTGCCTAACTGGTGGTGCCAAACAGCTGAAAGTGCTGGAGAGAAGTGCTGGTACCATTTGCTGTGTTGGTTGTCCCCTCCTTGTGCATCCTTTCCAAGCCTCAGGCTGATGTGGGCACTGCTAGTCTGTCTCCATCTTTGGATCCCATCGTGGTGGTCAGTTAACTTCTCGCTAGAAAGCCCTCTTAGAAGCATTTGCACTACACGTTGCACAAAAGTCCTGAAGATCTGACCTCAGCTCAGAGACAATATTGCTTCTGATGAAGAAGCACTTTTTTCTCACGTAAGTGGCTGAATCCTAATGACCTCATTCTATTAATAAAATGTCACATGGAAAGCTGGCACCCTGCAGGTCATCTATTCCTAGAAAGCCACATTAAAAAACAAAAACAAACAGACAAAAACCCAAACCACCAAAACAAACCAAACAGTCCTAAAGAAAAAAAGAGAAAGCTATCAAGATGTACTACACAAAGTACTGAATATTTACGTAACATACTGATAAGAGGAGCAATATACAGTGAACTCCAAGAGGTGTCTGAAGACCTGAACTCTCAGTGCTGATGAGAAGCAGCCAGAAAGATGTTGAGATGGCCCCAACCTTTGTATCCCTGGCCAGTTGCAGCTTGCAGTGATGGGACTGGTGATACCTTTTGGTGGGCAAGATGTAGGTGAGAGAAACTGAAAAAATGATGCTGTGAGATCCAAGAGACATATTCAGCTCTCAGCATTGCCACTTAACACGGTTTGATCTCTGCCTTGCGTGTTGCAACCTTTTTCCTATTCACCCACCTCGCCTGTTTAGTCTATGGCAGGAATTGCTCTTGCTAGTCCCATGCCCAGTGAGTGCTATTCCACTGTTGCCTAGGGCCTCTAATAACAGAAAACACTAACAATCATAATCTTAGAAACCAGAGTTTGGGAAAAAAAAAAAAAANAAAAAAAAAAAATTTGGAAAAAAAAAAAAAAAAAAAAAAAGGATTTCCAGAGATGCTTTGGTCAGCTTTTTACTTTCTCTGTGTGTGCAGCTCCCTCAGTGCTGGCACCAAATCCATATTTGCGCTGGCTGGTAGGAGACAGAACCTTCTGTATAAAAAAAGGAGATTTTCATGTAACACTCTTTTTTGTATAAGTGAAGTTTAAAAGACTTTAAAAAATCATCAGAGAAAAAAAAAAGAAAGAAAGAAGAAGAACTTAGTCACCAGGATATGAAAAACTGCTTTTTCTAGACATCCTGGTTGACTTCCAAGCTGCATCTGACAGCTAGAGACGTGCAGTCCATCATGGCTCTTTTTCCATTTCCAGTCCTTTCCCTGAAGCCCTTCATTTCGGTAAAACATTCCCTCTCAGTGTCCCCCACACTTCATCCCACTCATGACTGGCTTAAGTGATGCATCTGAAAAATCTGAGCTGTGTGAAACACAGCTTTGTACAAGTCCAATACCAGGGATGGACGGAGGAATTCAAACAAGCCTTTTTTTTTTTCTGCAGGTGTGGCAATTTGGGAAACTTACGATGCTCAATCTGTCACACCAGATCCATTAGCCCCTGCAAAGAGTACTGAGCGTGCTTGTGTGTACACATGGTCATATAGAAACACATGCACATGCAGGACAAAAATCAGGACAAATTGTAGAGCTTTCCTTTCCATTAACCTGATCTTTCAGCTATACCTTACTAACCTGAGATGAGTGGGTACCCTACAGCTTATAGAAAGACTGGCTTTGAGTGGCTTTGAGGATTTATTTTCCTCTTAAAAACAACATACATATTTTTTATTAATTCATCCTGTATGTTCTAGCTTTAGCATTAGCCTGTGCCATGTCAGTCTCTACTAAAGACCTCTTGGTGGTGTAAGAATTGCTATACTCCATTAAGCCACAGTCTGCTTAGTCTAATATCTTGCTTTCAAGACTTGCCAAGACATTTACAAAGGAAATCCCTGAAAATCCAATTATGGAATAATCCAAGATGCCACCTTCTTTTTAGCAGTTGGTTTATGTCCTTATTCTTTCTGCTGTTTTCAGTATTTATGTCAGTAAATGAGGTCAGATCCTTGTTAGTTATCTAAAGAGAGTATTGTTCCACCAATTCCAGTTGAGATGCATCATTTTATACCAGATGAAGATGTGTTTCCCTCTCCTTACTGTGCCCATCTTTGCCATGACATCAAAGCATTCTCTTTTGAAACAGTAGGATTTTTTGTTTGGTTGGTTTTGGACACTGCTAATTTAGTAAAGGACTTCATAGATCTGCCTGCTGGGCTGTAATTTATGGATTATCAATGTTCATTTTAAATGCACCATAAGTCCTGTAAGCGGTTCATGTCCCAAGAGCTGCCATGCAAGGTGCCTGGTAGACAGTGTAACCCTGTAACATCCGAGACCTCCCCTCACTGTTCACCTCCTTCTGCAGAATCCTTAGTGATGACATTCTACAGCATGGGTTACACCTGTTTCTCTTTCAGCATGTCTAAAATCAGTCATTTTCCCTTTTTCTTCCATTTCTGTCTCTTGGCCCATTTCTAATCCATGACAGCACTTTTCTTCTTGTCCCGTGACTGCTTAGTTTCCTTAATAGCCTCTTGTGAGGGATTTTGTAAGAGACTTTTTGAAAGCTTTGGTGATCTTCTCCTGAATGGAGGGTATGACATCACTTCAGAGTCCACCCATTGCCTTCCCCCTGTCTCCCTGCACAATCTGTTGAGGTAAGAAGGGTGGAGGGGACTGAACAGCCATTGTGTGCATGCTGGCTGGCACAGCCTCCTCCGTATGATGGTGTTTTCCATGGAAATTGTGGCTGCATTCACTTTGGCTGAGTTTTGAGGACTATTTTTGGAAGGTTTAAAAACCTCCAGGGACTGATTTTTATTCATGTAAAGGGTCTTGACTTTAATTTATAAAGAAATAAAAATATGCCCCCTCTGCTTAACTTTAGTCGGCTTTTACAGAGTATAAAGAAGGGGGGTGGCTGGAGCAGAAGCCAGGTGGGTACCAACCCCTGGTTTGCTGGGATGGCTTCTCTGAACCAAGACAGGGTGAAACAGCCTGAGAGGAGATGAGTTGGGGAGAGAGGAACTGATGCTACCTGTGACCAAAGGATTGTCAGCCAATGGTGATGGCTTGGGGCAGTAAATAAAAGTCCTTTGGATCTTCCATAATACTTCCCTCCAGGTTAGGGAAGAGGTCAGGAGAAGAGAAGAGAAGAGAAGAGAAGAGAAGAGAAGAGAAGAGAAGAGAAGAGAAGAGAAGAGAAGAGAAGAGAAGAGAAGAGAAGAGAAGAGAAGGGGACAGGTGGACAGAGGACCAAAGAGACGAGTTGTGGAGTTTTTCCATGCACATAAATAGTTGAGCTGTAAGCACAGTCACTACAGTGAAGGCAAGTGTCAGAGATCTTTAGACAGTGGAGTGGCTATAATCTTACAATCTGTCAATACTCTGTAGTACAGAACTTAGATAGACTATTCTCTTGTCCAGTGTTTTAAGCCTCCTCTATTCAGGTATACTAGGCTAAGTGGACACATGAACAGAGAGACAACTTAAGGCATTACTTTGGAGAAAATCAAGCCTTGTTGTCTTTTTGCGAGTGAGCAACCAGTACAGTCAAAAAGAAGGCATTTGAGATCATGTCAAATTTTGTTTTGATTCACTGAGGGATAAATTTGCCACTGTTTGGTTTAGAAGAAATCAATTCTAGGGGTTGCATAAGTTGGAAACTTTTTAAATTTGGGACAGATGGGCTTCCCAAAAAATAACAAATGGCCTAAGAATCTGCAATATAGTTGTATTTAAATAATCATTACTGAACCAAAACAAGGCACATTTTCTCTAAACCGTCCTTTCTTTCTCTTCTTATCTTGGAATTCACTCCACTCCTGTGGAGATCCAGACACTTTTACCTACTGCTGTAGCTTCTTGCAGCAGAAGCCTTTGGTCACAGATGGTGCCATATCTTTTTCAATAAGCTCAAGTGTTGGCATGTAGGAACTGATGCTCCCTTAGGGGGCTTGGGAAATGTTTGAGGAATTAGAACTAAACATCCTTTGGCCACAGATGAGAAAGCAGTGTGCAGTAATTGTCTAGCTAGACAAAGTGGGATTGCTTGGGTGTTATCCAGAAGGCACATGTCTGAGTATTGTGTACTAATAAGACACCCAAGAAATACTAATGCCACTGTTTTCCAAGTTAACAACAGATGTGAGCGGAGAGGATTAAACCTCAGAAAAAATGGGATCAATGGAAGTGAGGGATCCAGTTGACATTTTACTGCTGTAGATGGCCTTTCTATAGTAAACCTAAGCCACATTAAGCCGTGAGGTTGTTTTTCACCTGCTCTTTCACCTGCAGATTTCTATTTTCAGCACTGTCAATCTGGTACTTTTCGTGAATCATAATTTTATTTTTTTTTAAACTATACAAGAAAAATAAAAGGTCATTATAGGAACAACTACTCTGATATTGTCTCATAAAGTGGATAGGTATCTCCTGTAATAAACCTTAATTGAGAACGTGTTATCAAAACAGATGCAGTAAGTCATACTTGATACAGAAAAATGTGTTCTCCTTTCTGTCTAAATAGCCTTTTCCTGTGTTAGAGGTATTTCCTGACTACACCATTTGGGCTTATTGCAAGAGCAGAACGATTCAGTGTAGCTGTGAGAGCTCAGAAGCGGGCTCTTTCTTCTATCAACAGGCAACCTGAAGGGTTTGCCAGATAGATAAGCTGCAGGATGTACATTTGCCTGAGGATACCAGCACATGCACCAGCCCAGGTAACAGCAAACTTCATGATTAAGGTAGGAAAACAACTGTAATTTAAATAAATGGAGGTGTCCAACCAAATGATACCTTTGTTGAATGCAACCTTTCTTTTTCCTCTTGACAGCTGATAATTTGTAGCACCCTGCACTAATTTGTACCACTTTCAGATTCCCCATTTTCCTCCTTCTACTGTCCCTTTCCATCAAACAAGTCTTGCTATCCCCAAAATTTCCAACACTGCCATTATGGCAGTGGCTCCCACCATAGAGGTGCAGACCTCACCTCTACCAATGGCAGGTAATGCAGATCTGAGAGATACTGGTGCTGGTAAGGCAGGGAGTTATTATGAGATTATAGCTATACTAGTAATTTAAGCGCACCTGGGTTTAAATACCTGGACCAATGGAGCAGCTAGAACAGCACTCCCTGGCTCATGACAGCTCCTGACCATGTCCAGGACCTGTCTGGGAGAATGGTGAAAGCATGCCTGAAGCCATATAACAGTATAGGTGATCATAGTCATTGTCCAGAAGCGTTCCCACTATTTAATTTTCTAGTGCAGACTCTTCCCAGATGTCATTTGTACTGCATAGCAAATACCAAAAGCAAATGAATTGGTGGTGCGCTGTGGGTGGTCAGTACTGAAGATGTTGGCATTATCTGCTGTAATACTGCCGGGATGATCACAGGCATATTTTAATTCTTGATGCTTTGGGACATGATACCAAAGTCTGGTGGCCAGAGCTCAGCTGAGCTGCACAGGAAGCTACCGGCACTTCTCCAAGGCAGGACTGCAGCTGAGCTCTCTGAACCAGCATCACAGAAAAGAGATTAGATCCTTTTCTCCAGTTATGGAAATGGTCCTCTTTCCCCGTTGTGAAAGTTGTTGCCAGATAATCAGGGAGGTTATCCAACAACACATGCACCAGAACAGTAGCTGTAGATAACTGTGCCGTTTTCATGGGACTGAGGAAAGATGTATGGGTTTTTCCAGCAAAAAATGCATTCAGGTGTGCTGGCCCAGTGGTTTGTGGTGGGTTTGGGAATGATACCAGCTCAGCACCTTTGCAGGGCAGTGGCATTTCTTTGGATACAGGCAGCACCAGGCGCAGAGAAGGCCAGTGCACACCAAGGCAAGACTGGGCTGAGACGGATCAGTAGGGAGGAAAAGGGGCGGGGGGGAGAAGGGAAATAAAAGAGATATAAATATTCCTTTATATTTACAGATAGTAAAGGCTGTGGAGCAGACAAGATGATTAAAAGATAACACTAATGCAAGAATGAATTGGTATAAAATTAGCCATGAACACATGAATGAGGGTAATTAAAGGCTTTAACTGTCAGATGGCAGTGAGTTTCTGGCATGCACTTCTAAAGAGGGCAAACTGCTTTAAAATGGAGCTGATTCCATTTGAGAAAGTGATTGTCTGACGTGACTGTGAGAGCAGGAGAGCTGCTGCAGGCCCAGGAATGGCCCTGTTTAAATGCCAGATATATGCAATGACATACCTGAGCAAGACTACCTGAGGTCTCTCAGCCAAAGAAGCTTCTTTGCAGAGACATCGTTTTCTTACAGGCCAGTTTCTGGTGGCTCAGATGAGCAAACACCATTCATCTGACTCACCTTCTAATGGATTTAAGTTACCATACATTAGTCCCTACATATATATATGTGTATATATATATATTAATAAATCTTTGCTTAAGTCTGGGGTTTTTTTAAATGGTAAATTAATGTATAAAAACACCATTGTGATTTTATTTGATCAATTCTTAAGCTAAAGACAACTGACTGCCGTGCTCTATTGGCACGCGGATGCTATTCCCACATGTACAACCCTGACCAGCTCAGAGCCAGCCAGCTTCATTAAGCCACTCCTTAGTAACTCTAATCCTGGTGTTATATATTCCCTCTGGGACCGGCAGGCAGAACCTGTCCTTTTCTCAGAAGGCCAGTATTTTCTCTCAATTGTTTTCATTTCCATTTTTTAAAGCCCACATGGGGAAAGGTGAGATTAATGTGGCCTAATTCTTTGGCGCTCAACCATAAGCAGTCTTTGCTAAAGCTAATGGGGATTGTTTGGGGCTGCAAATGCGGCACTGCACAAGCAAGCCTGAATTCGGGCTGAAAAACAAGTATCCTAGGTCTTCTGCACATGCTTGATCATAGAAGTTCCCTCTGGTCTTAAGGCCTTGTCTATGATCAGAATTGCTCACAAGTTTGTAGAAGCAAATTCTTAAAGTATCTAAAAACCTGCATTAGTGCAATTTTGCCATTAATGTCACTGATATTTTTTCCACCTGTTAGGCATCTGTTTAACCCCCTCTGTGCCATACTGCAGGTCTGTGTGTGTAATGTGGATATAGGACTGGGAAAATGCATTCTGGAGCTTCTAACAACTGGAGGCCCTTGGTCTCCTGTGACAACGTAGGACTAAGAGATCTTTGGTATAACTCATCATTTGCATTCAGTATTCACCAGTATTCCAACCCATGTGCTTAGGACACATTCCCCCTTTCAGGAATTGCAGCTGGATCACCCACTGTCTGGATGCTAGGAAGCCACTCTGCCTTAGTGAAACTGCTGTTATTCTTCCAGAAACTAATCACATCACGCAAACAGTAACATTTTTTTAATGAACCTTAGAAAAAAAGACCTGGTGAGTTGGTATAACACGCTCTAGAGTGAAGGAAGGCTGTGCTTTGCCATCTGCAATAAGATGCTAACCAATTAAGAAAATTCAACTTCAGGAATGCAATTTGTTAATGTCTTTTCAGATGATGGTCTTGAAAACATTCAAATGAGACCTCACTTGACCTAGATTTAGGTTAACAGAGAGATAATTGCTTCAGAAAATACAGTGTCACTAATCTTGTGAACATGGCAGTATTTTCGAGCAGGTTGTCAACAACTGGAGAACACTGACTAGAGAGTCAAGGCTGAGTGTGTGCTGTGAACAATAGTGCTGCAATAAAAACCCAGAACAGCTTCTTGTGGGTGTAGTCAATAGTGTAAATTCATGCCATATTAAAACCCTAAATGAGACTTTGCAGCATCTGCAAAAATGACTGTGAGTAAAGGTGTTGTAGGGGAAACCTGGAGTGGAGGAAGCGCTGCACGAACAGCCAGCAGGAGCATGGATGCCTCACCAACACCTTTCCAGGCTGGTCCAAAACTCATCCCATGGGTGTACTGCCCTCTTCTGACATCCCCCACCTGTCTGAGGGCAGGATGTGAACAGGTCCCAGGAAAATACAGCACAAGGACAACCTCCCAGATGACCAACATAGTTTGGAAAGGGGAGGGAGGAATCGCAGTGTCCTGCATATTTTTCCTTCAAAACATTGTCAAATTAATGCAAGTCCACATGACATACATGTCTTGGAATGTGTTTGTTTTCTTAACAACGTGCTCCAGATAGCTGTAGCGCTCCAAGTACACATGGGGTAGGGTTGTCGTGGTAAATGCTGGGGTTTGGGTATCAAACAACAAGGTAAATCAGTGGCAAAAGCACCCTTCGCTCTCTCCATGGCAATGCTATACTGCACCCCCGTCTCTGGCTTACGTTTCTTTGGCACAATATGCCATTACTAAGGCAAGAATGAGTGTATTTGGCATTTTTAATCTTTTCTGACTGGAAGTTATACAATGGTTTATGACAGCATAGTGATGTTTATCTTCTTAACTACATTTACCTTCCAGCAGAGATTCCTGGGAAGGAGGCTTCCTACAGGTGCCCTATTTGCTGCAAATGCTGCACAATGTTTCATTTCCTCTGAATTTTCTGCAGTGTTTTTTGTCTCTCTAATAAAATTCTCCAGAGCAGATGAGTGAGGATCTCTTTCTCTCTTGATGCTTTTAAGCAGCGATTTCATTCTGGTTGAAACTAGTTTGAGCAGCTGGGCAGAAATCTGGATTTCAGCAGATTGGTATTTGGTTGCAAAAGCCAACCATGTTGTATGAGCTACTCTGCATTGCACCCGCTGAGGATCCAGCCCATTTTTTGTGCAGGAAATGTTGAACTTGCATTAGGAGAGACTAAACCATTTCACACAAGGGCCAGGATCACACACTCCATTTTACAGACAAGGAAATGNGCTCTAGAGTGAAGGAAGGCTGTGCTTTGCCATCTGCAATAAGATGCTAACCAATTAAGAAAATTCAACTTCAGGAATGCAATTTGTTAATGTCTTTTCAGATGATGGTCTTGAAAACATTCAAATGAGACCTCACTTGACCTAGATTTAGGTTAACAGAGAGATAATTGCTTCAGAAAATACAGTGTCACTAATCTTGTGAACATGGCAGTATTTTCGAGCAGGTTGNCACAAGAAGAAAAGAAAAAGTTATTTGTCCCAGTACAGGAAGACAGACTCAGAAGGAAGTTTTTGAAACATTATTTTGTTTGTCTTTCACAAGGAATTGTTTTATTAGCTTGACCCTCACATAGTAATGGCAGCAAGGAAGTCATGATTTCAGGGGGATGGAAGATGGAAGGATGGAAGATGGAGGATGGAGGTGAAAGCTCTGAAGACTTACCTCCTCCAAAAACACAAAGATGGACATCCCCTAACTGTTAAAGGCAGGCCTGCCATTCCCTTTACTTGCTTCTGACTGTGGTTGCTCATAAATCTCCTGATAAAATCCCAGAATTTTTGCAGAGAAATAGACAATATCTTTAAGAGATTTAAATGACCCTTCTCATGTCAAGTGGAGTTAATTGGGACATGCAGTGATAATATTTTTTTCTCAGAAAATTCTGATTTGTCAGAAGTAAAATATTACACAGGCAAAGCTTCACTCAGATTTTTTTCAACATTTTCAAGAGCATTTTATAAAGTTTTGAAATTATCGAAATAAAACATCTTAGGAGTTTTGATGTGCAAAATTCTGGTTCTCTAGCTCAGCACTACTTTGTTTCAAAATTAAAACAAATTAAATTTGAAGCCTTTACTCAGGGTGGAAAAAATGCTGCCACATCTGATAACCTGTTCTACACAATTTTCACAAGCATCGATTATACCATAAAGCAAAGTCCGAGCCTGTAAGCAAAGTTCATCACTTCTCTGTGTCTTGGGTAGTCAGTTAAAATGGTGCAAATTTGGTCTCGAACATTATTACTTGTTTATGAGTACCATTGTTCAGCAGAACACCGTTATTTAAGTAAAAATCTGTTCTAAGGAACAGGCATAGAGAGCTGTTTTTATGCCATCTGGAAAAAATAAAGGAGCCTGATTCTAAGACATGTTTGTGACATTTGTAATGTAGATATGATGCTGTACGCATGCAGAAAACGTGCAGGTAATGATTTTTCCTTGTGAGCGTATGAGGCATTTTTTTGTGATTTATTGAATTGCATTTCTGCAAAAGTAAGGAAAAAAAAAATTATGAGGATCTAAGTGGGGGAGTAAATCTCCCAAAGGTGCTCTCTGCCTCTCAGTGCAGCCCAGCCTCAGTGTCCCACCGAGGTGGCTTTTAGCCCCAGAGCGCAGTCGGACACTGCTGATCTGCTGCTCATGGCAGTCCCACCGCACCGGGCACCCCGCTCCACACCGAGCGGGATGGGGCAGAGGCGGCAGGAAGGGGGTGCAAGGAAACCAGATCCCTGTTTTCTGGCCATGCTGCTGTCAGTCAGAGCGGATAATGGTGAAAAACCAAAGTAAGCACACTAAAGGGTATGTAGGGTCACAGTGAGTCACAAGCTTGGGCAAGACTTCAGCAAGTCTGGAAGTACCTGTTTTTTTCCTGAATAACCCCAAAATTATCTTGTCCACCCTGCTGGTATCTTTGCCTCCCCACACACCCGCCAGGCAGCTCCAGCAGGTGTTTACTGTGCGTGCCCCGGAGGCTGCGGACTAAAGTGGTGGTCCCGCTCTTCCTTCCTGCCCCATCCTCATCTTACCCTGGTTTCTGCAATGAAACACCGGCTGCAAGAAGAGGCACCCAGGGTGTGCGTATGTGCATGCATGTGCATGAGTGCATGCTTTCCAGCAGATACAGCTCACCAAGGTGGTTTCCCAGCACCTTTACCAGTGCAAGCAAAGCTGTGGGAATAGGCTGTGTCCAAAACTGACCAAATGTTGGTTTTCCTCTGGCTCCACTCAGGGATTTGTGTCCAAAGGAATATCAAGCAGCTGCAGGGGTAGCATCACTGGTGAGGTCAAAGGCCTGAGGAGGAGGCTTTCTCTCCTCTTCCCTCTCACAGACGAAGCCTGAACCAGAGCAGAGGAGAGGGAAACCCAAGTGCTGCGCTCACCAGAGCCAGCATGCACCCCAAGATGAGGTGAGCGGTGGGAACAGGGCTTGCCGTGACTTTCTCCATTGGCGCTGCCCACCCACCTCCCTGACTGCAGCACCTGCCTGACCTCTGCCAGGCTGCAGGAGCTCACAGCCTCCCTAAAAGATGATGATGGGCATCTTGGTACCTGGCCGCCAGGATAGGTGACTGTGGTTGTAGGCACCTTTGGCCAAATGCACTACCTGACATGTTCAGCATGTTTAGTGTAAAAACTCATTTCTGTCCCTAATCAGCAGCAAATTTTGCCAACAACATGCTCAAGTCAAGGGTCTGTCCCCCGCTGTAAGTGCCGAGCATGGTCTTCATCATGCCTATACATCTGTGAGCATATTTTCAAGTGCTTACACACTTACGTGCAATACAGCATCATAAAATGAAAGGAAAACAGTCATGCGTTCTGTGAGAGTAGACAGACGTGGGCATTATCAAATAATCTGGCTGCAGTTATAAATATATAATAATATTTAAATTTACAAATCTGACTGCTTATATCTAAAAGTCATTATTTACTTTGTATATAAAAGTGCTTTACGTCATATACACATAATAAAGAAATGGAAAGTCTGAATTGCTCTACAAACGTGGGACCTCATCACCTTCTAAGATTTAAGAAAGAAAAAGTTCACATGGAACATTTAAACTTGGGCTACCAGGGTGGATTAGCAAGAAGATCTAGTGATATGTGTCAGAAAACTGAACTCTTTTTTTTTTAACAGTACTTTTTGTATAATATGCTTTAATTCAACTGAATTAAATTATACTTATCACTGTATTCTTTCAAGTGCAATTCAGAAGCATCTTGCTTTCTCAGTGTGAAAAAAAATTCCTCTAGTTTACTGCAAGATTCATGTTTCAGAGATACAATACACATATTATACAAGTCAAAATGTGATGCAGCTAATCTGTGTCTACGCATGATGAATAATACTTTTGAGTTTCAAGCATCATCAGTTATTTTTTTAAGTCAATTATTTATGATTTTTAGTATTTGCCATAATCCTTGTCTCATCTCCAAGGTGGATTTTATTAAGATAAATCAGAGGGACACTCCATCCTCCTTACAAGAAACAGGGAGCAGGAGCCCATCTTCAGAGCCACTAATTGCCCTCAACTCTCTTTCCCCCGTGACCACAGAGAAACTGCAGACCCTTAGATAGGGCACTGGGTTTAGCTGCCCAGGAAGGACAGTGTGCCCATCCTCCCACGTCCCCGGCAGAGCAACATGTTTTCACATGCAATTGGGAAGAGATTTATGCCTTGACATTAATC
This sequence comes from Aramus guarauna, assembly GCA_013400195.1. Lineage (NCBI taxonomy): Eukaryota > Metazoa > Chordata > Aves > Gruiformes > Aramidae > Aramus > Aramus guarauna. The sequence continues at coordinate 323,346 of VXBL01009623.1, forward strand.
CTAGACACTCGGTTTTGACATTTTTCAGATAAATATGCTAATGCAAACTACTCTTAACATTCTAGCAATCAATTGTAATCACTCTCATAATAGCCATTTTCCCTCATTGGCAAATCAGTTTTATATATTTATGGGCCTTACTGCAAAGATGTGAATAATTGAAGTGTGTATTGAAACAGTTATGTAAGAAAAGGTTTTGACTTCTATTCTACACATTTTTGCATACACCGATGTCTGTTAGTTTGCAAATTGGATGCAATTTTGTACTTGGGTGTATACATTACAGTGCCCAGTCCCTTTACCGAACCTTCACTCAGCACTTAGGAAATCTACTGAGGCCTTGGGGTTTTTTATTTCTACAAGTTGACCTTAAACTTATCCCTTGCTTAGAAAGTCCTGTATGTCTCAGCAGCACGTGGTCTTTTTGTATCTCAAATGTGAAGTGAAAGATCCACTGTGTGGCACACTGTTAACCAAGGGAAGAGAAATGAGATATCAGCCCTTTGGACACAATAAGGAATATTGATCTAGTTATTTCCCTTTTGCAAGCTTGCATGCTCCTTGGTTCCTGGTGGACTGAGCTGGTCTTCAACAAATCGTGTGTGCAATTTCGAAATAGGTGAAAAGTGTAAGACATGAAAAATTGTGGGGACGGGTGAGATAGTATGGATTTCGACTTGTAATTGCTTTGTTTAACCTTTCGCAGTCCTGCAGCTTGTCTCCCATGTTAAAAAATGTGATGTATTTCCTCCTATTTATTATTTGCACTGGGCTACTGAAGAAAAAACCCAGTGAAGTATGCCTCTGAGTGACAATGGTCTCTGCCAGGAATAACAGCAAAGCTCTTGCACCAGTGCCTCATTAGTTTATGGAAAACAGGTCCCTAAGGAAATGGTGAGGTGTAAATAAATTTAAAACAGTTTAGCCTTGGAAGTAAAGGGGATGCCAGATTTTTAAAACAGTGGTGGCTCAATGATGCCTTAATACTGTGTTGCACATATCATAAATTTCATCTCGGTTCTCCAGGATGTTTATAAGCACCATAGAGTGATACTATTACAGACGCATATTTTTAACCTGTAAAGTGCACATGTGCTCTTTGTCATCTCTAAGTGGAATTTTTACCAGTGGCAACAATCCCTGTTAGATATATTTGATAGAGGCACCAAAGGATCTCTCTGCCCCTTGACATGCCACCCCCACTCTGTTCTGCTAACCAGTCTGACTTGCTTTGTATTCATGTGACATCCACAAACACCACAGGGTCAATGCAGAGCCTGCTGAATAAATTGTCTCCGGATGAGCAATAAAGTTCAAACTTCTGGACAAAATCCTACTGCTGACAGAGACTCACATGTAGATAGCTCATCCAGGTTTCTGAAGATCCCATACCTGGAATCAACCTAGGAACAACATCCAGTGGCTCCATGCCAGCTCCATGGATCTCAACTGCTGATCTGGCTCGTGATGGGTTTTCCCATTTGGAAAGCTCCTGGACTTGGAAGTCCCTCTTGGAAAGGGTACCAAGATGTCCTGCAGCGTCTCAGAAAGACAGGTGCCAGCACCAGCCTAGGCAGTGAGACTTATTCTCATATATTCAGGGGTTCTTATGCAATTTGAGCATGTCATCTTTCAGCTAACAGATGTCTGAAGACAGATATAAAGGAATTGTTAATCAGTCTTTGACCTGGAGCTACATAAAATATTGCCTAAAAACAGGTCAAGATCATAAGAAATGTTTATATTTGTTTAGGAAAGTAATTTAACAAAAGATAAGCAAAACTAGTGCCCAGATGTTTAGATGAGACTGTGTCCAACAGCATAAAAAGACTAAATATATCACCAACACCAGATCTTTCGATGTTTTTCAATGTCCAATGGCAAACAAATGTCCTCTGTGGCAAACCCCAGCCAGGTCAGAGGCAATAAGGGAGAATACACCTTTGTTATGTTTCAGATCACTGGAAAAAGGCATCGTGAAGCATCCCTTAAATGAGCTACCTAAGGCCAAAACAAGTCTGTGGTATGCAAACTTCACAGGCCACCGCTGCAGTAACGACTCCCATGTATCCTGGTGAAGCAATAACCCTGTCTGGTGTTACACAATACAGGCAGGAGGCAGTACCTTATTCAAAGGTGATATTCAGGCACATTTTAAATTCTAAGTCTCAGAATACATGGCAAGTGTATTTCTGTGTCCGTTAATAAGATATCCCTTACTGCTCAAGGGTTCGGTGTAGCGGTCTGACAGCAATAGGCCCTGTTTCTACTTAACACATAGGAGCAAGATTACATCCATCCCCAGCTGCCAAAAATTTATGAAGCACAAATTCTCCAGGGAAAGCCATAGCTTTATATAACATTACTGGATATTTACATTTACAGTGGGACGTGGGACTTCACCATTAGCAGATATGTGTGAGAAAATATGTGAATCCAGCCATCCTCCTCATGCCTGTACATCTGGGAAAGCTACTGCATATCAGTTATTTCATCTGAAGGCTGCAATAACTGTTTTTACTGGCTCTGGTCTTCATCTAAGCTAATATCAGCACTGAAAATTTGATTTTACAATATATTTCCCTGTTTTGGAGGTGGGAATGGGATTAATCCCCACTACTTCCACCTGGTGGAATAAACTCAGTAATAGAGATGCAAGTATCAGGAGTAAACAATCAGATAATCACTCAGACCTCCCACATTTCATTTTTGACACCCAAAGATGCTCAGCACCAACAATTCCCCAAGAGAGTATGTGGAGCTGTAAAAATCTGGCACCTTTGGAAAAGTCACTTTTTTTTTTTTAGGTGCCAGTTTGACCGTGGGCAAGTTTCCCCCTGCCTTTGCTTGATGGGATGCAGAGCAGAGAAACAGCATGCTCCAGGACAGGATGTCACGCCATCCCCCAGGAGGAACTGCACAGGTTGTCCAACATCACCTGCAGCCCAGCCCCGACAAGGCAAGGAGGAGGGCTGAGAAAGCTCTGCCAGACCTGGCAAGGTGGGACCTTGTCAGCTCAGTGGCTTACAAATGAGTTTTTGAGATATTGCAGAGAAGATCTTTCTGCAGGAATAGGTACAGGTGACTCGAGTGGGGCTGAATGAAAAA
>VXBL01009623.1:326470-426527 GCA_013400195.1 Aramus guarauna
AGGAAGAAAAAAAAAAAAAAAAAAAAAAAAAGGCATTTAGGAATCCTGACGGTTGTCCACAGACAGAGGTCTGTAGGATAAGTGCTTTTCTTTTCTCATTAGGATATACTAGTGCAGGCAGACTGTATTAATGAACGTGCCCAGCAACCTCTGTGCAGGATTCCAGCCGTCCTCAGAGAGGGGCAGAAAGAGCCAGCTGTGTCTGTGCTGCTCTCCAGAAGAGTATCCTGAACTCCAAGGCTGGGCATTGCAACAAAAGTTGTATCTGCTCAACTAAACCAGCCACGGTGGAAGGAGAATCCTCCCAGGTCTGTGAGCATCCTTGTAATCCAGTTGTATCTGCTCTGCCCAGCCCCATACACAAACCTGAAAACCATCGTCACATCCTGAGCTAAATATTTCACCAGCGCAAATGCAGTTCACCAGAGACTGAATATTGTGCCCATTCTCTCTTATGTGCTGGTCCTGGTGGAGAACTGGTTGTCACTGGCATGACAAGCACTGCCCTGGCATGCCCCAGGCCCAGAGCCGTGCTTCAGACAGGAGAACATCCCTGCAGAGCCAGCCCAAAGCTGTGAACAGCCCCAAGCACCCCTCCCACGCAATGCTTTTAGGCAGGCTAGCTGCTGCAGACGTATCTCCAGCACCCTAGCTAACATCTTTGAGGTCTTCACAGCTCCTCGTGGAGAGTGAGGTCAGCTGAAAAGTCCTCTTGGCTCATCCAGGGCTGTTTGGGGGGACAGTGAGGGCAGGGGCTGCCTGCCCTGCTTCTGGCAAGGCAGCAGCAGCAGAGCTGGGCTGTGTGGGCCAGCAGGGTATCAGACTGTGGTGGGCTGACCCTGGGTGGACACCAGGTGCCCACCAAAGCCACTCTGTCACTGTCCATCCTCAAGTGGACAAGGGAGAGGAAGTGTAATGAGAAGCTCGTGGGTCGAGATAAGGACACGGAGAGATCACTCATCAGTTACTGTCATGGGCAAAACAGACTCAACTTGGGAAAATTAATTTAATTTATTACCAATCAAATCAGAGTTGAGTAATGAGGAATAAAACTAAATCTTAAAACACCTCCCCCCACCCCTCCCTTCTTCCCGGGCTCAACTTTACTCCCCATTTCTCTCCCTCCTCCCCCCAGCGGCACAGGGGGATGGGGAATGGGGGTTGCAGTCAGTTCATCACACGTTGTCTCTGCTGCTTCTTGCTCCTCGGGGAGGAGGACTCCTCACACTCTTTCCCTGCTCCAGCGTGGGGTCCCTCCTACAGGAGACAGTCCTCCATGAACTTCTCTAACATGAGTCCTTCCCATGGGCTGCAGTTCTTCATGAACTGCTCCAGCATGGGTCCCCCACGGGGTCACAAGTCCTGCCAGCAAACCTGCTGCAGCGTGGGCTTCCCACGGGCTCACAGCCTCCTTTGGGTGCATCCACCTGCTCTGGTGTGGGGTCCTCCATGGGCTGCAGGGGGACAGCCTGCCTCACCATGGTCTTCTCCATGGGCTGCAGGGGAATCTCTGCTCCAGCACCTGGAGCACCTCCTCCTCCTTCTTCACTGACCTTGGTGTCTGCAGAGTTGTTCCTCTCGCTTCTTCTCACTCCTCTCTCTAGGAGATGGTTTTTTGATGGTTTTTTTCCCCTTCTTAACTATGTTATCCCAGAGGTGCTGGGATAAAACACTTCCTTCCACCACCACCACCAAGGAATACAAGTGTGACAGTCTCTGAAGAGGCAGAGTTGCCTCCATATTAGAACAAAAGTAGAACTAGGTAAAGGTTGGTCATCAGTTTTCCTTGAAACCTTTTTTTTTCTCTAGTTTGAGTCTCTGTGACATCAGTAGGAAGATTACTGTGCCTTCCTTCTGAAAATCATGAGCAGCCACCCATTACCAAAGAGTGAAAACCTTCCAGAGTCTGCTGGAAAGGAGTGGGCTGCTAACAAAGCACCAGAAAGCAGCTAAAGAGCTAGGAAGGGCATTACTGATGAAGAGGAGTTTCCTTAATGAGGGATATGATACACTGCACATATCTTAATGGAGTTTGTTTCCCCTAGAGTAAAATGAGGTTTATTTCTGATTCTGCTGAAAGACAACTGCCAAGTCTGATTCCAAATGCCATACCCCAGAGTCTGAGATCACAAGTGATCCTTAAAATTGTAAGGAAGTATTAATTCAACTCCACTTCATGTTTAAACAATAGTCTGAACCTTCATTTAATACGACCAGAATAGCCTAACGTATTCCAAGCCTCAGTGGGTTTCCAGTGACTAAACTGAACAATAAAATTGAATGAAAAGTGTTAAAGAGGTAGAATTCATACAGTATTTGTTCCTCTATGTTTGCTCTTGTGTGCAACTTGGACTTAGCTGTAAGAACACTACATAAAACACTGGTGCATGTTCAGCAATGCCTCTGGAACAAAAACAGGATGATGATAGGAGATCTTGCTACAGCTTCTGCTATTAAGTCTGTGGGAGAGCAGAGAAGAGATTGCTCATTAAATAAGTGTTATAAAGCATTCAGCACTGAGAGACTAGTTCAGAAGTAGAAAGTGAAAGGTCAGCTGTTCCCACTAGAAAAGTATCCATCACAGCCAAGCAGTAATTATTGCCTATTGTCACAGTGCCCTTCCCAGAAATGTGGGAGAGGTCTTGGAGAAGTTACAGAAACTAAAATAACAGAGATTAACAGAAGTACATCATGGAGTCAAGATGACAAAGCAATCCAGAGACCAGTCCCGTGCCACACAGAGGGAAGTATCCGGAAGCTGCTTCCACTGTGTCCTTGTGTCATTCACTAGTGAGCATACGTATGTGGTCCAAGGAAGAAAATGGGCTCTGGGTTTGTGTCAGCTGATGAAACAGTCTGTAAAAAAATGAGAATCATTTTTAATTGCTTCTTGAAGGTAACCGGAAAAAAAGCACATTTCCTACCTTTTCAACTGTGCTTAAAGTATCTAATGTGCTGTACATCAGAGCACACTGTAAATATTACTGAAAAGCAGAATCTAACGCATAAATTATTGGCATTCTGTGCCAGACAAGCTTGTACTAATGTTTAAAGAAGCAGATCACCTGGGAGAAATGTGCTCTACAAGTTGCAGGAGAAACTAAAGAGACAATTAATGGCCATTGGCTGTGCTGCACATATTGTTCCCATGTTGTTCAGGCCAAAGTTGACCGCCTGCCAATAGATATAGAAGTAATTGTCAACAAGATTTACAGTTACTTTTTCATTTGCACAGTTAAAGTAGAAAGGTTGAAAGAGTTATGTGATTTGTTGAAGGTCTGTGCTAACAACTGATAGACCATAGCATCCTGCACCACTGATCGGTAAAGAACACAGAACACAGACTTCACATTTTTCTTAATTCTGGAAGCTATTCTTCATGGCAGAAAGCTGAAGTGCCTTGCTATCGTCAGCAACTGTTTTTTATTTTAAACATCCATCCAAAAAGCCATCCTTCCTGCTGCCAAACCAGGTACCAGGCAAGTTCTAATCCTACCAGTGGAGGAAAAAAAAGAATATTTTTTAGCAAGTTGCACTTTAATGTAATGAAATGAAGGATGTGGTGTTTCAGGCAGAACTGCTAGCAGGTCCTGAATTGGTCACTCTTGTATGTGAACGTGGCATTATTTAATTAGCTGTGTTAGACTGCAGTCTGATGATATGCATCTCCACTCTGCAAAAATATTAAAATGGACAGTAAACACCCTATAAAATTCCAGGAAATCAGTAAAAATTATCAGGTAATGGCAGAAGGTTAGAAGGATCTCTGCAATTTTTAGGAAGCCCTGTTGCCGATAATATGACATGGGTATGACTGTATTTAACATTCAAACATGGAAAATAGAAAATACAAATTACTTAGAAGGAACAGCCTGGTCCAGAAGCTTGTGACTTTCTTCCAGGCTGCACAAGGGATCAGCGACAATTCAGGATCAATCTGGAGATCCAGGCAGTCAGTCTGTGGATGTATTCAGGAGGTGCTGGATTGAAGAAGGATTCATAAGGTCTTCTTTTTGGTGGCTTTCTGTAATATCTCTAGAGCCTTGAGTAAATGCTCTTCTGCATTAGTGTATGGAAGGCAATGAAATGCAACCATCCCATCAAGGTCAAAGGATGTCCACTACTACTAGATTACCTTTTGCAAAAATGACTGTACCTGTCTACTGGCTCCTTTGCAGTTCACTCCTGGTCAGCCCCACAGGCTTCTCCGCTTGGCAAATCCTCCCACTGGGGCTCATAGGCAGGGCAGAGGCAGTGCCAGCACTTTCCTTATTCCCAGCTAATACAGTGTCCAACAGGCTTTGGCTGGTTTGTAGCTGCACCCCGCTGGTTAGTGTTTGCCTTGTGCTCTGACAGTGTAAACTATGACACAAGTGGCTCTTTCAGCCTTTTCTGAACTGGGTCTCCAGTCCCTGAAGGAGAACGCGGTCTGTAAATGTGGCTCTGACACAGTTTGGTGCTATCCACACAGGTTTGTGAAAACATTTCATAAGCCATCTCAGCTGGAAGTAGGCTTAACTCTGTCCTCTAGCAGAGGTGAAGTCCTTTGTCATGGTCAGTGTAAACAGGGCTTAGCTCAGCAGAAATTATTTGGGCTAATTAAGAGGTAAACCTAGATTTGTAGGATGAATCTATAAGGATTTGTATTCCCATCAGCATTAAAGACTGTGGCAAATGTAACTCATTAGAGTGACTGCTATGTGATTGTCACAGAAATACTGCAGGCCAGAATCAATAGGCTGCAGCCACTCAGCAACGCCGGACTCAAAAAGGATGGAAAATGTGATGTATCAAATTAGGGGCAATAGGTGATGATGATGATGAATAAACATGATAATGGATTTGGAGATATTTGAAGACAATTCTCAGTCTTCCACCCCCATGGACAGAAAGGGTGAAAAAGCTAATATAACCTCCCACATTATTTTGACTATGCATGGGGCTGAGGGATTCCATGGCTGGGATCCCTTGGTTTATAACAAAATAAATCCTGGACTTCAAGAGGCTTTTCACCATCCTTGCATTTTCTGGTGCACTTCATTAAAATGAGTAACAGAGGAAAGAGGGGTTCAAGCTTCAGGTACAAAAATCAGTAGAACAATTCCTGCATGTTCAGGCTAGAGGAGAGTCAAGCTAACTCTGGGCTTTTGGGTCAAGCCTGACCAGTTCTTCCTCCAGAAACACCACTGGCATGAGATCAGAGGAAGGAAAAGTCAGAGGGAGAAAATACATTTCTACTCTACCACAGAGGAAGCTTTGCCTCTAGCAATGCAAACATCAATTCTTAGTTCAGATCATCAGCCCCAATGCTCCATGACTCCATCTTGTTCATCCTCCAGGGTCTCCCAAGAAGGGTACAACCTAACTTCCCTCTTTAAGGAGGGATTCCTAGAGGTGGGCTTCTTGAAAACCATGAAATGTGCAGACTTCTCAATCAATCTGTCATCTGTATGCTAATTCTATACAACTTTAGCACACATTACCCCTACTTACTTCCTCACCCTTCTACTTTCATTTTCCACACCACCCAGTGATCACAGAGACTGACAATAGATAACACAAGAGCTTCAGGCTTGCATTAACTCAAAGGTGGGTAACAGTCTCTCTAGGAAGGAAGAAATCGTCTTAGAGCAGGGACCCACTATGGCCAAATGCTGGGGAAATAAATTTCCCAGAACAACTGTCTTTCCTTTTACACAGAAAAAAAAATCCTTAAGAATGTTAAGAGGTTTAGAAAACATGACCTATGAGGGAAAAGCTGAAGAAACTGAGTTTGTTTAGTCTAGAAAAGAGAAGACTGAAGGGGCATATGATAACAGTCTTCCAGTATGAAAAAGGCTGTTGGAGACAGAGATGATGAACTGTTCTCTGGGGCCACAGAGGAAAGGATGAAAAATTTAATTTGCAGTATAGAAGATTACAGAGCATTGCAGGGAAAGAGTGAGAGTTATCAGTCTGTGAGGTGACCAGTGAGCAGTGGACCAGAGCTTCAACCAACTGGGGAAGACAGTACAGATCTTAAGAACAAACTAGACATATGTGTCTATCGTGGAATCTTGCTGTGGTATGAAGGGTGGGACACTTTGTGATCCCTTCCAGCTCTACAGCTTTGTGACTGAGCTCTGATAAAGATAAGTCTCATGTTGAAGCTAATGGGTTTGTTTGTCAAATGACTGAACGAAAACTTCAGGCATTAGACTGGTAACTTCAAAATCAAAATAGAAGGCTGCAAAGCACAATCAGATGCCAGTTGTAACCAAATTTTTGTTCCTAACCCTGACTAAAAAAGGAATATTCATTAAAGGAAGCAGGAATTGGACATGCTTTATCTTCATGCCTAATCTTCAGAAGATAGACCGCTTGCTGGGTGACAACACAGAGAAAAGTCTCCTGAGTGTGCCTTGGTGAGAAAATACAATTCCTTGGCACCAGCAGACCCAAAAAGCCTGTGAGACTGGTTACAATGCTGTAAATCCAAGGTAACACAGAAGAAATCAGTAGATTTATAACAACGTAATTGTGATCAGCACAGAAGCCATTGTATTTTCACCTGGGAAATGGTAGCATTCAGCAAAGACTCTGTTTTCTCCCCTCTTGCCTCTCGTGTGGATCTGTGACACATTGCTGGCTTTTTCCTCTTTCCATGCTCAGACATCACTTTTTTCAGACAAGCTTTAGGATATCAGGGAAAAGACCACGAGGGTAAACCATCCATTTGGTTGGTCAAGTGTTTGCTGATTTTTAATGTGGTGTGTTATTTCTCATGTCCAGTTGCAAAAATGACGGCTTGCCAAAAAACCTGGCAACATACCTAGAGCAAGCCTGGAGGACCTGGAAGGGAGGGAAAAATGCTGACCTCTTGCTCATCTATATTATTCTGCACATGTTCTTAAGTTATGGCTGCCTCCAGATCTGTTTTAATCTCTCTGATGAATTAGTTCTGTTGTGCTTGCCTAATTGGCTGGTTTTTGAACATTGCATGGGCCCCCTCCTTGAAAAGACCCATTTCAACTCATCTGCTTACCATTCCCTTGAACATGCCTGAAACATGAATAAATGGAAGAGGCAGAAACACAAGATGCAAGCTGAAGCAAAAAGGACTCTGATTTCTTGACTCCTAACATGCATTTACCCTCCCCTGCCCTCAGCTATTCTCCAAAGGCAGAGTCAATAGGCTTAGACAAGGCTTGTGAAAAGGCTGTTGAAAAAAGACCCCAAGAAAATCTGCATTTGGAGGAACCCTAGGTCATATTACTTCAGTTAGACATAGGCAACAGCTACCTCAAGTTGTGTTGTTACCAAGTCTAAGTAAATGTGGACTTATTGGTTCCATCCTGCCTTTCCCTTTGCCTTATTTACAGACCTCAACTGAAAGAGCTATTTGTTTTATGGATAAGAAGCCATTTCTTTTTCCTGCTCTTGACAAAAATGAACAATCAAGACCTTCTTTCAGTGCAACTCTGGCAAGTTATGAAAAATTTACAAGTCCTTCTTGCATCAACAGCATGCTTGCATCTAAAGGCTTCCACATGGATAAACCTAAGCAAGCACAACCCACTTGCCACCAGCCCAGTTGGGACAAGTTGCCCACACGTTCAAATGCTGCTTACCCTGAAGTCATAAAAACCTTAGGGAAGCAAAAGCTGCAGCCCTATTTCAGCTACAAGTATTTCCAACCAGCAGGACACAAAAATATGCAGGATCTAGAAACTCAGAAGAGTGTCTTGAAAATTCAAAACTGTCTCAGAGATAAAGAATTGCATTCATTTTTTGAGATTTTTTTCTTCTTCTTTTTGAAGCTAAAAAGAGTGTGCTCCAACTTTGTGCACATGGACAGTATAAACTGAACATGTAACCTTAAAAACATGCAAAAGGTGGGATTTCCAGCTGTACTTAGGGCTCACTTTGTTGTGTTTCCACTGAAGTCACAGGAGTTATCCATTTCAACAGCCTAGATGTAACAGTAGTTACCATGAGAGTTTTGGAAAATAACATAGAATGGTAGCTTGATTGCTTGGAAAGAAATTTCCCTTACCTGCTCAATAGGGATTCAAAACCTGCCTTTTTTTTCCCTCCCAGCCCTCTCTTACTGCTATTACTCTGTCCCTCTTTCACCTTTCTACCCCTTTCCCAGTCATTTTCCTGTTCCACCTACCCACAGGAGAGTTCCAAATTCCCCCCATAATACCTAAAGAAATTCAGATACCAGAACAAAACAAGGAAAGCATAACTTGCACAGAGATGCCAATAGCATTTTTCAACGTGTCAAGAAGAATGTTGAAACTGTGTTTGGGAGGAGACTTGGTAATGTATTAACTCTACTGGCAGGCCATGCATAAGGTTTTTAACCCTACTTTAATCTTACATTTATTATTTTAATCACACTAAATCGTAAAGATTTAATCTTCTTTTAGTTTCAAAGGACACCTTCAGCAATTCAAAATTATTGTTAATTTTTCATACACATAAATAGATAAGTGTGGCCTAACACCACTTAGCTTCTTAATCATCAAGAAACATACTTCAGGTGTCGCCACTGATCCCTCACGTGATGGTAGCTGTAGTGAAAAAATAACCATAGGAAAGAAAGAGATGATAAAGTTTGGATGTTCTGCATATACACTGGTGGACAGTAGACTTGAGAGTTGGCTAATTTCTTTTCAGATTCATTACATTTGGATCAAATCAGTTTGCAAGGTGCATAGCTTTTGCAAAGAGACAGAGTTCTGTAGAGCTGTTACAAAAATAATTTCTTTGCAAAGGGTAATGTGTGGACCAGCACATGAAGTTTTGCAGTCATAGGAAAGACACCGTAAAAAGATGGGATTTCCAATCATAGATGCTATGATCATTCCCAGATGGAGTCAGACAATGTCTGTGCAGTGATACCAAACAAGGAACTGATCACTCTTCCATATATTGAAGAAAGAAATAATGTATTCTCAGAATTCAGATTAAATGAATCCCAAACTTCTCCATGTGTTTGTGCAGATACATACCCTTTATGTACACATGGAAGTGTATATTGGGAAAAGCTAGGCAGGAGGAAATTTCTTCCAATTATGAAGCTTCCCATTAAAGAAATCACACCCAATCCTGTGAATATGTTAACAAACAAGTGGGCATGCTCCAGGGAAATGAAAATTTGAATTTACATTCCATGCTGTCTATTCTGGAAGGACCAAGAGGAGAAAAATACTTTTAAGCTACACTTCAAGTGTTTTTGTCAGGAAAACATCTTTGTGCCCCTCAGCCTTGCTGAGGTGAAGACATCCTATAGCAAACCTGGTGTAACTCAATTTTTAGACAAACAATAAACATATCAAACAACTGAACTTTGGAAAGAACATAAATTTATAAATGAGTTTTAGTCACATTTGGAAAAATCATTTTGGCTGGGATTAAAAAATGAAGGAATTCTTTTTTATGTTGAAACTTTTCATTTAGCAAAAGAAATATTTGGTTTGGGAAATGTCGAAACATCGTTTTTTAATATTCCCAAACAGAAACTCATCAGCTCTTGGTTTTGAACTGGTGTTTCTCTTTTTAAGAATTAACTCGTAAGCCTATGTGGGTGACAAAAGGGAGTGGAGGTAAAGACCACTTGACTCGCATCCACCAGGAAAAGAATCGTGGTGTGAAGCTATGGCTAGGGAGCCGTAAATTGAGATCTGCCCCATAAAGGAGAAAATGTGCTCAATTTGGCCAGAGAGCTCTACAAAGCCCTTCTTTCGGTTTGCACACACATCCCCAGCTCCAGCCTGGATTCCAAAGGCTCCTTAGATTTTGAATAGTCTCAAAAGTGTGTTAAAAGCTTAACAAAGATGACAAATGTTGCCTTTAAGGTTTTACAGGCCTTAATCACACAATCATTACACAGAAATGGGCCTTTCCATGCTTGTCAGAAGTAGTACACGTTTATATAGTATTAACTATAAAAGTGGCCTCAATAATTTCATACCTGTTGGTGAATGTGAGTGAAATTCTTTATCTCTAGGAATGAAGGAGTTTATATCAATTTATCATAACTGGCTTTTTGACATCTGTGAATTTCTGATATTTTCCCAGCTATTCCATTTCTGAGTTACAGGTTTTTCACCAAATTATTCTTCATACACCTTTCTATTATGTGTAGAAGCAGGTAAGAGTGGTCCTGGAGAATGCCACAAAGGCGCTCAAAAGGATCACATTAGTAGGTTAGGTCCTAATCCTGCCGTCTCCTTGTACCCCCAGGAGAGGTCCATGGATTTCAGTGGCAGTTCTCATGTCTGCCAGTGTCCTCCTGTATTACTCAAACTACAGAATCAGGGCTTTGGTCAAAGAAGAGGGTCACGGGTTTTTAAGGGATCTGCATTAAAATATTTGTCATACTTTTTATGTCTCCAATACAAGTGCAGTTAAATAACCCATGGACTACAGCCACTGAACATTTCACTTAGGTATCCAGGGGTGAATATTACCATTTATTTGGGGACTTGTCAAAGTATTATTTTCATTGCACTAATAAATACTGTAAAAGTCAAAATAAAAAATGTTATAAGTTCTGGAACATGTCTTATCTAAATCTATATGATCTGGAAATATTTAGCAAGGGAGTTCAGTAATACAAAACAGAAACAGAAAGGGTCCTGGGTAAAGCCTTAGGGAAATGCCAAACTATTAATTACACATTAAGTGGATGGTTTTTATTTTTCTGTTGAAACAGCAACTATTCAAAGTCTATGCTACAAAAATTATTCTCTAGTATAACTTAGCATAGAAGTCCAAGCTATTTTGATCCCTGGAGTCAAAGTGCTTTAAAAGATGAAATAAAATTGTGTTGGGATTTTTTTAAGTTAGGAAATAGGAGAGACAAATTCTGACCCATTAGCACAGAACTTGGCAAACACTAATGATAAATCAAAGCTATGCTCTGCAAATATTCTTGCAAGTTTAACTGTATACTTGCAATTTTTTTCTCACCTAAATGATTTTCCTAACTTGAATTTTGATATTGGTAAACATCACAATACTGCTGACAGTTCTGATGAAGTCAAAAGGGCTGCCCTCATGTGTAAGACTGCCCATACACAAGAACATTTGCCCAATCAAGCCCAACAGTTGTTACATGTTGTTGCTTGCACTGCTGGTCATCCCTTTATATTAATTATAAATAATGAAGATTATCTTAAAAAGGATCCCAAAATACTTCACGAGGCATGGACAGAAGCCTGTTCATACTCTGTACAAACATAGAAATCTTGCTTTTGTGTGCAAAGCCCCCCGCAATACCCAAGTCCTTCTGTATACACTTGTGTGTGTGTTTACACAAAGGCACAAGCTGCATCATCGAAATGCAGATGCTTCCAGGATGGAGAAGAGCCTCTAATCAGAGTATGGTATGCTCCTTTGCTCTGGGGAAAAGGTTACTTTTTGGTCAGGACATTGGGGTAAATCCTCCCGTAGTATGTAACGCACCACGGGATCTTTAATGTCTAGGCTGAGCAGACATGACCTCAGTTTTCTAAGGTTTTCGTAATTCCTCAACTCCCACCTGTGAAAGGTCACAGAGCAGTTCCAGCGTTATTGAATTTGTGCTTTGCTTTGGATTTCTGGGAGGACTGTTTTGGTTTTCAGGGCTGTTTTTTTCATTTGACCAACCTGTTTCCTCCCCAGATTTGTCTGGTCCTCAGAACCATGAAGTCAGTTCATGTGAGTGCCTTGGATGCAGGGTAGGGGAGGAGAGGTCATCTGGAATTTGAACCCAGACAGGACACATCATCCCATGAACCTGTGCTCGTCTATGTCCTTTTCAGCTTTAAAAGGAAGCAGCCTGGAAGTTGCAAAACTACAATAATATAAGCACAGATCAATTTGGACAGTATGGAGGGGAACTGGAGAAGTCAATGCTCAAGTTACCCACAAAATCAAGTGAAAATGAAGATACAAAACTCTCTTAGAGCAAAAAGACTTCTTCCACTAACTATAGTCCTCCAGGTATCCTGCTGTGAATGAAACCCTGTGTGTTGAACTCACCATCCAGCACTGAAGGGAACTCAGGAGCCCCTAAATGACCAAGAAAGTGGAAGAGAGCTGGGGAGAAATTTATAGAAGAAATTCTCAAAGATTCTTGTTTAGTGGAGACCCTTTTTCTTCTGAGAGTTCCCACCCAAGGAAGAGGTACCTGTCTATTTGTTCATAGTGATTTCTGCCAGCTGCTGCAAGTGAGCAACTGCCTTCCTCTAGGTATGATGAGTAAACTACCTAAGCATCTGGGACTCTTAGCACCATCCAAAAACTGCTCCACAGAAGGTGTGTCTAAGATTTGCAAAGGCGTATGAAGTTTATATAACTACAAATTAATAAAGCTCTCATTTCAAAGGACTGCAATTTTCAGGATAAACCTAGGATCCCTTCCCAGTTATATCCTGAAATCCATAAAGCTCCTGTGTGTGAAAGAACTGAAAAGCATGAAGTCCTGCTCAGCAGAGAATGCACTGTAATTCATTGACTTGGACTTGGATGCAAGCTACGGTGACTCTAACGCCCTGCAAGTCTTCCATCAGAAAGTAACAAGCCGGTGATGAACACTCCTTCCAAATGCACATTCTTTCTTCTTTGTGGTCTCCCAGGGAACCTGAGAGACGATTTTTATTATCTACCCTCACAAAGTCCTCCCTCCCCAACAGGATATTATCCACTTGACTCATTAGTTAAGGTCAACATAACCTTGAGCAAGTTATCACAGTAAAGCTACATGCATTTGTCTACAGCAGGAGGAGTAGCCCAACACTCAGTAGAAGCAGGGGTTTGCTTTGAGGAACCTCACAGACCTGAATCAGGTGAGGTCTCATAAAGTGCCAGGGCCAATTTAAACCCACAGCTGATCCGTGTCCACTGACACAGAGGGCTACCAAGGGAAAACGGGGTGGAAGTCATTGCATAATGGCGGAAGGGAGGGACTGTCCATAGTAGTTCACCCTTCCAGTTTAAAAAGTCAAAATAAGCTTGCCAAAAGATGTTTTATCTTTTTGCACTCTGTCTTATGCTGACTTTCCTGTCTGCCTCCTCCTCCTCGTTCCACTGGTTACATCCTTTTCTTATTACACTAAAGTCATAAAATTGCAAAAATACCTTCGTTTCACCTATTGACCACTCTTAGATCTCATAGTCCATAGCTCCTTTAATGAAGTCCTGAGGCAGTATTTCCCCGTATCCTTATCTGAGTTTGGTAATAAAGCATATCTTAAGCCGACCTCCTTTTACAATATATGAACTAGAGCTGGGCAAGCTTTTCATAGCAAATGTTTTATTTAGTGGATTAAGCCTTTTGTTCTCTTTGTGAATTATTATGGACAAACTTTGACTTTAATTCATCTGGTTGTTATTCACAATTGTTCAAATAACTGTGTCAGTGAACATATTTCAGCTGTTTAGATTGTTCTCAAGTGATTCACTTCAGTTCTTTCTTTTGTTATTTGTTATATGCTGTTTACTATTCAAGGGCTGTATTTGGTTTTACCCACCCCACCTGGTGACAATATTACCTGATCCTTACATCACTGGAAGGTCTATGTAAAGGAGAAAAATCAGAGATTTCTTAATGCCCTCTTTTCCTGCTGTTCTCTGCTTACAATACACATTTCTTACAAAGTTTTGTACAAATATCTAATAAGTATCTGTGGTAAGGCCCATTTTCCATTAATATCCCTTCAGTAAAAGTAATTAGGTATCCCCATGTTAATGGAAATCATCAAAAGGTCTGAGAATAACATCTAGTTGGACTGACAGCTTCAGTCCAACATCTCAGATTCCACCTAGAAGTAACAAGGCAATGAGATACCAGACTTCATTAGTTTTAATCCTCACTGATCTCCCTCTTTGGTTGAAATGAGCATTTCTGAATATTTTTGTACAATATTCACCTGGCTTTAATGTGAACTAAGTAGCATACATATCATCAGATTATCCAGTGTAACTGCAGAAATACATAGTATGTTCCCACAAGTATAAATCCAGAGACAGAATACATCTCACTAAATCTGTTTCAAATTATTTTGATTTTTATACTTCATATAATAATCCATCATGCATATAATAATAGATTATGCATCTCTTTTTTGCATTTAAAGAGATTCCCAGAAACTGTAAAACTTTTATCTAAACCTAGATTTGATGTGTAGCAAAATTAGAGTGTACCAGTTTAGGATTTAGTTCTGGTCCATATAATCTGTATTACGTGCCTCATAGCTCTGACAATACAGTTTCTGCAATGGTTTTCTCCACACATGACCAAACAAACAAAAGCAATACAAATTTGTCAACAAGAAAATAGGCTAAAAGAACTACAATGGGCCATATTCTATCCTGAAGTCAGCACTGGAGCTGCAGACACTTTTTTGTAGGGATACTTTAGCCTCTCAGTTTTCACATCTCAACAGAATATTTGGTAAACTTTTTCTAGGATTCAAAGCTTTTGTTTTGAATACTAATAAACTGTGATTCAGTGAACCCAGTAAAAATACTTCACCAAAATTTCTTCAGGTGCTGCAAATATTTGAACCTGTCTCCTCTATCAGAAGCTTTCCCTTACTGACTGTGTTATGTGTTCATGTGCTTTCCTTTCAATCTGTTAAAGTTATTAGCCGTGAGAATAAGTTCTTCAGATTTCTGATGGAAAAAAAAAAAAAATTAGCTTTAGCTTTTACTGCATTTTTGCAATTTATCGCTCTTTCTACCCTAGTATAGCATGAACTCCTCAATTTGCTTAAGTAAATATTGGCCTCAAATCAAAGAAAGTACTGTAAGTCCATGGAACACAATTTTAAACTAACTATGGAAAGCATGCCAAGGACAGCCATGATGTTAAATGTGTTAGGCTCACTAATTTTCCTATGTGATATATTCTTCCCTGACTATATGCACACAAAGGGGAAAACACAACCTATGAAATGTTATATTGTCCAGTTCCTACAATGTCTTCAGAAATACTCCATTTTCTTTCAAGGGTCATTACAGCACTATTTAGACAGAGCTGGTCACCTGACTAATGACATTTGTTAATCTTAGTATCACATTTCTGTAATACTTTCATTAGTTACATTTTTCTCCTAAGTCTATATTTTCTAGACTTGTACTATAGCTTTGTATTATGCTGCTTTGGTTACCAGGAACTCCAGCAGGGCACCAGAAAAATAGTACTATAAAAGACAATTGGGATCCTGCCTGTGAACTTGCCTGGACTTGCATACCTCCACCAAAGGGTATTTCCACCGAAGGGTGGCTTGCAACGTGCTAGGCACGGGCTGTGCTTAATTCAGCAGCAGTGTGATCAGGACCCTATGAAGCTCCCTGTGGAGTTACTCTGGATTTATACAACTGTGATTGTGATTAAGGCTTAACTCAGACTGTGAGATCTAGCTGTAAAAATTTCTCTCCCTCCAATTTCCAGTGGCTGTAGAGTTCAGTCTTCTCAAACATTTATCTTCTTTTCCATAAATTGCATGTAAACTACATGCCGGTATTCCAGAGCATATGAATGTATTTAATACTCAAGACTCCAGTGTTGTCCTAAAGGAATTGTAATAAATAATGGAAAACCCATGACTTCACCAAAAAAAAACAACAACAACAACAACAACAAAAAACCCCCCAAAAAATCAAACAAAACAAAAAAAACAAAACCAAAACTGTAATAATCCATGATTCACATTTTCCATCAGAACTCTACAAAAATACAGCCTTGCTGAAGGTGCAGTTTTGCAGATATTGTCATTTCTTGCCTGGAAAACAATCACAATTCATCATAATGATTATAAAATGCATGATTATATAAAACTCCTTTTTACATTCATAGGACGACTTTGCTTTTGCAGCTCAGTTTTCATTGGCTAGTGTAGCATGGACATTTATAAAAACAAGTAATAGAAGCAAATTTAAAACTATACTAAAACTAATAACCTGCCTTCAGAATCATACAGGAGGTTGGTGCTCGGGTGGTAGTCATAGACAACTGCTCACATGTTGGTCTCCAACAAAGAGCAAATCATCCCAGTTTTTGTCATGAAGAAAACTTTCCCCCCTCCCCTTGGTATATGGATAAATGTAGCCTGTGATAAAGTCAGCAAGCACCAGCCAAAGCCCCCCTCTTCTGCTTCATTGTGAAAGTGTTCCCCTCATGAAGATGTCTGCCTATCTCTGCCACCATCGTTCCTCTCCCTTTCCTGGCTGCAAGCACAGCAGCTTCTCCCCCCTCTTCTCTGCCCCTCAACCTCCACTACATCTTGTTTCTAGGAACAAATCTTTCTCCCTCTTTCTCCCATAAGAACCCCAAAATACACCAAGGATATGAGGTGGACATCAGTGGGTGCCCTGAGTGGGTGCCAGGGTAGGTGAAGAAGATGACTGGATGAATACCCAGTGTGTGCGGGAAGGGGACAGGAGCTCAGTGGTGCGAAGGACCTGTGGGTAAGGCTGTACAGAGCCTTCAGCAGTGGGGTCCTGCAGCCAAAGGGTACAAGGTGGGGACAGGGCAAGCGAGGGCCAGGTCCCGAATTCAGGCCACTGTTTGGCTGGCGGGGTTGCAGGGGACACATTCGGTACCTATGGCCAGGAAGGTGCTTAGGACAAGGAACAAAAGAAGAAATTGGTGGGGAAGAAAACAGACAAGTCAGTCAAAATCAAGACCACAGATACACATATCCTAGGAGTATTTTAGCTGCCTGGAAACCACTTGCAAACAAAGGACACAGCTCTTTAACCTGGTCAATGCCTAACTGAGAATGTTTTACCTTTATGAAATTAGTATCTCTTGAGGCAAGTTATTTTCTTCCCTAGACAGCTTTTCAGCTTGTGCTTCAGTGGCTCTGCCCAGCATATGCCAAAGCACTGAGTGAAAGATCATTGTTCACCATGGAGTGAAAGATCATTGTTCACCATGTGATCCACACATAGAAGCTGTAGATAAAACCACTTTATTAAGCTAATGATCCAATGCCATTCTTTTCCTCAGAATTGGACTATGTTGCAGTTATTTATCCTTTTGCCAACTCCAGTCTAGATTCCTACCATACACTGTGCCAGGGCCAACTGGAAAGGCCTCACAGAAGCCAGGGTGAAGAAGATGGATGCCTGTTTCAGGGTGGACTTCAGCAGTACCCACAGAATGAGTAGATGGTTATACCTTGCAGGTAACCAATAATCACAACCTGGATTGTCTACAAATAAAAATACTATGGAGCCGGATCTTCTTTCAGATGTATTCCCCAGATAGATGGTAGAAAGAAAAGAGATTCATTAATCACAATGCATAGAGATAGACATGAACAGCAGCATATCTGAATTCTAGTCTTGGGCAAGCAAGATTCACTACGTCAGGCAACTTTGTGGTTCTGACAATACAAGAAGCATGGACTGAATGCCGAAGGCCGCAGTGCCTGAACTGTAGATGCTGAAATAGCAACCAACCCCTCAACAGCTAGGCGTCCTATGTGTGCAGTTCAAGTCAGAAATCCCAGGAAGGGATCCCAACACCCCCAGCACCCAGGGAACATATACCTAGAGCTAGCTAACATGAAACATGGGCAGTAATAGGGTGTCATCAGCTTCCTTTCACCCCACAGCTGAAGCTCCTTTCTTTGTGCTGCAGAGTACCCTTCTCCTTGAGATCAACAGCTCCAGAGTTGCTCCTGAAGCCCTTCTTTCAGAAATTAGCTACAGATCATTATGGTCTCTTCATAAAGCTGGTGTACAGAGATCCTACCACCAGTGTTTTTATACAGTAGCCTACTGGATAGAGCACTTCAGGTCTTTCCTCTGCCTGAAAGGTTCAAGCTCCTTGCCCTAGCCATAAGACATCTCTCCAGGCTCTCAGGTGAAAATCATGCAAGCATGGCTGCACCTCACCTGGAAAAAGTGGGACTCTGTGCTCCAAGAACTACAGAGATGTTTTCGTATCCTTTAATTACTCAATGTGGAAGAAAAAAATATCACTCTAAATACTCTCAGAGAAGTATGTCCCTAAAAATACCTCAAAGATAGAGTCTTGGTTTCTTTTTCATACCACAAGAGGAACTGAGAACACCTCTCCAAACAAGACAGACAAAATCCTTTTCCCAAAATGGATGGGGAAAGTACTTCTGTTTTTTTTCTGAGCAGAGCATGGAACTGAACCTGTATTTTCTGCATCCTCAGTAAGGGTATTAATCTCTAGGCTTTGGGGGTGTGGGGCTGTAAAGAAGATATAGCAACAACCTGTGACAGAAAGGAGGCTCTGTTGCATCCTTTCCAGGATTTATTGATGTTGTCCCTGAGAGCTGGGCTCTGAGAACATTTAGAAGATTTTTCCCATTTGGGGACCTTGTTCTACATCCCTGGCTGGTTTTGCTGCTAGGACTCAGATGGCTATGAGCCTGCCTAGCAGCAGAACTGCAGGCAAGTGAGGACATATGAGATTAAAAAAAGAATTAGGCACCATTTGCAAATTCCCCAAAACTCCAGCTCTGATGCTGCTGCCTTCCTGAGGTACTTAAAACCCATCTAAATTTTAGGTGCCTAAATCTAACCAGAGGGTGACCTTCAGCTGCAGATGTCCTGATTGTTTATGTTATTATGAAATGCTGACATTTAGTTGAGTGAAGGTGATGAGCTCTGCCATGTTCACAGTATGTCATGTCAGTGCTCACAGGCGGCTATTATGTGAGGACTGGGTGGGTGACTTTATGCAACAACAGGAAAATACATTCTACCTCATCCTAGCTACCAGCAAGGGTTTGGGAGACCTGTCTAGTTTCCATGTTTCATAGAATTATCATTAGGATTGCTACTACAGATATCTTTATTATGTTTGCAATTCCCTTTAATCAGAAGAGAGAAAATGAGATTAGTTCCATTAGTTCCACTATTTCTCTTCACGCTCCTTTTCTGGGTCATGATTTAGATGAAATTTCAATAATTTTGTGTTCTTTTTGTCCTGTAGCCTTTTCAGACTACGGTAAACCCACAGAAGTCAAGAAGAAAAAAGAAAGCCCATAAAAATATATACTCTTGAGAAAACAGAACTATCACCAGTAAGCAACCAACCAAGAGAAAAATATGAATTCATTTGGAATCAGAATATTCATTTAAAGAATTTCAAAACAACAGCTTGCTCTCTCCCAGACACAAGCAATTTCCAAAATGTAAAACAGGTTTGGAAGGTGTCATTCATTTTCGGTGGCATTAGACACAGAGAGCAAGGCGCAGTGGGGTAAAATCAAAATTGACATAGATCAGGAGCACTTAGAACTTGCTATCTATAGAAATGTGTGCTTTCTTTCCACCACAGATTAATGAAACACCTCGCAAATGTTGTGCATTTGCGGACAGCACGCAGGTCTGTAGGCAGCATACATATTACATAGTGTGCACTATTCCCGTGCATTGCTTTCGAGCATCATCACCAGAGGCTTTTTAAGACTCTACAGCCATGGAATTAGCTGTGGTATTGCCAGCCAGCTGTGTATCCTCTATGGACTTTGGAACAAGCTATAAAAGTAAAAAGAAAAACATACTTTGCCAGCTCCTCACAAAACAGAGCCAGCACTTTAAAACCAAGTGGGTCCTTTTCCGCCCAGCAAATCTTGAGGTCGGCCTCACAGGTCACCATTCAGGATTACGTCAGGGACCAACCGGTTGGGTTCAGGCAGGCTCAGGTTGGTCTGGCAGGCTGCGTGAAGCGAACAAAAGCCAGACCAAGACAAAAAGTTGAGGGAGTGGGATAGGAGGAAATGAAGAAGACTGTTCCAAAGCCTTTTAAATTACGATGGCCATGCTGTTGCAATACTATTGGAAAATTAAATTAATTGCTCCCCTCCTTACCCCCCCCCTCCCCCCCCGCTGTGGCTATATTTCTTTTAGCTAAGGGCCTGAGTCAGTAAAGATGCATCCAACTTCCATGCTCTCCAAACGCTTGTAATCACTGCAGAAGACAGATAGAGATTTCAGTAAACTGAGATTTCATGATAAACAAGGCTGTTCATTAGGCGGCTCTTGGCCTTCAAAGTTTGCAAGACAACAGAACTACTGGGAGAAGGTCACAAATCTACCCTAGAAATGGCTAATTTCCACAAAATTCTGCTCACCTATTTTCTTAAAAGTAGAAGACTTTCTTTAAAGAGTTTCTGTTCAGGAACTGAAAAGCTGAGGCACCTTGACTCTACAGTCACTACTGAAGGAAAGTAGACTATTATGTTGTAGTTCACAGTTACATTACTGGAAAGGTTTTCTAGGCACTGTAAAACCACATCATAAAAGCAGTGCACATTCTCTGTAGAAGCCAGGGGCTCTGTAACTTCACAATCCATAATACAATTTGCAAGGATGCAGCTACATGGAAACCAATTTTTTTAGTACACCACAGTAAAAATCATCTAAATTTTGCACAATGTTTGAGCTTCACCTGGCATAGGTTGCCAGAATCTCATTGGTAGCGTTCCAAGAAAAGACTACTTGTTACATACAAGATCACCCTTTCCTGAGTTGTTCTGTAGCCATTAAACACCCCACGAGTGCAATGACAGCCATGTAAGCCAGCAAGTTCCCAGCAAAGAACTACATTAAAAGAAATTGAAATTGCAGAGTATGAGAAGTTGTGAATTTCATGGTGGATTCCCCCTCCTTTTGTTTGCCCTTCTTCTCCCCTTAAACACCCAATGTGTCTGTTTAAAGAGTGAGGGTTGTTTTCTGTTTTGTGTTTTGTTTCCTCTTACTTTACTCATGTAATTCGTTGCAGACTTCAGGACAGTAACCCCTGTAGAATTTGCTAGTGGCCCACAGAGCTAGCATAAAATAAAAAGTTACAAGTCCACATAACCTTAATTTTATGGTTATAAGCTATATTTACTGCTATATCATAAGTTTGAAAAGACTGCTAAGTGTTCAGTGTGGGAATGCAGGGAATTTCTCTTAAGTTAGTTTTATGGAGAAATGTGTTGTTAAACTGTAGGAAAGGTTACAGTTCTTTCAAGTCCTCCAGAGCAGAATGCCTATTAGGTGTTTTTAGGGTATTTATAAAATACCCCAACCACTCCCTCAGTATCATTCATTGAAATTCAAATTCAGGACCTTTGCTCTGTTCAAGTCCCTTTGGTTTTAACACTGTAAACTAACCTGAGTGAGAAATGCTATCAAAAATCAAGGTGGGAGAATTTGCTTTTTAACTCTTGCCCACCTGCACTTCTTTAACTTTGCAAGTGTTTCTCACCTCAGCACATACATATGGTACAGCCCAGTGAGTGTACAACCTACTAAGCTGAGACTTCAGCACTAGGAGAAATGGGAGTGCTCTTCATACTTCTGTCCTGATTTTACCTAATGAGCCCGGGCACAACCTCCCGTGTACCTCAGTTTCCCCACTTGTAAAACTACAATTATAGTACTGACTTCTGAACATGCTGAATTCCCTTGTGACCTGCCAAAGAACAAATGAGAAAGTAGTGCTGCTCCACACACCTCTCAGCCTCTCCTTCTCCCCTCAGCCCCTCAGTCCCCTCTTCCAAGGCGTATGCCCACTCAGTTTGCTGGGTGGCCATACAATAAGCTGGACTAAACGCTGCCTTGCAGAGACCTAATGGGATGTCTGTGTTGTGGATCAACCTGATCACGCACAGTAATCCGCTGTCTCCAGAAAGTGGATTGGCACTGCTGTTACGGGACAGGATTGGCCAGGTTGTGGGGACAGGGTCAGAGGACACTTCATCTGCCCTGCATGGTAGCTACAACCCTGTCTGTCCCCTGGATGTGCTCCTGATGCTTAACATGGGGGGCTGCAGGGCTTGGGGTAGAGATAGGAAAGACAGAAACCTGGCACTGCAGGCTACGCACTGTCCATGGGTACCTGGGTACCCTGTAGCCTCTTGGTTTAATACACAGCTCACCCCTGTGTGCACGTTTTGGCTGGGAGAGAGTGAATTTTCTTCACAGTAGCTGGTATGGGGCTGTGTGTTGTATTTGTGCTGAAAACAGTGTTGATAATATAGAGATTATTTCATTATTGCTGAGCAGTGCGTGCACACAGCCAAGGCCTTTTCTGCTCCTCACACCACCCCACCAGCGAGAAGGCTGGGGGTGCACAAGGAGTTGGGAGGGGACACAGCTGGGACAGCTGACCCTAACTGACCAAAGGGATATCCCATACCATATGACATCATGCTCAGCGTATAAAGCTGGGGGAAGAAGGAAGAGAGGCATATTCGGGGCGATGGTGTTTGTCTTCCCAAGTAACTGTTAACGCGTGATGGAGCCCTGCTTTCCTGGAGATGCCTGAACACCTGCCTGCCCATGGGAAGTGGGGAATGAATTCCTTGTCTTGCTTTGCTTGTGAGTGGGTTTTGCTTTGCCTGTTAAACCATCTTTATCTCAACCCATGAGTTTTCTCACTTTTACCCTTCTGATTTTCTCCCCTATCCCACTGCAAGGGGAGTGAGCAGCTGCGTAATGCTTCACTGCCAGCTGGGGTTAAACCACGGCACCTTGTCTTTTCAAAAATCTTCTTATAGCCAATTTTTGAAATTATGTTTGTCATTTGCATCTACCACAAATGATAAGGATTCTGTCTTCTCCTTGTTGCTCATATCATTTTTACTTTAATTCTGCATTTCATTTTTATAGGGAACAGTTTATTATTTTTTACAGAATGTCAAGAGGTTTTCAGCCTGAAACAAGCCTTTGCAATTCAGCCTACAGTGTCATTTAAAACAGGAAAATAAATTGTTGATAGAGACACTAAAGAACAAATGCTTTCTGGCATTAGTTTTCTCTTTTAGGCATCAGGGTTTTTTAGAGTGCAAGGAAAAATTCCTTTTATCTTACAACTACAGAGTTTGCTCGCAGCATCTTTTGGCTTTAAATGACTGATAATCTACTCTCCCAGTGGAGGTCATTAAAATAAATTTTAGAACGGCCAAGCAACCCCTTGAAGTTCAGTTTACATTCTGTCAGCTTGTCCTAAAAAAGCAGTAATGTCACCCTACAATGCCCTCTGCTGGGAGACATGACTTGGAGCTGGAAGGAGAGCTACCAGTTTGTGTCCTCAAGCAAGAAACAGGTATTTGCAATGGGATGGTCAGGATTTTCACATCCTATGTGAAATCCCAACCCTGCTGAAATTTTCACTTTGCCCTTAATAATTCCTCCTTTCGAAAACTGCACTGTTATTAACTACACTGGAAAAAAAAACCCTGTTTATTTCACAAAGTGCAAATGAAAACCTCATTATTGAGTTACAGACATGAAGATCTCCTTTTAGCATTTACTGAGGTTCTAGAGAGAGGTTTTATAAAGAAGCTTTCAGCTGCAAAATACATTGCTCCTCCTGACATTCTTCTAAGTCACTTTAACTGTAGCCTACACAAAATCACACATGTAAATAGCATTCATGTTACTCAGGTGTGATTCTGCCTAATGTATATTTTCACTGAAAGTGATTCTTGTACTGAGAAAAGGAAACCAGGCAAACGCTATGCAATACAACAAAGGACTGTATCTGGAACCCGATGTGTGAGAACACCAACCCTGTCAACTGCCACCTCCCACTCCCTCCGAGGTGCAGCATCCTGGTGCCCGAGGAAGAAAAGCCTGAATTGGCCCTGCTGAGGAGTGAGATATCAGTGTGGAGTTCACACAATCTTCCCCCTCACGTGCATATTCGCACCGTGACCCCATAACTAGTTACGGGCTGGTTATTCCCAGCTTGCAACTCATCTGGAGAATCATCCCTGAAAAATATTTTCCAGCCTTGGCAAGGGTGATGTAACACTATCGCTGCTTTGGTTTCAGCTCCTGTCCCTCAGCTAGGATGATTTTGCGTGTTGTTTGCCTCTCACTGCAGCTGTGCAACGGGCAGCAAGTAGGAAGGATTTTTCCACAATAGCCCCTGGTCCTCTCTGCTGGACGCTTGCTCCTTACTACTCATGTTTCACAGCTTAGGTCCTTCCTGGCAGGCAAATTATTTTATATTTACTACTAATTATTATTTCTATCTTTTAGATGGAAACATTTTTTCCTGGTGATGAGATGTTTCCTCTGCATTAACCTGCTTTATCACCCCATGCCTCCCTCTGCCCTACTTTACAGGGACAGACACCCTTGGTGCCAGAGAATGCAGGTGCAGCAAAGCCACGCAGTGCCTGGCAACACCATTTTTATTTGAAGTTACACATAATTATCATTGATTTGGAAGTGTGACCTCCTTGATACACAGCCTTACAAGCTAACAGGTTTTTTCCAGAAACAACTTTACAATGTTTGTTATGCCCTCACGGAGATTGAAATGTCATAGTCATAAGCAGTTTTCAGGACTCGCCAGATTTGTTAAAAGGCCCCCAGACAAGTATTTTTTACTTCTGCATCCCTTGGTAAGTGCCACGCTGTCACACTCATTTGAAAATGGGTGCACGTGGTTACAAACATCCAAATCTATGTTTACCCCTGACAGTAAGGGCTCAGGTTGTTGCTCCGGACACTTGCCTGCTCTTCAGGAATATCTTCCTTTGCAAGAGAACCGGGTAGCCCAAGGGCCAGGTGCTGGGTGCTCACATACCCTAACCCTGAAATTATTAATTTGAGGGAAGGTTGAAAATAACTGAAAGTTGTTCCAGTCCTGATGCCAGTCTGGCCCCTCATGGGTGAGGAAGCTGTGCCAGAAAAACGAACTGAAAATCCACCCTCTGAGCTGGCACCTTTGATGAAAGGATCAGCAGTGAAGGCCAAGACTGAATTGGCCTCCAGCTTAAACTGTCCTCTGATCCAAGGCTGTCTCTCAACATCACAAACTAATATCATTCTATGGGGAATCTTGCACACACTGCTATTTTTGCTGCCAAGTGGTCTTTCAAGAAGTTGTCTCCCAATCCGGTATCTTTACACAGAATAATTTCATCCACAGAAATGCTTGCTAGTGGTTAAAATATGGCCAAGAATCTACATTTGGCCTGAATTTGCTTATGTTGATGCATTGTACCACTACTGGAAAATAAGTGTGGTGTCAATCAAAATGGTATTATACTGGAGTGTGACCAGAAACAGGATTAGAGCAATATCCTGTGACTGGGAGCAAGAAGTTGAGCTGGTTCTACATTTGCTGGAGGCAGCAGAAGACCCTGGTGAGAAGCAGTCACTGTGCTACCTCCATCCCAGCTTCTGCTGCAAGAGATGAGAAGACAGAAAGGGCTGAAACATGCCGTCACCACATCAAAATGAAGAGTGCCTCCCTGCATTCATTTGCCTCCTGGCTGGCAACGGGTAGCACTAGGAAATGACAGCTTTGGTATTCCCTGGCTCTGCCGACTTCTATCATCACCCAAGCCCTAGAGAGTTCATCATTCAAAGAGGGCTGAGGAAAGCTTTGCACGACCTCAATTAAGGCTCTTTTTGGTTCCCAGAGAAAACGGAGGAGGCAAATTAGCATCCTGCCCTAAGAAGTTTTTTCTTGTCCTCATCACTGTGGCAGCAAAATCCATTTTTATCAACACTGCTGAGAAGGCTTGCAGTGGCTTGAGGATTAGAGAACATGATGGTTTTCACCCAGGACAGCCTTCCAACTTTCTGTCCTCTCTTCCTAAGGATACACTGAGAGAGTATCAAAAAAAAAAAAAAAAAAGAAAGCATCATCATCAGACAAAGTGGTCATTCTGTACTTTTCCAGCCCTCAGCAGTCAGTAACCTTCCTGTTTGCACCAATATAAGTACCGAGCAGGCAGTAGGAGACATGATTTGCACAAGCAAATTCACTCATTTCCTAAGAGAGGGCAAAATTCAGGGCGTGACCTCAACTCCTTTCTCCTGGCCACAGCTTAGCTGAAGGCCCAGTATGTCAGATTCACCTCAGTGTGATTCCAGGGACTGGTCTGGAATCAATTTGACCCAGTAAGGCTCTTTGATTGCATCAGGCCTTTCAGAAGTTTTGAACAACAAGGATCTAAACAGCAGGCAGCAATCTGCACAAAAACAATCTTTGCAGTTTAAGGAATTTTTAAAGGTCTGTGCCTTTTTTTTTTTTTCTTTTTCTTTTTGGTTTCAAATGCTTTCCAACTGAGAAAATGCTGCAGCGGGTTCATGGGAGAAGGCCTTGAGGCATCCTTGACTTTGGCACCGTTATCCCATAGACACTCCATACATTTTTGGCACCTTGCAGCAGACACATTGACAGCCACAGGATTGATGGAAAGGGAAAGAAGCTGTTTTGCAGTCAAAAGAGAATGTACTCGGATTTCTAAGGCCATTTGAAAGAATGCCAGAATGATACTGGATTTTGGCATTCTTAAGCTCCTTTAAGATGATGCAGCAAGTGGTCTTTTCCACATGTGATGATGTATTTCAGGACAACAGTTTCTTCAAGATTTTCCAAGCCTGTGGGCTCCTGATCCTTTTTCAAATTACAGAGATGATAGCATACCAGGGAGAATTGTGATTAGTTTAAACTCTCCACAGCTGTGAGAGATGAATGTAAAAATTCCACCCAAAAATCCGCTTCTTCTGGATTGAATTTACCTACACGACACCGAGTCCTGACCAAGGGACCACTTAAAAGAGCTGGAGCAGCATCAACACTATTTAGTTTCTTCCATCACATCAACCCAGGGAAGGCTCACAACTGTTCTACCCAACACATCTCTCCCAGCAGCACTGCCATGACACAGGCTGGGGCATTAACGAAGTCCTGAGATGCGTGGGGAGGAAAATGGAATGATGAAATAAAAGCTTAAGTACGAGGGAATTCAAATAGGGCTTGCAACTCATTACTTGGAATACCAGGAGGATTGTAAAACACCTTGTAACCAAGAGGCTTTGCTTGGAGCTGTTAAGGACTGCAGCCCCCACTTCATCATGGGCTGACAAATTCTGAACGGTCTTGGCAACAGGGTGGGGGGGGCAAGCACTGAGCTTTGTGTCTCAGCTGACCTGAGGAGACAGCAATGCTTTGTTTTGCTTAACAGGACCTCTCTCTCTAAATTGCTTCCTTGGGTTTCTAATCAAATAGAGTAATATACAACACCCAGCTCCATCATTTGTCTCAAAGCGTCGGCATTGATAACACTGGCGGTGTGCCCACCTTGAGACAATTGACCTTCCACCTGTCTTTGAAGACAGAGGAGGCCAGAGCACGTGTTGGAAGATCAGTGACTGACACCTCCCGTGTTTGCCTGGATTTATTAACATGGCAATAGACGAGACCCTGCTTTATGGGACTTACTCAAAAATGCTAAATGAAGCACATGGCGGGGGGGGGGGGGAATCCTGCTTGCTTAAGTTATCTCTTTGTCAAAGCAAGGGCAGCCTGCAGCACTCTGGCACGAAGCCCTGAACCCCCACGGCCGGGCGGGAGGTGCTGTGCTGCAGCAGCCGCTTCCCTCAGCGCCCCAGCTGAACCCAGCCGGAACCGGCTGGCACCCGCCACCCCCAGCCCGGCCGTGCCGCCGTCTCCGGCCGCACCGCAGCCCGCCTCGAGTTCTCCTCACGCGGTCAGGGACCTCTCCCTGGGAGCGTACCTGGTTTTAAGGGGGCCAGGGCTGTTCTGTCAACACGTTTTTCTAATCTACGCAGAAAACAGGCTTCTCCCTCGAGGACTCCACAAAGTTGGACCCTTTTCTCAGAATCGGGGCAACACATGACAAATCTGATTTTTCCCTAAATGGACTGATATACAACGTACTGAACTATATTACAAATACATTAAGCATAAACTCCATTTTATGTCTTTCACTCCACCCTGTGAGGTGGCCCTAAGTACCAAACTATAATCCTCACAGTTGTTACCAGGTAACATTTCCCTGAAAGATTCCTGGCGGCGCCCGTGCCCCTGCGGTCCGTCCCGAGGTGGCTGGAGCGGCCCGGCCCAGCCCGGCGCGGCTCTGCTCGGCGCGGCGGCAGCCAGTGCCGTTACACCCAGCGCGGCAGGGAGCAATAGTTCAGTATGCGTAGTCGTGACCGAGATAGAGTAACCGTTTAGCATGCGTAGTCGTGGCCGAGTGGTTAAGGCGATGGACTAGAAATCCATTGGGGTCTCCCCGCGCAGGTTCGAATCCTGCCGACTACGGCCGCAGCCCGAGGCTCGGTATTTTTTCTTTTCTTTCCCTTTTTTCTCCTTTCACTCCTGTCTCCCAGGCTGGTAGGGCGGCAGGCGAAGCGGCCCGGCGACCCGGCGACGGTTGAACTCCACAGGCGCCCCCCCCAGACACCCCCTACACTCCGCCGGCGCGGAGACTCCGCCCCTGCCGGCGCCGGGCGGTGCGGGGCCGCCTTGGCAACGGCTGGCAGCGGCAAGATGGCGGACGACTTGGACCGGTTACTGGATGAAGTGGAGAAACGGCTTTACCGCCTGCCGGGGCCGGGGGCGGCGGGCGGCCACCGGCACGGCGACAGCGAGGAGGCGGCGGCGGCGGCGGGCAGGTGAGCGGTCCTGCGGCGGTCCCGGCGCCCTCACGCACCTCCCGGCCGAGCAGGCAGCCGCTGGGGTGGAGCGCAGCGCGCCCTGTGGAGCGGGAAGGGGTCGGCGTTCGGCGAGACCCCTCAGGAACCGAAAGTACTGAAGTTCCGGAACCGAAATGGCCGGCGGTTAACGAATATTCCCTGTCGTCCTTATTTTGAAACGCTGAAGTCGTGTGCCAGCGAGCTGAGTTAGTTCAGACAAGTTGTCTCTTGGGAGTATCCCAATCTCGGATTAAATATGGCGTTAAAAGCTGCACTAATTTGCTTGTGAGTTAGGATCAAGGGTTACATAGCTCTATAACTGACCTCGTGATATATAGAAAATACCTATAAATCTTGTGATTTAGAGCAAGAAGAACTTTAGCAATAATATTATCAAACATTTTATTCTGTTGACACTTTAGTCGTTTATGTATTCTGTTCATACTTTGTCTATTAACCATATCTTCTACAGTAAGCGCATAACTTACACTCTACACTTACATGTATCCACTTCAAATTTCACAATTTTCAAAGTGGTCATTCTGAATACCAACAATTTAGGTCATGACAGGGTCACTGCTGACAGTACTGCCAAGCAGCCTGCCCTCAGGTTTCCATCCCACCCTCAGGTTTTCATCCTGGCCCTCACTGGTGTCTCATACTCTGGAAATCCTGTGGGCCAGAGGGGCTTGGCCAAGTGTCTCCATAGGTGGGCTGCTGAGCCCTTACCCCACAGGCATTTCAGAGTCCCAGGTAAGGATCTTGAAGAGCCAAATGACTAATGCAAGAACAACAAGCCCACTACCTTTGGCCACATTACTGGACTTCCCCGTTGTTTGCATAATGTTTAGATGAGCACTTCAGTTTAGTTGATCTAATTACAATGTTTTAAAAAATCCTACAGTTTTCTTCTTTCTTAGGGGTAGTTCTTGACTGATTGATGCAGCAGTACTACAGGCCTCCCTTTCTTTGGCAAAAAGCTAACAAACAGCAGACTTGAGTGAGAAGACTCCTCACTTGAGCGAAAGCAAAGTGCAGGTGATCTCTCTAAATGCATATAGTTTGGCAGGAGTTCCATCTGAACCCCTGCAGTTATATAGCATGAGGAGAGAATTCCTTCTGACCTTTTTATATTCCTGCTGCTGAAGATTAATGTGAAAAATAGGGCTGTCCAATTTGTTGCTCTGTAAGTGCAGCATGGGTAAGAAGCAAGCAAAAGTAAGAACTGTGATAGGACAGTTCAACAGGAACTGAAAGGTGTCATCCTGCAGTTTGCATCTGTCCAGTCATGATTTGGATGGCCTATCTTAGATACTGCAGAAATATTACAGGAAAAAGGCTGTAACTAATTTTTGTATTTTAACTTACACTTCTTAGAACTGCTCTGGTCATGCTACAAAATGAAGGCTGATTTGTTGTTTTTTTTTTAGATCAGCTAAACTGTTAATGAGTGCTGGCAGCAGTGAAGAAGATATAGATGACATTATTGATGAAATCTGTAATGATAGCAGCTTTGCCAAAACACCTCTGGTGAGTAGGAGTCTTGAGAAATGCAGAATGGATGAGGTTCTGTGGTGGGAAGAAAAGCATCATAAACTGAAACTGTTTTAAAGCAAAAAGATTAACTAAAACAAGCTGTAGGATAAACTTGGAATATAAAACAGAAAGGAAAATGTGACAATCTTATAGTGAGGAACAGGAGAGATATGAAGAGATGGTCTTACCCAGGCAGTAACAGGCAATTGAAGGAAATGCTAGCTCAAGATAGAGCATAGTGTCAAATATCACAGAATCACGAAATGGTTGAGGTTGGAAGAGTGACCTCTGGAAGTCATCTGGTCCAACCACCTGCTCAAGCAAGGCTACCTAGAGCTGGTTGCTCAGGACTATGTACAGATGGCTTTTGAATATCCATGAACATCCAAGGATGGAGACTCTACAGCCTCTTCAAGTAACCTATTCCAGTGTTTGGCCACTCTCACAAGAAGTAAAGAAGTTTTTTCATATGTTTAATTGGAATTACTTGTATTTCATTTTGTGCCCCTTGCCTCTCCTCTTGTCAGTGGGCCCCACTGACAAGAGTCTGGCTATGTCTTCTTTATTCTTTCCCATAATACATTTTTATACATTGATAAGATTCTCCTGACCTTTGATTTCTTCAGACTAAACACTGCCAGCTCTCTTAGCCTCTACCTGTATGTCAGATGGGCTAAGTTCTTAATCACCATTATGTCCATGTCTCTTTTGTACTGGGCACAGCACTCCAGACATTTCTGTGAGGCCATATCTGGAGTACTGTCTCCACTTCTGGGCTCCCCAGTACAAGAGAGAGATGGAGCTACTGGAGAGACTCCAGCAAAGGGCCATGGAGATGATTAAAAGACTGGAGTATCTTTCATACGAGGAAAGGCTGAGAGAGCTGTGTCTGTTCAGCCTGGAGAAGAGGCTCAGGGGGGATTTTACCATTGTGTGAAACACCTGATGGGAGGAGTAAAGGGGCCAGACTGTCTTCTGTAGTGCCTAGTGACAGGACAAGAGGCAATGGGCACAAAGTGAAACATGAAATTCCATCTGTACACAAGAAAACACTTTTTTACTGTGAGGGTGGTCAAACACTGGGACAGACTTCCGAGAGAGGTTGTAGAGTGTCTGTGGAGATTTTCAAAACCCAGCTGGACACAGTCCTGGGCAAGCTGCTGAAGCTGACTGTGCTTCGAGCAGGGGGGTGGCCTAGATGATCTCAAGAGGTCCCTTGATTCTGTGAATGATTCAGCAGGCACACTGGTGGCTCATGGTCAACTTATTATCAACCAGATTTCCAATGGCCTTCTCTGCAAAGCTGCTTTCCAGCTGGTCAGTCTTCAGTGCGTTCTGGTGCATGAGGGATAGTCCTCCCCAGGGGCAGGAGTTTGCATTTCACCTTAGTTGAACTTCAGGAGATTCCTCTCAGCCCATTTCTGCAGTCCGTTGAGTTCCCTCTGAATGGCAGCGCGGTCATCTGGCATAGCAGCCACTGCTCCCCGTTTCATATCATCTGCAAATGACGACTGTCATTGGGCAGCAGGAGATGGAGGCGAAGCCACAAATTTACATTGTCAAGACAGTCAGAGTGATAGAAGACATTGAAAATACATATTCTTTTAGGTATTGTCAGTAGAAAATTGTGTTATTTGTATTTCATAACCCCCTGTGCAAATTCTCTTACTTTCATGAGTGACATTGGTTTTGCCTTGTTTGTCTTTGATTTCTTAGAGTGGCTAAATTTGAACCAACAAAAAACATTTGTATATGTATGTCTGAGTGAGAGAGAATTATGTCAGTAAATTTGTATAATTTTATCATTCTGTATCCCTATGAGTTCCTATTTAGGATCTAGAATTCTAGTATTCTAGAATTCAAATAACCCATTTTATGTACAGCAAATAACAAACTTTCCAAAGACACTTTATCTTTTTGAATAATACAAGTCCTTGATGTGTTTTCAGTAAAACAAAACCTTAAAAACACTGAGGGAAAAGGTTCCTAAATTAAAACTGTTTTTACAAGCATAATTATTAAAAAGAGGGCATGAAATACTAAATCTTGATTGTAAAGTCAAAGGGATCATACGGTGTTGAATTCCTTGAGGCAGAGCTGGGAATTCAGGAAGAGAAGCCTTGTTCCTCATTTAACTGTTACTTCAGCAGCTTTTGTCTCAAAGAGCCTCACAGAAACCTGAGCAAGAAAATTCCCAAATTCTTAGTCCCCTTCTTCTGTGACTGAGATTTTCTGGCTCTTGCCTATTAAGTAAAACAGAATATTGTTACCTTGCTGTAATGCTGCCTTTTATTCATTGATTTTTTTTTTTTTTAAATAGAAATTGAAGTCCAACTCTGTAAGTCTCACACCTGAAAGTAATAGTGCTGTTGTACAGGCTCATAGGAAAAGGTAAGTGAAAAATGTTTTGGCTAGTTGCACATAGCTTCATTATAGCTTCTTGTCAGTTTAATAATATTGCTACTGTTTAATCTGTGTTGTCATTAACTAAGAAAGAAACTGATTATTTAGAGAAGCATTCTTGTTAAATAAACAGATAATTTTGAAGAATTACTAAGGTGCTTTCATGTGGTCAAAATTCTTTATTATCAATTTATTAATTAAGTCATTGAACAACAGCTTCTTTTGCCTTATGGACTTATAAATTTATCAAATGCTGCAATATATAGTCCCATATATATTTGGTGTAGAAAGTGGTTGTCCTAGAGTTTTTCTTTGAACACCTTGGTGATGGAAGTTTTGAAATTCTATAGTTTGTAAGCATTTGGATGCCTTGCTTATATTTAATAAATATTATTCTAGAAATACCGTGCTCTTAAACTACAAGCATTGTACTACTTTCTCAAAAATATTTTGCTATAATTTAATATTTTTTAATGAAATCCATACAGATGCTGTCCAGTGTACCTAGGTGGAAGCTCTTCACCATATGGCATAGGAACAAATATTTCAAAAAGGTAGGAAACGTACAAAAAAAAAGTTCTACTTGCTTTATCATTACTTTATTCACAACTGTGTTTCTGCAGTGGTACCAAGTTCTGTGTTTGAATGGAACAGGACAGCCTTATATTCATCTAAACATGTGGCTGCCTGTAACTGCAGTTGAAGTCAGCCCATCCCTTCCAGTCCTCTGTTGTTGACCCCTAGATCTTTTGTTCATTTAAGGAGTTGAAAGATGTGTGCAAATGAGACACAAGAGTCCAAAAATCAATAACATGTAGTTAAGGAAATTACTGCCGTAGAATATTAGTTTTTTCCCTGCCTCTCTTCGCTTTCTGTGTGATGCTGAGTATGTCACTTAAACCAGTGGGCTGCTTTAAAGCACCCCCGAGCCTGAACTGGAAACAGCCAGAACGCTTTGCAACTGCAGCTGAACTTAGTAGCAGAGGTACTCCTGACATCCTATAGAACATTATTGCATTTTCATGTGGGATTTTTTGTAGTAAGCGATTATGCACTTGATGCATATTTGGATGCTGGTCAGGTGATGCCATACCAGTGAGGAGGACCAACAAGAATAGATCGAGAGGATTTGAGTTTATTTTATGTGTTCAGTGAGGTCAGGAACCTGTAAAAATACATGATCGTATATGTAAAATACATACCATAATGAATGTACCAGAGATGTAAAAAAAATAAGATTATTTCTGTTTCAGTATTTCTGAGTGAGTGCTGTACTTTAAAACAGTTATGATCCATGTAGCTTCTCTGATTGTAATAAGCTCTTGGAACTTTCTGTTCTTTTTTTGACCAGAACATGTGATCAACTACGTTGTACTGCTTGTGACTTCCGTGTGTCACTTTTCAATGACTACATCTGGGATCAGTCGTGTGATTATCTTTTTTTCAGGTATGTCTGAGGTGGGTTTGGTATTAGTATTGTGTTACTATGCTTTGGGGCTTGATAGGAACGGGAAAGATGAAAAGTCCTGAGCACTCCTCCCACCTAAAAAGGAGCATGTGTGTAACCTGTTTGGTGATCAGGTGGGAAAGTCTGCCAGGGGAGGGGTGCAACATCTCCCATAATCTGTTTTCGTGCCTTTCCATTTCTTCTCCCTATCAGTTTCCCTCTCTGCTTTTAGAAAGAATTCAAGCTTCATGGATCAAAAAGCAACTTTACTGCTGAATTAAGCAGATAATCCATGTGATGGGTTGGCCTCTGGTGTTGCCATTTCAGGATGCCTACCAAATGAATGCAGACTGTTCAGCATGTACTTCTCACCATACCTTCAGTCATGCAGACTGTAACCGTTTCAAGTCAGATTTTTTTTTCCACGATAAAGTATTATGCTGTCATTTTCACTGAAAATCAAATAGTTTGATTTCTTAACAGACTTCTTTTTGAAGTGAGGTTTGATTAAATGGAGGGGTGGTACTTTCATTTTCTTGTTATGTTGTGATGTCTTTGACTTTATTATATCAATTTTTTGAGGACTTACAATTAAGGAGTTTTTATTTCCAGTTTTTCTAAAAGTATATTTAATGCCAAGACTTAGTGAAGGGTAGTGTAGTAAGCATGCTTCTGATACAGACATCAAATTTGGATTCCTCTTACTTTAGTAACGTCTTTGTATGTGCCCGTTAACTGATGGAGGTAGTGGATGTGTTCAGAGTGTGTGCTTGGCCACCACCAGAGGGTGTGACGGCTGGAGTAGAACAGTAGTGGATACATCATCTCCTTTTCCATCATTTTTCTTGTATTACATGTTAGGTTTTTCCTATATTTTCCTTCCAGTTTTGAAATCTGTATTTCTCTTTGGATGCAAGCAAAGAGAATTTTAAAGCAGCTTTAAAAATACAGTGCTGCACTAGTCTCCTGAGATGAGTTCAGTAGCTGGAAAGGTTAAATAAAAATATTGTCCTTTTATTTACTCAAAGTCTAAATTATTCTGCTTCTGAGATTTCTGCTTCTGAGGTCTTGAAATTTATAAAATTAAAAAAAAAAAAACAAACCATGAAAGGCATTAGCATCAGATAGTTGTAACATTGATTTAAATCTTTAGCAAGCTATTTAGCTAATTATTTTGGCTAACCTGAATTTTAAAAAGCAAACTTGAAAATTAAATATTTGCCTTCCATGAATAGATGTCTGACCCCTTTTCCTAAAAATTTGTCCTTTGATGTTTGTTTTCAGTTTTCTTTATTTAGCTGGGCTTGATGTTGTTTTTGAGCAATTCAGCGGCCAGTAATTGATGGCTGGGAGGAGGTCATGAGAGCAGGGGTAGTTAAAATGCTAAATTTTCACTCGTTTTTTGAAACAACTTGTTTTTGTAATAGCCATGCTGATTTTTCATTTGTTGTGGTTGATGCTTGCACAGGAATTATTTGTGGTTTGATGTACATTCTTCCCTCTTATGGCCTTTTCATTTCAGTCACTTTACCATCCTGAGTAACAGTTCCTGATGAAAAGTTTAACTCTGTCATTCTACCCATTCTGCATAGGGATTTTCACAGCAAGTTTGATAAAATAAATACATTTTTGGATAATTTCTTAAAATGAGCACTAACTTTATCTGGTTTTCTTCCCGAGTCTTTCTCTGGAGGCTGACACAGAGTCTCTGACAGAGAATATTGCTTATAAAAAAACAGTTGATCTGAGAATACAGCAACTACACACTGAGACGGCTCTCAGGAAAGGATTGTGTTCAAAACAGAATGTAAACATAAGCCTAAATTCATTCATGACAGTGGTACTCAGAAATGTTCTTAAGAGCTTTTAAATTTAAATGGACTGATGAATCTTTTTTCTTTAAAAAAAAAAAAAGCATGATCCTAAACTGTATTCACTTGATTGACAGGAATAATATGCCTGAGATCAGTAAACTAAGAGCGAAGATGATAAAGAAGAAAGGAGCACGAGCATATGCTTGTCAGTGCAGCTGGAGATCCATTGATGAATTAACTGACCTCCAAACAGACCAGCAGCTTCGGTGGGTTTGTGGTAAACATGCAGAATGAAGTCCTCTTGTGTGTGGTACCTACCTATGTGGAAACAGGTCATAAACTCAATTTGTTTCCCATGCAGTTTTCTGAAAACAGATGGAAACCTGAATACTTATATCTAGAAATAGATTATAACACCCAAACTTCGACCTGAAAACATTTTTTCAATTTAACTGTCTTGCAAACAATATGAGGACTTGAATTATTAGAAGAAACAATGAATTTGGAGGCTTTCTGGAAGCTAAATGAGGTTAAAGCTCATACTCAGTAGTGTTAAAGAAAGGCAGAGGAAATTGATTTAGGCATGGGGCAAAGCACCTTGAAACTGTTCCTCATATCTAGCAGAGAGCCTTCTTTCTGCAAAATCTTGGACTCAAAATGATGGGTTGGGATGCAGCCATGACATACAAGCGTATGAATTTCTGCACGGAAATTAATACTGCCGTTCTGCTTTGCTCATAGCTGTTAATGAGCAAGTGGTTGTAGATCTCTTAAAAAATTACTGCTAGATCAGCTCTCACCTCCAAGATTTCAGCACACCCCAAAACATTACTTTCTTTTACCCACCAGTAGCCAAAAACTGCAGGTGCTGGAAATTTCCTTCCAGTTCCTACTGCTTGCTTCAAAGCACTTTCTGCTTACTAAAGACTTTTACCACAGTGAATTTCTTGGACTTCCCCTCAGCCTTCACTGCAAGAGGTGAACAAGTTATTGTGCAATTATTAAATATTGTGCAATTTTGAAGAGATTCTGAAGAATTTATGACTCTTCTATCAATATTTTCAAGGGGGAAAAGGCTCAGACTTTTAAGATTGAGAAAATATATATCCCCACTGACATGCAAATTTGGATTTTTTTCAGTTTCACTTAGCTTTGACTTCAGCTTTACTTCAATATTTTTATTACATATTCAGAAAGTGTAACTGTCCTGTTTCAACACCCTCCTTTCCCCCAGTAACATCATAAAACTACTTCCAGTATCATGTTACTTGGTGAATTGTCTTGATTACACTTAATGTCACTACAGTTTATGACCTCTTTCTTTTCATTATGTATAAATAACACAGGAGATGGATTTGGGTTTTGGGTAGGCAGAGAGGAAGGAAAGGATTACCAGTCCTGGCAATTGCTACATTGAAAAGTGTCTCAAATTGAGAAGTCTGTCAGTATTTTTGCTATGCAGTATATGATACTGTACAGATAAGTTCAAAATTACTTTGTGCAATTCTGTACAGAGCTATTTCTTTTTTTTGTGAAGTTTTGCTCATGGCCCTACTCTGTACACTGTCAGTCTGTTCTTTTTCTGAGCTTTTCCAAAACAATTGTGTGGTCTTTCTTATAGAAGTCATCTCTGATCTGTCACTTTGTCTGTACCTCTCTGAAAGAGCTGATCACAGTAGTGGCCAGAGGTTTAAGGTACTCTGCATCCTGCTCACCTTCCACCTCTGTGAGTGTGTTTTTAGACCCTGCAGAGGACCAGCAGCGTGCCTGGGAGGCACAGGATGCTTCAGTGCTCTAGACTGTCTGTTCCAGTGCCACGTGTGGCCTTCCTAGAAGGTTCAGAGGTGAGTTGGCTTTGGAGAGGTACTACTTGGCATAATGGTATAGACATATTTAGGGTCATGTATTGTTTTCAATGCAATTGGTGTTTCAGGCTGAA
Organism: Aramus guarauna; assembly: GCA_013400195.1. NCBI lineage: Eukaryota > Metazoa > Chordata > Aves > Gruiformes > Aramidae > Aramus > Aramus guarauna. The sequence continues at coordinate 364,035 of VXBL01009623.1, forward strand.
GTTTCAACTGCTAGTGTCTAAAACGGCAGGTTCGGGAGACGGAGGGAGCCAGAGACAAATTGATTAATGCTCAATCAGCTGCTGGAAGATGTCTGCTTGCTTTTCTGTCCTTTGTGAAGAGATAAACCCCCTGTGGACTGTAAGCAGTAAGTGTTCCTGGGTTTTCTTCAGGTGGGGCTGAGGAATTTCCATTCCCAGAGAACATCAGTGCTAATAGTAAGAGAAGAACCCAGCAGTAGTATGTAATTTATTAACAGGCTTTAGAGAGGAAAAAACCTACTTTCCATTATTCTTCTTGAAGAAGAACGCATTTCAAAAAGTGCTGTGTTGCCTTGGCTTGCCTGTTCCAAGACCATTTGAAACTGATGACCAAGTAGCTCCACAGGATGCTCTTTTGGCCTGGATTTGCACTGGAATTTGTGCCACAATGTAGGCAACAAGTTGGGCGTGCAACTTGTGAGCAGGAAGCAGGGAAAATCCTAACACACATCTCAGTTCGTGAAACCAAGTCTTATGCGACTTGGAAAAGGAGCATATCTCCTGTACCCCGTTTCAAACAAACAAACAAACAGACAGAAATAGTCACCCTCTCTAGAACAGTTTGCGCTACCAAGTGTGGGGAGCAATTGTGCAGAAATAAAACCTCAAGACATCTGTTCTAGTTATTTTTATGACAAGAAGATCTCCTGCAACACTTGAAAAGGGTCGGAAGGAATTGAGACAAAAGGACTAAGAGTGTAGGGGAAGTAAAAAGGATATTAACACCTCTGGGAGGAATACAGAGAAATTGTCTGAGCAGCCAGGGATCAGGTTAGCAAAGCTAAATCCCTGATAGAATTAAATCTGGCCAGGGATGTCAAGGGCAACAAGAAAAGCTTCTATAGGTACCTCAGTGATAAAAGGAAGACTAGAGGAAATGTGGGCCCTCTCTGGAAGAAAATGGGAGACCTGGTTACACAGAATATGGAGGAGGCTGAGGTACTCAAGGACTTTTTTGCCTCAGTCTTCACCAACAAGGTCTCTAGCCACACCGTCCAAGTCGCAGAAGGCAAAGGCAAGGACTAGGAGAATGAAGAACTGCCCATCATAGGAGAAGATCAGATTTCAAACCATTTAAGGAACCTGAAGGTGCACAAGTCCATGGGACCTGGTGAGATGAATTCATGAGTCCTGAGGGAACTGGTGGATTAAGTTGCTAAGCCACTATCCATCATATTTGTGAAGTCGTGGCAGTCTGGTGAAGTTCCCACTGACTGGAAAAGGGGAAACAACCCCCATTTTTAAAAATGGAAAAAAGGAAGACCTGGGGACTTACAGACGGGTCAGTCTCACCTCTGTGCCTGGCAAGATGAGGGAGCAGATCCTCCTGGAAACTATGCTCAGGCANAGGCTGGATGGGGCTTTGGGCAACCTGCTCTAGTGGAGGGTGTCCATGCCCATGGCAGGGGGGGTTGGAACTAGATGATCTTTAAGGTCCCTTCCAACCCAAACCATTCTATGATTCCATAATATCTGTTGACAACATTAGTCAGCATTGCTGCTAAGTTGCCTCATCCCTCAGTCTTCTGTTAGCCTGGAGAGTTCTCTTTCTGGGTAGAGATTATTGTCAGGTGATTGTATCACTAATGCCATTAAGGCTGCACTCCAAGCACTGAAAATGTTAGAAGATAATCTTCATTGGTAAATTTATGTGGAAACCTGAGCATTCCCCTGAAATCACCATGTTTATTCAAGTGTAGTTACTTGTTTCTGTCCTTGATCAGAATGGTGGGATATGACAGCTCTTTGTGCCAGTGAAGTGTTAAACAGGTGCAGAAATAGTGCTTACTGTATTGGTTTTCATTACAGAATTTAGCATATTTCTAGATCTGAGAATAGTTACTATGTCATTAAATACAACTATTTTGCTGGAAAGAGAAGTGGTATGAACTGTTTGATTTCCCTTCCTTTGCTTTCTTCAGTTACATGTTACAAACCACTCCAAAGTCCTCAAATGAAAAGAATGTAAATAAAGGTAAAATTAGAGCTTGAATGTTCATTTGATGAAGATATGGTACAAGGTTTTCAAGATGTAGCCCAGCCCCTAAGTGATACTTCCGTGTCAGTTATCTGAGATAGCAGGGATTATGTAAAGAACTTTGTTTAAGAATGCCATTCAGCTGTTGTCAAATGGAAGTACTGGAGAGTAGTTTTGCCAAGTATAAATGTGACTATTATTTTCCTCCAGTGTTTTGCTTTGGAAATAATAATACCATTTCTGTTTCTGAAATGGGCAAGGTGAAAACTTGAGACTGTCATTTCGCTTAGGTGATATGCTTGGAAATTTTCTAGCCTGCGGCATTAGTCTGCAGCAGATCCTTCAACAGAACAAAAGCAATGCAGGATGACAAAATGAGAAGCTACGCCAAAGCATTCACTTAGAACTGTAGTCAGTGATTTAATGTCATACCAGCTTTTCTAAATCTGTGTTCCTGCAGTACTTCTAGATAGGAATCCATTTCAGAGGTGCATAGTACATTTTTATAGCTTTTCTTTATCAAATGTTAATGTGCTGTTCTATCTCCCTTGTTTTGCCTGCAAACTAGAGAGGGTGTCCAACCCAGATGCTGAAAATAGCTCAGAAGAGGACTTACTTTATATCTTGCCCTGCCATAAAATTTAACTTACAGAAGCATAATAGCATTACCTATTGCAAGCTATGTGCTGTATAAAGTTGAATAAAGATTTTTTTTTTTTTTTTTTCTGAGCACCTATTTCAGCTTTGTACTGGAGGCATTCTGCAAATGCTAGGCACTGCAAGCTCCCACTTGTTGCAAGACTGCTCACTTCTCTTGTTTCCTGACATGTGAGTCTTTGGGTCACGTAACCAGCACACGTGGTAGTCACACAATAGGAGAGGGACTGTGCTGGGAACTGCATAGGCAAATTTTTTCTTCCTGCCTGGCTCTTTTTGCACAGGGCCTGACCAGTTTTGTCTGTTGTGTGACACTCAATAACCGCAGACAGGCCAACCTGTGGGGGATGGAGTAAAGCAGTGTCAGGTGCTGCTTGTTTGTGAGGGCCCATGTGCTGCCTGGCACTTGGCATGTGTGCTTCCAGGAAAGTGCTTTTCAAATGTCAACTCGTCAATAAAATGAAAAGTTGAAACAAATCTGAATTGTGTGTTATGTAAATTCTGTTCTGTTGTTCCTATCCAAGAGAAGCCTTGTAAAAATGATGTAGGACCATGTTTTCTCCGTCAGAAGGGTTACGAAATGCCCTTGGTACACAAATGTTGTGCAGCTCATAAGAACAATAAGTACTGGTGTGTGTGTTTTCTCACCTCAATGGGGATGCAGCAAATACCTGAGAATTAAATGAGCTTTAACATTCCTTACCAGTTAACATGAGGAGAGCACATTAAATTACAGAGAGCTCATAAAGGTGGATGCATTTACCACATTTCTTGGATATTTACCTAGGATAAAAGGTAGAGCCAGCTGCTGTGGAAGGTGACATACAGCTAAATTTCTTGCTGAGTGGGATGCTGGTACCTTTGTGTATCGGTCAAGGCAGGTTATCACTAGCATCATACAGGTCAGTGAAAAGGGGGAGATAATCAAGGAATCACAGTATTTGCTGTGCCTTGGATCTCACTGTTGAAAACCGTTCTTAGTGCCAGGAAGAAGTTACTCTTCATATGGGAGTTGGAACAAATCTTGTTTCTCTGTGATGAAGAAATGCATTACATTAGAGTAACAGACATAAATATTTCCTATACTCCATTCTGAATTTGGACTCCAGATGTTGGTGCTATTCAGGAAATGATTACTTCCCTGACTTAGTGGGCAGCGTGGACTCCGTGAGAACACACAAACACCCACAGCCTCAGGAGTACTCCTGACTTATTTACAACTTGCAGTGGCACAGTGCACCGTTAGACAATACTGCCCGTGTGTGTTTAGTTCGCATTGACAACTTTTATTCTGTTGTGTTAGATGTGCTTTAAAAGGATGTAATTTGGGGTAAAACGTGATTATACAATCTAGTCTGCAGAGGGCAGAGCAGCACCGCTGAGTGTTACAACTCAGGCTTCTGCTTCACTAATACAAGATCATACTTTTTTTTTTTTTTTTCTGGAATAATGAATGTTTACATTCAACCGACCAAGGCTTCTTGCACGTGTCTCCTACTAGTGTGATTATAAGCGGGGGAGCCAGATCTGTGGCAACCACTTGATTTTTGTGCAACTTCATCCAAATCGTCCTCAAGTGGTCCTTGACCAATAGTGAAGCAGATGATTAACTTTTTTAGCTATCATCAGCTAAAGAAGCATAAAAAACTACGTCTCTGTGTGAGTATGTACATGTATCTATGTATGTTTATCCTCTAATAACATTAGTGAAAAAAATAAATTGCCTCAGGATTTACCTTTCACCCTGCCCAAATTAAATCTCCCTGAAAATGTTGTTAAATAATTTTGGCAAATAGAGGTTGTGTATGTTAGGATCTTCTAATGTCCCAGAAAAAATTTATATAGCACATCACCCAAGATGTGAAAAGATGGCAGATCTTAAAAGAGAACTAGTAAAAGGCCAAGATTGAGACATACCAAAAAATTGTTTCTGCCTATGGAGGAAAGGAACATAGAGCAGAGATGCTGCAGTGCAGTCTGAGAAACGGCAGTGACTGTCGTCCGAAGACCTGCATCCTGCAGTTCATCAGCCATGAGCCGATGTTACCAAAACCGGTTGAGGTTTTGGTGAAGTCTCACTCTCTGAACTCTCTTCTGGTTTTTTGGGAATCCAGTAAGTGTGAATGTACAAAGCAGATTTATAGTGAATGGAAGTAAATGTCATCTCTGATAACCAGTGAAGTGTGTCTATTTCTGCAGAAGCAATGATGTGCTTTTAACTAGAAGCACAAACATAGCTAAACCATGAAACTAGATTTTGCTTATTTTACGCGTAAAATAGGGAGTATCATCTAAATTTAGCCAAGTTACACCGTAGGTGAGTGATCTCTATAACACTTCATTTTTTTACTTCCTTCCTTCCAATAGGAGAAATAGTTGAACAAAAAGTTAGTAGAGAAAGCAGGAGCAAGCAAGGCTGAGTAGCACCATGTGAGAGGTCACATATAGAAAAGTTTTGTGAAAACATTTTTTCAGGCAAGAAATAAGCCATTGTTTTTTGTTTGCATCTAAACTAAAGAAGACACACCTAAGTGAAAGAAACAAAAATAGCATGTTGCAGGGAGAAGTTCAAATGCCCACAATTTGCCAAAAGCAAGGACAAAACTTCACATGGGAGGTGTCGTTCTAGGAGTCTTTTTAGGATTGCAATTCCAGGGACTGGCCCAGAAGATAGGGGTGAATCCACCCCCCCCATCCACTGCCCTTCAGTCCCTTCCATCCCAGGAACCTGAGCTGCACAGGGCAGCAAAGTGCAGGAGGGACTTCATCCTCAGAGGGTACCTGCTTGCTTCCACATGAGGCTGCTGTGGAACACGTGAACTGAGTATGGTTTGTTTGGGTTTGGGGGTTTTCCCTCTAAAATCTGTGAGAAGGGTTTCCTGTAGTATTTTGAAACCTGTTTCTAGGTGATAGGTTTTAGATACAAGAGTTAAGACAGTCAGATATTGTATTTAGATATAACAACGAAGATACTCAGGGCTGCCAAAATCCTCTTATCCAGTGGTTTGTAACTGTTATTCAAATATAAGCAAATGATCTTGAAGTTTTTCATGTGAGTTTTGTGAAACTGAAACCCTTAGAGCCTCAGAGCTTATACTGAAACACTGGGAGGCAGAGAGAAGGAAGACATTTTCATACTGGTCAAACAAATGCATAATATTCTAGCTCCAAGTACCTTAAATACAGCTATTTAAAAATGTGGTTGTCTACAGAAGGAAAAAAATGTTAACTAGCTCTTGAAAGGTGGTAGGATATTTATAAAGTATCCATAGAATTTTTCAGTCTCTTTAAAGGGAAGTAATATGGCCTTACTCTAAGACAATGCCATATATGTGATAGTAATTTCATACAGTGAGCATACATCTTCCAGCTAAAGCAAAGAAGCTTTGGAATACTCAGCAATCTGACTGTGCTCAGAAGCCCGTGTCCTGACCGCCCTGATGTAAACAGCATTCACAGGAAGGGGGGAAGCAGCTACCAGAGACAGGAAGGTTGAATTTAGCATCAAACTCCTTATCTAGGCAGAGCGGGCTGCTCAGGATGCTGGTAAGAAAACTTGTACAAATTGCTCCGGCAGACTGTGATAGCTGCCTGTCCCTTCCTGGGAAGACCAGGGTACAATCTTGTGCATGCAGATGGGTTTAGGAAGAGATTATATCCTGAGGCCAGTTATCCAAAATAATGCTTACGGTCTCATTCAGTCTTGGTTACCGTCACTTGCAGGAAGAGCTTGATCTACATGCTGAAGTAGGAGGGTTTGTGTCTTTTAAAAATAGAAACTTTATCAGAGTAAGAGTTGTTATTATTAGTCTTACTAGCCCTAAAGAAATATAAGCCTTTCCTGGATCCTAATAGGCACTGCAATACCTGGTTTAATTTTTAGATTATAGGTTTTATATCAGAGCTGGCACAGCTCTGGTTCCAACACCTTAGAGAAAAAAGCTGTTATAGCATTGTTTTATGTGCTTTGAATCAGTGAGGTGTCTTGTTTACAAGTGGAAGATAAGTGGCTTCAAAACATTCTTTGCAGTGTAATCGATTGCTCATTAACATATGATGCCCAGGTTCCTTTTGATTCCCGTGCATATCTTGGGAAACCCATCTGCTCTGAGCCTACAGCACAGCAAGGCACCGCTCAATCAACACGTGCTCCTCAGTGGCTGAAATGAAGAGTTAACACAAAATTGGAGCGTCCTCTGCATTGATTTTTTCTGTCAATGATGACTCTTATTTTCCCCATCTTCCCCAAAGTATACTGCAAAATTATTTCAGGTTTTCTCAAAACTTTATTCAAGCTACGATTGAGACCTGGAAACACTTTAAAGCAGGCTTTTAGTTGCATCTTCCCACATATGTCTGAAACACCTTGTTTCACTTTTTTTTTTCCGTGCTAGATATATATTTAGTTCAATTCCAGTAAGGAAGGCTGGAAACAATTAAACTATGAAAAAGGAGAGCGGTATAAAAGAGTCTACCCGTGTCCTGAACAGCAATAAAATATATCTGTCCTGGGTAATTGTACAGAGAACATTCTGGATTTGAATTGCTAAAACACGTTAAGCCAAGAATATATTGATATTGGGGTCCATTTGTTCTGCGAGCTGAATGTGGGTACCGCACATCACCAATCTCCTGCGCGCAGGAGGATACGGTGACGCAGCCGTCAGCAGTCTTAGCACCCGGAGTACCCAGCCAGGTGCTTCACGCCAGGGTTGCTAGTGTAAGCTAAAATCCTTCATCGCTCTGTTTTTGCAAAAGATTTTTTTTCCCCTGTGGTATATTGGAAATCCCTCCGAAAACCTGGAGAGCATTACTTCTTTATAAAGAATATGTTTGTAAAGTGGATAATTTCCAGATGTCAAATGGTTTCTCAGACCTTGCAATAACACTTCACTACTTGGGGTTCTCGGCCAGCGCTGGGCATGTGGTTACCTTGGGTATTTTCAGGATCCATGGTAAGGCAAATGACACCTTTAAAGAGGGGAAAAACAAACAGCCTAATAGGCACCTTACGGCAGAGAGCACCTCATCAGGTTTGTCCCAACACATTCTCACGTCATTGTTAGATAGGGTAACAGGCCATAAAAGAAGGAAGCAGCTACTTTCCTTTTCTGTCAGATGTTGCAAGTTACTCATATTTCCTGTTCTGCTATTTAAAGGACTCAGGGCTGAAAATGGGACTTCATTAACTTGTCTGAAATGAAATATTTTCCTGTCTTTCTACAGCCGCGTTCAAATGAATGACATAAACACAGGCCTGGAAGGCATCTCCGAGGAGTGGGTAGTGCCTTCTGCCCTGAGACAGGACTGGAAGCTTGGGCTGAACCCTGGCTGCCACCAGAAACCTCCCTCCAGTCTGCAGGGGAGCTGGATATAGTACACGTCAAAGAAAGAGAAACCAGGAGTTTCCACGCCGGCTGCGCAGAGGGTCCCAGGAGTGGCAGGAGCTCCCCCTCTCTCCCCGTTGCCTGATTTTAGCCAAGAACAGAAGTAGGTGGGAGAACACAGAAGAATTTCAATAAACTAACACCAGCGGTATTTAGGCACTGAATCCCTCTCTGTATTTTTGACAGTCTCCCCTTAACTGAGCACATTCACACTTCAACTATTTAAAAATAAAGCATTGCTTCCCACACTTTTTTTCTTTCCTGTCGGCTGTTGTTTTCTTTACAGACTTGAGACTATGCCTATTCATCCTTCAGAAAAAAATCTTATCTTGGTCTGAACAGCCTGAGAAAAGCTCAGGGCACGCTTGCAATGCAAACTTTGAGGAAGTAAATTTAGTTTCTCAATGAGTCTAACCAATTCAACTGTTGCGTTTGACAATCAGCCTTCTAAACTTTTGATGGAGAAAGAGCTTGCCGCTCTGGGACTTGTTGCGGGCCCTAACGTAGCTTTGTGCCCCAGGAGGTCACAGGCCACATCTGAGAGGCCCAAGAAGGGTAACTAACAAAAGCAAGTCTGTTGTCAGCAGCCTTAAATTTGCTCTGCTGGAGTCTGTACTGCTGGGGGAAAAAAAAACGTAAGGGTTTGCAGATTGAAAGAAAGGTCTGAGAGCACGGGCAGCAGCAGCTGTTGTGTTTTTCAAGATAAAAAGGCAAAGTCTTCCTGAAATGCAAAGATGTTTGCAGGAAAATCTTTTCACTCTAATATATTCTGGTTCAGCACCAGTATGTAAACTATAGACCGTGAACATACTTGTGTACAAACGTCCTCACGTGAGTTCCTGCCATCCGGGTACGCATGGGCGAGCACTGAGGAGCCCGCTTACTGGAAAAGCACACCCGAGGAGCTCCCCTCACTCTGCTAATTATACCCTAGGAAGCTGTGACGTACAGCACCAACCCATCTGGCCAACTACCAGGCTCCGTTCATGCACCTTAAACTCAAAGAAAGCGTCTCCCAGCAGGAGCTTCTCAGAGGTTGCTGCCAAAAGAGTAGCAATGGGTTTGAAAGGGGAAGGAGATGGAAGATGCTGACTGGGAGATGAAAGCCAGCAGAGATCTTCCCGCACCTCCTCCTCCCCTGCATCCCACACAGGTAGCAGGTATTTGGGGCTCCACCTTACAAGAAGAAGGAGCCTGTCAAGCCACGAGTGTGATGAGCCTGAGGAAGGCAGACGCCGGCAGCCGGAGAGTGGGGGAAGAGGAGAGGGAGAAGGCAGGCTGCACTTTTGTAAAAGTTTAGGGAGTTCAGACAATGAGTAGTCACCTGCATTACTTACCTTTGAAAATCTGTCCATAAATTAATAGCCATTAAAAAAAAAAAAAAAAGGAATTAAAGACCACACCTCTTAGTGAGGAAAGAAAAAGAACGTGAGAATTAGAATAAGCTACAGCCGCAGCCTTAAATCAGCATAAATAAAATGTGGTCCTGACACAGAGATTTTTACATCTTATAGCACTGAGAAATTATCTTCATTTGATTCATAAAACAAATCAACATGATGCAAACGGTGTCAGCAACTGAATACCTCTGAGAGGAGTTGATGCTAAAATAAGGTACGCGGGCGCTGAAACGCCGCCCGGCAGGACGGGCTGACGTGTGGTTGTGTAATGGGGATAAGTACAGTATTTCTTGGGAGCATTAACCTGAATTAAAGGATGAAAGGGGCTGGGTGGCTGGACAGGGATCAAGTGACACTCCTGGTCACGGCTGAAGCCTTGATAAGCATTAGAGAAACTGCAAGGCCATCATCTAAATACGGAAACTTTCACTGAGGAGCGCAGCAGTTTTCTTGCAAGGGATTTTTTCTCCCAGATCGGCTCTCAGGGGAGGAGGGGGCTCACGGAGGGGTTCAGCATCCCCACCCTGCCACGTCTGCACCCAGCGCTTGGAGGGCACGGCTCGGGTCTGGCCCTGCTTACCCCGTGGGCTGCGGTGGCTCTCCACAGAGCTGAGCTGCGCTTTCCAGGGACGGCAGCTGGACAAAGCAATCGGGACTGAATGCAAAAGCAGTTTATTGTGTCTATTATGCAGCTGTGTCGGGAGTTACATACTTAAATCTCTGTGCATCACAGCAGGGGAACGCTCCCCACGCAACGCTGCTTGTTGTCAGTAATCCTCTCAACTCGCTGCTCAAAATACAGCATGCGGCAGTCGCTGCCGCGCCATGGAAAAAATGTGGCATGCACCAAAGTCACGTAGAGCCTGATCTTCATCTGGGGTCAGGCCCTGTAAACCAGGGCGATGCCCGCCGCAGCCGGTCCGTCCCGCTGGAGGCATTCCTTCCCATGAGAGCAGAGGCAAGGCCACACGCGGATAGGAGGCATCGCTTTAAATCCCGAGCCCTTCAACGGGATTATTCCAGATTTTCCATGGGGAGCTAAAATCCAAATGTAGCCAATAGCATGTACACAAATGCCATTTGTTTGAGTTAAACCCACCAGCTTTTCTCTAGTTTGAGAAATATCTCCAAGGAACAAACCTCTTCACATGCTTTGCAACTTGAAAATGGATTTTAAGATCCTACTGCCCGCGTAGGGCCTGTGACAAACTGTGCCCTTGCACAAGTGCCTTGTGCGTGGCCAACAACGCTGCTGTCATCAGCACAAAGTTAACCCCGTCATCTCTGTAATAACATCCTAGATAGGCTCACTGCAAAGGCTGCCCACGGGGGGTCGTGTTAGCCTTCAGTAAAGGGAAGACGTGTCCCTGTGTAAGCATATTTTTAAAGCACATTGTCGATATATAGAAAAATGACAGTGAAAGGTGTTGCCCACTAGATGAGGATTTTGAGGGTCCCGAGTCACTGGCTCCCTGCACCAGCAGCCCCCGACCTGCCAGGTTCCCTCCGCTGCTGACGTCAGCGCAGCTCCATGGTTTTGTTGCAGTGACTTTCATGCTTACAGCTTCTTCCCGGGATGAGCGGGGCCGGCACACACATATCCCCTCAACCATCACCACTGCTGGCTTCTGGGGGGCTTCTGCTCTCAAAACCAGCTCCCAGAATTGCAACAGAATAAGGGCCGGGCCAAACGGTGTTAACGTGTAATAGCACACTGAAAAAATCTTCCTCTGCCACTGATTAGAGGCAACATGAAGACATTTGGCTGTGTGCTCCCCTAAACTGATCATGTGTCTGAGCACTAAACCATCCTGTAACTAGGCAAGGCAAGCTGGCTCTAGGACAGCTTCCCGCTAGGACCGGTTTAATGTGTGCTGAGGAACAAGTGATGGACCCTTCGTTTGGGTTAGAGCGTGCTGGTTACATCACACCAGCTGGGGTGATTTTGCATCATGCCTTTCAGCTCTGTCTAGAGTTGGGAAGGCAGAAAGAAGAACAGTCATCCAGGCTTTGATACTCTCCTAAGAAAACTAGCTTAAGAGTCATACCTCAGGAGCTTATCTAAACGTAGAATTTCATTAGTTCAATGGAAACAATTAAACTAATTGAAGGTTTTGCAAAATGCTGTGCATGTACTCCTGCTTGCGTTTTAACCAGGTGTATTTCACACCTGCCTCCACCACTGCTTGCTCCAGTGGTTTTCAGTGTGTGCTTCCTCCACCTTCAGACAGGACACAAAAAATAACTGAGAAAAGCAATTTGGCAACAGGTTTGAATTCCCCTGGGGTAAGCACTGGCGAGTATCTGGGCAACCAACAAATTTTAAAAGCAGAAGAAAACTCACGCCTCTTCAGTTAGTTGAAGGTACACGTAGCTAAAGCCTGGGGATGAAACCCACCGCTGCCTCGGACGATGATGCCTCAGGAGCCGTCTGGCCAGGAGCACCGCAGCACAGAGCAAAGCAGGGCACTCAGTGGAGACCGAACAGCCGCAAAGTGGGATCCCACCTCGTCGCTTATTTTCCCCATGCTGGGTGCTTTGGAAAGAATAAATCACAGCCGCTCCCTGCCTCACCTCTGCTAAGCCCAGTGTTGCTCAGGTCCGCTCTGATCTCCAGAGCATCGCTGGCCCGCTGGCACCTGGTCCTTGCCCTTGAGCAACCAAGGCCCAGCACGCAGAAGGCACGATGTGGCCCTGCCCTTCCCGCTGTCCCCTGCCATCAGATGTGCTCGCACACGTAGGGCTGCAGAGATGTCCCCGCACGGCTGCCGTTTGGTGTCACAGGGAACCCTCAGCCCTGCTGGCAGGTGGCAAGTTGAACTGAGCTGGCTCTTTGGGGGAGATTTTGTGTGCGTGATTTCTTGTTCAGTACTTCCCACAGCTAAAACACAAAACATTTCATTTAAAGCATTGTGCATTTACAAGGCAAAGAGGATCACCTCTACAATGGCAAATATCAACCTGCAGATGTTTCCTCTGGTCAGTGAAAGTGCCTGACGCTCACAATCTTTTGCCATCAGAGCAGACGGGCATTAAGACAGGTGAGAGACTGCTGGTTTGACACAAATAACCTACCAGCGGCTATGCCGTCACTGCTACCCCCTTTTCACCTGCAGGCGCTTGGCGGGGGGAAACAAGAGATGCTGCAATGAGGAAAGGTGACTTTGAGGAGCACAGAGCACGACTAGTAGCCAAGCAGTAGACAGGAGACTGAATATAACTGGTGAAGAAGCTTGAGGAGGTAGCACATAGCAGAGAAGAAGAGCTGAAATGTGCACGGGAAGTGCAGGACACATCTGGCTTTCTAAAGAAACATGGAGGGATGGGGGCAGATATTTGTGCGAAGGAAACTGCAAGGGACAGTGGTGGACACAGCACAACAAAAGGTAACATAAATGCCCTCGGAGGGGACCCCCAGGCCAGGAGCACTGGCCAGAAGAGGAGCTGCTTCATGTCCATGGCGGCAGCTCAGGAGGAGTGGGTGAAACGTTGAAGCGGTGATCCCTTGGGTGAATGCTGGCTGCTGCATGGTGGCTCCACACCATGCTAAGGTCTCCCAGCCCTTGGCCAACATGTCCCTTCTCTTGTCCTGGGCAGGGCTCTCCATTTATAGGGTTGGGCTTTGACCATCTTACTACCCTTCCTCTCATTTTTGAACTACCACAATAGAGGGTATCAGCAGTAAGACCTGGAGGACTATCCTGCCTTCACTCTGGAGGGTGAAGAGGACCCATGAGGACTTGTTTGTGTACCACACGCTGTTTCCTCCTGCATTAGATGGATATTTCTATTTCAGCGGCTATCAGAAAACTGGGAAGGGGTGTTAGCAACTGATAGAGTAGCTGGTCTCCTCCAGCTCCCTGAAAGAACAGGTACAGGGAGGGAAACTAAGGAAAATTAGGCACCAATTTCCAAAGTCCCCCTCGGAGCTCTCTTCCCTCACTCCAGCAGCTGGAGACACACTGTGTCTCCAGCACACACAGGGTTATGCTTTACCAGGGCATTGCACAAATCCAGAAGTGCTTCCCTCCCACGTCCCAGCCACTGGGAGGTCTGAGCTACCTCCAGTTGTTGCTTGTGGAGCTGCAGAAGGGCAATGCACAAGCTCTTTCCATCCTGCCAAACAGGAAAACATTTCTCTTCCTTGAAAAAACAGTAGGGAGGATGCATTTTTGCTTCCTATAATCTGTGTCAGCTAAGTGCCCTCCTTGTCCTCTTCTCCTTCCTGGGGCCACAAAAGTGATGCTCTTCCTCTCGTCTCTTGTGTGCACCTCTCCTGTTCTCAGTCGTTGGCTCAATGGCTGTCTCCAAACAGTGATTTTTCCATGAGTCTTGTAGCCACATGGCCTGCACAGAGGGGTCCTCACTAAACCTGACCGCAAGCAATGGGGCACTCGGAGCAGAAAGTCCTTCTAGGATGCAGTGGGATGCATGGCCCATAAAATGATCTGCCCACCACTGCCTGCTTAGATGTTGACGCTGCGGCAACTTTGGAAACGGCAACTTTAGGAACATGCTGGATGAATAATATACAGGTTTAAGCTATTTCTGATTCCCACTGGGAATATTCAGCGTGAAGAATGAAGGCTCAGGTAGTGCAGGAATGAGACAAGCCAAAACTCCCAAGCAGCTGTGGATTTTTGTTCATGACTTTCACACTCTGCGCTGCATGGAGATCCCATCCCCGCTACAAGCAAAAATGGGATGATCAAAACCGTGCGGTGAGTATCCCACTAAAAGAGAAAATAAAAGCCAGAGCCTGGACCATTAAACCCTGTGTGTGCCTCTGCCAGGAATGCCACGGCACTGCCAAACCCTGGGAGCAGCAGGTAAATACCCTTGTCTTACCCTTGTGCAACACTTTCCATTGCTTTTTTTTTTTTTTTTTTTTAAATATAATTGAAACCTAAGCTCTGTTCTGAAACACCAGGCTGCTGAAATACACCCTCTTCTCCCACATGGCAATAACCAGGCAGGTGGGTGTAAAACAGCACCCGGCACTGTGGAGCCTGAAGTGCCCTTCTCCGGTAGGCGCTTCCCGCCTGCCAGACCGAAACCAGCCCTGGACGAGGTGCCACGGAACTGGGGAAACCTCCTGCTGGGCTGGCTCAGGCCCCGCTTCTGGCCGGAGATGCTCATCAATGCGTCTTTCAGAGCAGCAAGTTGAGCACAAGACACCTGAGCAAACATCCCCACATTTCCAGGCTATTTGCACGTCCTGGGATTTCCTGATGTCGCTCCCTTGCTTCTGTGGGTGCCCCCAGTTTGGCAGCAGCCCCCTTCACACACCGCAGAAATGAGACTCACATCTTTACCCAAACCTGTGTGGTTTTGAAGCAAGTTTAGCCTCACGGGTACTGATTGTGCCAGTCCTTGATGCTTCGGCCGCTCCATTCTGTTGGCGACACCAGTGCTGCTTGTTTTCATCAGGGAAATGGCTGTAGCAAAAGAAAAATGATCATCCCTTTGGTTGTCTTCCCCTCTCAAGATGACTTTCAAAAAGCAGAGTTTCTGTGGCTTCAGCACCAAACCCTTCTGAGGCACCTTTCAACCACAGCTTCTGCAATGATTTGTGTGTGCCACGGGCGCCCGGCAGGGCGGTGGTTTCTGGCAGGTGATAGGGAATTTGAGGTGCTGCATTTAGATTTCCCTTTTCTGGGTAAGCAAAGACATGGTGAACAAGAGACGTTCCTCTGAGCTTTGTCCCCACCAGCAAGCCCCGCACCCTGTGCCCTGAAGATTTTATAAAGCTCGTGCCTTTGCTGGTTGGGACATCACTAGTGTACCTGTTAAGACAGACGTCTTGGCCCGCTCAGAAGCTCTGTGAAGCACCCCTGCAGCAGAGCTCCCATGGGTGGGTTGCTCAGAACTGATTTTTCTTGTGCTGATATGACTTGAAGGGGGTAACACTGGGGACGAAATCTATGAGTTTGGAGGTGAGTGTAAAATCAGATGTGTCTTTGACACATGTCCAAAGTGAGGTTGGTCCAGAGAGGCCCGAGCATCCATACGGGCTGAAGTGGGGGATCTTATTTCCCCCACTGGAAAAGTTCATTTGGGAAGGGGCAGGAGGCTGCAGCCAGCCACTGCTCCCCATGCCATGAGTTTAATAACCCAGTTTTCTGTAAGCGCCATGAAAGACCAAAGACTGAAGATACACGCTTTGCCGCGCAGTCGCACGGGTATTGCAAGCTGAGAGGGGGCAAACTGCACCCTAGCCCGGCTCTCCTGCCCGTGGCTCACAGCAGTGCCACCAGCACCATCCCTCTGCCCAGCACGGAGAGGACGGGGACTGGGAGCTGGCACCAACACCGTGCAGCTCCTCAGCCCAACATGCCTGGAGGAGGGTGGCGTGGGCTGTCCCTGTGGCACCAGGCAACCACCCGGGCTCTCAGCTGGCTCCCGTGTCACACGTGCCCAGCTCGATGGCTGCGATACGTAAAATTACCAACGCCTTCACACTGAGACCACAGGATCTTCCCCGACAACCAGCAGCGTCTCCTGTGTTTGTAGGTCTGGCTGAACGCGAGTTCCATGAAGCACGCGCCGTGCCAATTAGTGCTAATCACTGTTTACTCCCTGCATCCCTTCCTGTCTGCCCACTTGCAGCAAGTTAAAATAAATGAATAATATTTAAATGAATAGTGCACTTGTGATTCCTAGTAATTTTCCTTGAAGTAGTTATGACGAGCATATTAACTGGTACTAATTCATCATGCTGCTTGTAATTTGGCCCGGATTCAGACAGGAGAACCTGTTTTCATAGCAGCTAATAAAGGGTGGTTTATTGCTGCCCTACCAGGTGTCCCGTAGCTGCAGACTCCTTCCCAGCACAGAAGCCATGAACATCTACTTCTCTTGGCACGCGCTTTTGGTTAGTGAGACGCTATTTTACAAATAGGCCAGGCTGGTTATGATTCACCCTTAACCACTATAAACAGTCTCTCTGTTTCATCAAGGAAAAACCAGGTGGAGCAAACATCTACCCATCAGTTCCACCTAACGCCGTGCGGCTCAGGCACATTAAATAGCACTGGAGCCCAGGGATGTGTTCATAAGCCTTGCCCTAAAACGCAGTGCGGGCTTAGGAAATCACATTATACCATCGCCTTGCTTATGCATCGTGCTTACAGATGTTTCAGGTTACGCTGCTCCTGGGGTTCCCACTGAGACCAGACCTGCGGTGGGGACTGGTCCAGCAGCACCGTGGGCTCTGACCCAGCCCCACCAGTCAAGGACAAAAGGGGGAGCCGAGGGAGAAGGGCCGCAAGAGGTTGGCAGGATCCCCAGGTCCACACAGGCAGCTGGGCTCTGTGCTTACCCTGCCTCAGCAAGCCAGGAATTAAATAAAAACCTGGCTTACGAAGGCTGCGTGGGCTCTGCTGTCTCACGCCGGGGTGGTGGACGAGGGGACTCGCCTTGTTAGCCAGAGAAATGGCAAGGCTGGGAGAAGAACCCAGGCCTGAGGTTTCCATCCCACTCTTGCCAGCACACTCAAATTCTGGAAGGGAACGTGCTTGCCTCTGACTGAGCAAGAACTTCTTACAGGGACAGTGCGGGAATTTGCTCATCACTGAGTAAATTGAAGGGTTTGTCCTGGTGTGGGTGAGGACAGTGGGCATGCACCCCTAGGGAATGTGGGAGAGCTTACCAAGTCCTTCCCTTTTAGCTTCTGCTAAAACCATCAGTTAATAATAGCTAATAGCTAACAGGAAAAGCAAGAGAATTGGGTTTGGTGGTCCCAACTGAGGCCATATGAAGACCAAATCAGTGGTGGCCCCCGAGCCAGCGATACCCTGGGGTTGCTAGCGGTGTCATGGAAAGCTGCAGTGGGTTTGCTTCGGGTCTGACCACGTCACTGCGCGGCAGCACCTTCCCTGCCCTGCGAGGCACTGGAGCATCCCTACCCTACCCCTCCACTCCCAGCGGCCAGCTGCACTTCATGCCTCGGTACCGAGCTGCCAGGCTGAGGGAAAAGCAGTTCAGATGGGAGCAGAAGGCATCACAAGGTCCTTAGGTCAGGTCTGGCTCTCCTTCCCCACAGGAACGGTCTCACCAATATCAAGTGCTTCTGGCTGTCCTAAGAAAAAAGCAAGTCTTGGTCCATCTGCTTTTGTTCACTGCTGATGATGCACCACCTGTGCAGTGATGGAGAATTTTGTGGGTAGCCAGCCGAGGGCTCAAAATTGAAAAAACCTCATGACTGCGTGGCCACAGCAGCGAGCCCGACCCTCCCTGCGTGCAGTCGGGTGACGAGCCACCACCACCACCACCACCGGGCAGCACGTGGGGACCGTGCCAAAAGAGAAGCTGTTTGCAGCAGCGCTGGTTCCTCACTCTCCGGCATTTCAGAAGACGCTGTGTGAAAGAAGGTGCAACTCTTTGGATCCAGGCTGGTTTTACTCAGCCAATATGCCTCGTGACTTCAGGAAGATTGCAACCAGGCAGAGGATTGCTGGGGCGTTACAACACACATGTAGCTTTGCCTCATAAAAGGACATCCGCTCCATAGCCTCAAGCAGTTATTTGGCTTGATATCTCCTTACTTGAAACCTGGACAAGGAGCTGTGCAAAACAGGCTGCGGACACTCAGAGAGGTGCTGTCAGCTTATGTGGTATTTAGCCAGGCACCAGCTTGCCTCCGATCAGTGATCGGTCACCTAACAATGAGGCTAAGTCAGGCCTAGATGTTAGAAACTGCCTTCGCCACACCATCAAAGCCCATGTCTATTTTTTTAAAAAATGCAAAAGCAAACCACAAACACGACCGGCATGTTTTAAAGTGGTGGAGGTGGTTTATCACACGCTAACGTGGACTCAGATTCTTTCTCCGAGATGCAGCTAATTCCACGTTAATTATACTTGGGCATTTCCCCCCTTTCCCAGACAGAGGTCTCATCTAAAGTCCAATTTTCCCTGTTAGCAGCACAGAGCTAGGGCTGGCCCTACGCTGAGAGGTGAGAAGGGGCATTTTGTAGTCTGAAAGGCTACAGAAGCCAAAAGCTTTGTGCATCTTCTATCATGTTATCCTGATTTTCTGCTGTAAACTCTGGAGACGCCTCACCCCTGCAACCTCTTCTGTAAGCCAAGTTTTTGCAGCAGATAGCTCGCTTGGCCAAACGCCTAATCGGCATTTTATCCCTGCAGGTAACGGCACAAAGGCAATTCTGTGCCTCTCCAAAGGGTGGGCTGCATTTGCTTGCCTCTCCAGCACCCTCCATCCCCTGGGGTTGTGCTGTGCCCATCAGTAATTCTGTGCCCACAGCAGCCGTGTGTTCTGTAATCTATCTTCCCGTTATCTTTCCTGTCTCACTTCCAGGACTTTCTCTCCCTTTTTTCCCTTTGCAGCCCCTTTCCCTGGCTGTCCTCCCCTCCTCTTTTGCAGAATTGCAGGGAAAACCATCATCCCCAAACATGGCTTCTGGTACTCGGCAGGGATTGTCCCCGGGCAGAGAACCAGAGGTGAGGAGAGTGGAGATGTGCCCAAGGCAGCGGGATCAGAGTTTGGAAAGGGCTTCAAAGCCATGAGCTACACCGTGGCTTCACCAGGAAAGATACCAAAGCTGCCAAATAAGAGAGAAGATAAAAAGCAGGAGCAGGGTAGCACCTTGCACGGAGTTGCCATCTCTCAAGCGTTCAAAGACCACAAGTCAATGCTTAAAAAGCAAGAATTTACATATAATACAGTCGCGCTCATTATTTTGCCTTCAGATTGGGAGCCTTTAGGGTTCTGTTTCAGTTTTCCTCCCAAACACTCACTGCATAATGAAACTTGACATTTTGATGTACCTCATGTTACTCGGGGGAGGTGGAGCTTTAGAAAATCACCACATATATCAAGAGCCGGCAGCACCGCTTTCATTGCCCTCTGCAGCCGGCTGCTATGCTAATAGCCAGCGTGAGGGCTCCTCTGCTGCGCGCTGCCGGAGCAAATGAACCGTCCTGACTTCTCTGCTGAAGGGAAAAGCTGTGCAATGCTACCAACCCAAAAGAAATGGCAAGGAAAACGTGAGAAAGGCAGAATCTGGCCAGGAAGGAAATTAATGATCAGCCATGTCATTTGCTCCCCAGCACTCTGTGGGAAGCGTGGCTGAAGCTGTGCACCGCCCTCGCACCCCGTAACCTTACAGCATCATCCTGCCCGCCCGCGGACAGGCGCCCAGCCTTGCTTTGTGTTAGGAACACACAGCGCCGTATCACTACCCAAAAATGAATGTGTAGCACCGCCGGCGGTCTCTGTACACGTGGCCTCCAGCTTGTCTTCTCCGCGGGCTCTTCTCATTCTTGGTTTCTCATCCAGTTTGTGTTTTGACACTCAGAGGCACAGTTTTAGCCAGGTCTTCTGAGGAAAGCAAGCCTTCTCTCTTACACTGCACACACACACGTGCCTAAACAGCATTTGAACCCGCTTACCATATTTTAACATAATTTGATAAGGCAAAAAGAAAGTAGAAGCCTTGAAGGCTGCAGAAGTGAATAAACATCTTGCAATCACCCTCCTGGCAGGACAGGCTGATAAATGAAGCTGCCTTGCCACAGGGAGCAGGGAATCCCATCACAGAGTGTGCCCCCCGAAACCCACCTCTCCCGGCTCACCCAGCCGCCTGTTTACAGCACTTCTGTAACACTCTTGTTACGGACAGTTAGAACGTTTCAGAGACACACGCAGCATCTCTCATGCTGTGATGGCAACAGCTCCACGTGACAAACGGCGGCTCTGGCACTACAGGTCAGCTACACGGGTACCAGGGCGGCTGGAGGGTTCCACGGAGAGGGGCCCCAGAGGATACAGTGACTCTGCACGATGATCCGCAGATGCCCTTTGGTCATGGCAATGAGCAGGTTTCTCTGCACGCAGCACGGTCTCCCCGTGATGTTCTCCACATCTAGGTGCCTACTCGGTTTGAATCATGAGCCTCCTGTCTGATTTCCTTCCACGATAAGGCTTTTAATAACTAACTGCATGTACAACAAAGTGAATATTCAACCAGCTCAGAGCTAGATTGCAGATCAAATATCTTCAAATCTTTCTTCTTTCCCTTTTAAAAACAAAAACCCACACATGCAGCCTGCAGGGGAAAAGATTGCTCGCTTAGCACTTCCCTCGGCTCATCAGATAAATAAGCAACTACCAGTTTTGTACTTTACAAAAACCAGGCGAGGCAGCTGCTCCGCAGCGTACCGTGGTAACGTGATGGTGAAGAGCAGGATGCCTGCCAAAGTCTCGCTCCTCTCCTGCGTTTGCTCTTTAGTTCTGTCCTCCAACCCGTCGCTCTGGCGTGCCGTCACGGGCTGCCCAAGCTGCCTCTGGCCAGGGGAGATGGGTGCCATGTCTGGTGTCCTTCCTCACCAGGTGGTAGGGCTACATCCACAGACTCTAGAGAGACCATGCCTGCAAAGCCCGGGCTCAGAACAGAGGGAGGAAAGAGGGAATAGGAGAATGGCTGTGGATCCTGCAAAAGCAGGTGCCAGCCCCAGTGCAGGATGTCCCCCCGAGGACCAGCCAGAAGCCAATGTCCACCCTTTTCAGCAAACCACTGGGGCTCACCAGGAGCACTTTCTGCAGGGCAAGGCAGCGGCTCTAAATGGGGGTAAACTCTCCACTATTCCTGGGGTCATTTCACCTACGGAGGGACACAGTCCCTCGTGTAAAACAACCACGTGGGAAACAGCAGAGAGGGGTTGTGTCCACCCTCAGCCTGGCGTTCAGCAAGTCACAACTTCATCGGTGTCCCCATCCCGAGCCAAATGATACCAGCACACTCTGCAAAGTGCTTTGGGACCACTGGAAAGTTACTTTATAGGCCCCATCACCCCAGTGAGGAAACTTGTATCTGTAAGAGTGAGCAAACTGGACGTGCGAACGGCACGCGTTTGGGGCTGAGCAGCGGCGCTCGAATTGGAGCCGTGCTTTGTTATACAAGCAATAAATCCAAAATGGGAACAAAGTCTTAAAGCTTCTCATCTCTGAAGAGTCGAAAATTGAGAGACAAAGGAAAAACCAAGCCAAAGTAGCTTCAGCTGCCCACCAAGCGTCAGCGACCGCTGTGACTGTCCTTCCGCCTCTTACTCTGGTGGAGTGACACAGCTGCTCAACATCTGCTCTGGCAGCACCAGGTACGGGACCATTTCCCCACCGGACAGGTAACAACTGACAGTCACGTGCCCCCCAAGCATTTCATCAAGGTGGGAGCTCATATTCACAGGTTTCAAAGAAATTGTGCGTCTGTGTTCACATCAGTTGTCCTGCTGCGCTTGCTGTTGGGCCCACAAGGATGAGGATTCCCTTAAAGGGTTTTGACTGTTACTTCTGTTAACAATTGTGCTGCAAAAGCAGCTGGCAGCATGTAAAAACTAAAGTTTTCCTCCTTGCCCTCAGCTTATAGACAATCAGCAGAAACTGGCTGCATTTCCCTTCCCCTCCGTACCTTCCCCGCTTTCCACTGCAGCACACCAGGGAGCGAGCAGCCGGTTCTCCTTCACAGGTGCTCCTCTATGAACCCCTTGGCCGCCATTTCCAGGTCAGATGCAAGCACTCCTTCACCTGTGACGGAAAGAGCCGCCCTCCCTGGCAGTTGCAAGGAGTTATGTCATGCCTTTGCCTCAGCGGAGCGTATCGAAGCAGAGCCATTGCGCAGCCCCTACCTCGGCACAAGGAGAGGACAGAAAATGGCCGTACCCCAGCCAGCGGGGAGCTCCCTGCTGCTGCAGCCCTCGCTACCCCACCTCATCCTTGAAACAAGCTGCAATGGACATCTATTAAGCACGGCTCAAGTTATCGACAGCGCCAAGCTAAGGCACAAGGGACTGCAGGGAGTGCAAGGGGGAAGGGAGGATCAATGGCATCTTTGATGGGATGAATGAATCTGGGAGACCGGGGGACTTAAAGATTTGGGGGAGGGCTTCCAAAGGCATTGAAGAGTTTGGCTGAAGGCTGCATTGCCCACCGCGCTGTGAACTGGGCTCCACTCGACCCCAGCCACATCCCTGAGCGGCTTGTGCTGGGCCCGGCGGCACGTCCGCTGCCGCGCGGGTGGCTGAACCAGGCAGATGTCGTCTGGGGGCAGGCGGGCTCTGACGCAGCGGGGATTTAGACCATTTAGAGCTTTGCAGAGCATAAGCTGCACCTTAGATCCACCCGCTAAAAAAGCCCCGACAGCCGCTAGCAGCCAGAGCAGCAAGGGCAGGCACAGCCGGGGAAACCCTCTCCTCCCCCCCGCAGCCCCTGCAACTCCCAGCACAAGCAGTTACACAAATTTTAAGAGGAAAATCCCATCTGTAGCATTAGTTCCTTACTTCACCTTGGTTCAGTTACCCCTATGCCATTGCACGCAAAACACACTTGTAATTCTGCTTTGACTTCTCCATGCATAGACAGCCCCAGTTTCTTGGCCACTAACAGGGGTTTGCTTTAAACTGTACACACGCTGCCTTCTCCCAACACCCCAGTACCCACAAATCGCAGCTCTTAACATCCAGATAGCTCCTCTGTATGGGTCATGCACCCTATACAGGGGAGGACTAACACAAAGAGGAGCCTGGTGCAACTTTCATGGAGCCACAGCAGTGTTGAGGGAGCTCCGGGTGCACGAGCATGGTACGGAGAGGGATGGATTTGCAGTCGGATCCCTGACACTGCCCTCCTTCCCCGAGACAGCCAAGGGTGCTGCTTCGGTGAGAAATAGGTCGGACTTGGTCACCAGATCTCTGATCCGCAAGAGGAGGAAGCTGCACACAGCAGAGAAAGGGAGCCAGGAGGAAAGGAGCACACCAACGGCTCCAAACCCTGCTCTGAGCTTCTCTCACATTGCCCTGAACCAGGTGTTTCTCTGTGACTCACCTCTCTGTCTCCTTTATCTGCCCTTCTTTCTTCCAAACTTATTAGAGAAGGCAGGTCTAGGCATTTATACAAAGCGAAGCAACAAAGGAGCCCTTATCTCAGCCGGGATGCAGGGCTGCTTCCCTAACAGCCGGGCTGGTGTTGCCTCCCTGCAGGAGCACCGCTCCCTGCTCCCCCGGCTGCGTGACGCCTGCGCCGGGACACGCCGCTTCTACGGGGCGGACACAGAGCGCTCAGCGCCAAGGCACGTGCCCATCCCGGCTTGCTTCGTGGTTCCTTGCTCTGAACAACGCATCCTCCCGCCAGCCTCCGGAGGGTCAGAAGCACGGCAGCGTTGCAAGCCACGCCAGGAGGGTTACAGCTACCGCAGCAGGTGGAATATTCCTCTGACTGCGTTAAATTGCTTTGGGCATTAAGGACAAAACACGTTCAAGTGAAGAAAGTCCTCTTCCCACTACCATAAGCTGTCATGGTACTAGCACGCACAAATACGCTATTTTAATCATAGGTGGACCCAGAGGTGGGGCATGATGCGCCAGGGGCCATGTGTCATCTGGGACACAACCACCCCAAATGCAAGCTACGCCAAGATGTTTGTTTGGTGCATGAACTCCAGGCTTGATCAAATCAAGTCATCGCACTATGCTGGCAAGGCGAAATCAAACCGATGTCAGCACTTCTGCTAGAAAACAGAAAAGCATTTAAGAGGTTGGACAATAGTTCTCCCACCTAGAAAGACAGTATAGGTGAGAATGCATGGCAGAGCAAAGGCATGGCCACGGGGGAGGGAAACATCCTTGTGTGAAAAACATGGGTACAAATAAAGAAAATACCATCAACTTTCAGAATCTTTTCCACAGCCATAAACATTTAGGCTCAAGGGGGACCACATCAGTGTGTACAAATACCTGAAGGGAGGGTGTACAAGATAGAGTCAGGCTCTTCTCAGTGGTGCCCAGTGACAGGACCAGAGGCAATGGGCACACACTGAAACACAAGAGATTCCACCTGAGCATCAGGAAACACTTTTTCACTATGAGGGTGACCAAGCACTGGCACAGGTTGCCCAGGGAGGTTGGAGAGCCACCGTCCTTGGAGATATTCAAAAGCTGCCTGAAGTCTTTCTGGGCATCTCAGCTCTAGGTGGCCCTGCTTGAGCAGGGGGTTGGACAAGATGACCTCCAGAGGTCCTGCCAGCCTCAGTCATCCCGTGACTTCACACGGGAGGCAGACAGGCACCATTTTGCCTCCCATCCCAGTTTACACAAGTACAGTGACACTGAGAGAACAGCTCACAGATTTTTCTACAGCCAAGGAGTCAGGACAGTCCTGGCCTCGCGTCCCTGGACCAACAGCCCACTGGACAGAGGAGCAGGAGGGACCTTGAGTGGCACCGTTGGTCCCTTGCTACTGCAGGCAACTGCATCACGTACATTCTGCGGACCACAAGCTCTCTTTTAACCCTGCTTCAGCTGTCACCGTGTGCTGTAATGAATAGCATCAGTCACCAAACCGGCAGGGGCAGAAGCTGGCCTCAGGCACAAGTCACCTGTACACCAAGCACTGACGCTTGCACAAGTGTGAGGACAACTACATGCACCTCTGACACTCCCGAAACAGCCTCTTAATAGAAGTACTGCCAAAGAGCACTGGATCCAAGACAGAAACTGCAGATAAAGCTTCTCAGGCAGCAGCTTCGGTGCCAGGTATTCACNTGCTATGAGCAGATTGCAACCTCTGTACTCACTCTACTAACCAACTTCAAGCTTCACCCAAACCCATCCGTACCCTGGGGTGATCCTGCCCGCACCCCCTCACCAGCTCCAAGCTGGTCAGGTTTGCAGAGGCACAGCCAGGCAGCAGAAGAGCTCCCAGTATTTTTGAAGAGCTGCTATAGAGCAGCCAACAGCACTGGGCACCCCGTTGCTGGGCACCCCCTTCCAGGGCAGACAGGCACAGGTCATTTCAGACAAGGCACGGTTCCTCCTCCACGCGTGGTTTTGGGACAGCATGGCAGGAAGTTACCAATCTCCAAAACTATACCAAAGGAGCCTCCAGTGTTTGCAAACGCTAAGGATCACACGTTGCACTTTTCAGCATTAATTTGTACATGCCAACCAGCAACGGCAGTAATTGTTTTTCCTTCCCAAATTGTTCCTGTGCCTTGGAACAAAGGGTGACAGGGACCGTATTATGACTGTTACTCATCCACTGCTCAAGACCTGCTGCCATCACCTGCAAAGCCTGAAGCCACCAGCTTCCACTACACAGCACACGGGCACTGCTTTAAGGCCTGAGCAGAGCTGCACTGCGCTCCTTCAAACAGTGTTAAAACATTTCCTGCAACAAGTAAAATGGGTTTATTCACAAGAAGTTTTTCTTGGACTTACCACATTTAGTGCCTATTAAGGGAGGTAACAAACCCTTTTCATTACATGCACTACAAACACTCGGAAGCAAGTACCCCAACAGAGGGTAACTCTCCTCTGCTTCCAGAGATCTCATATGGGAGGAGCTGTATCCATCACTAAAAGCCAGAAGAGAACTGTCTTCAAAATGGGCTTTTTCATGTATTCCTCCTCTCGTTTGCTACTCTTTCAGTGCTCTTAAAAACATTACACAACCCTCATGTTAAAAGCCAGCTTGGTCTTTCCAACCTTTAAGACTCCTCTACTCAAAATGCAAAGTTATATATAATAAAGGTCAGGTCAGATGCACACAATGAGTAATACTATTACAGACCTATTATTGACTACTACTTCCCCCCCCTTTTAAGTAGTAACTTTAGCTTCCAAAAAAAAAGCTTACAGGCTTGTTCTCACTGAAGCCAGTTGCCCTTCCTTCTAGATCTGGCAGTAAGATCCAAAGCACTTTGCATGCTCATGATAGATTGAGAGGCCAGGTCTTTCCTTCCAGACGTTAATCTACTAGCTCGTTCATTTTCTCAGTGTAGCAATTAGCTCTGTTGTTTTCCTTATTCCCAGCACACACGTACATATCCCGCAACCCATCTTAACGCTGCAACAGCATTCACATCATCCCCGTCAGACAGGAGAGGCAGGCTCAACCCTCTGTTATTCATCTTATCGTCCAGGGTAATACCCCAATAAGGCAAGTATGAAGCAAGCCAGATGGGGAAGGAAGAAAGGAGCTGGGTCTACCTATGTATTTATATATAGCAGGTGTCCCAGCTCATTTTGGAGCAGTCATTCTGGAAAGACAGCACAGACCTGGACTGGGGCAAACGGGTACCAGAAGGAACCAACTGCTATTTCAAGCAGACCACGCAGGTCCCCTTCCTTCGCTGCAAGGCAGCTTTCTCAGGCTGCTGCTGTTTGCAAGCCCGTTGCAAGCTCACAGGTTAGAAGCGCTCAACGGCAGCACCAGGGTCTATAAAAAGCAGCCAAAGTCCTAACTCTTACTACAATGCAGACTACAATTAAATTTGCGTACAGGCAACAACTTTTGGAGAGAAAAAAAATGGTAAGTCTACCCAGAAGCAAGAATGAATTGCTAGCAAGCCGCTCACACCTGTAATAGAGTTGCCCACATCTACCATCTACCTTTCATCAGCAAAACAGACTACCTAAGCAAGGTCACAAGAGATGCTCTTGAAGATCTGACTGTTGAAAGATTTAAGCCCTTGAACTCACTACTGTTATGCTTCACAACATCTGCAGAAAATGAGATCTTGCTTTCTCCCTGAACACTACTTCAGCTGGGGGTATCATCTTGTGTAAAAGGGTTTCTAAAAAAGGTTTCTTTTAGATGTGTTCTTGCCATTCTCTGTGTAACTGAGGATAACCCAGAACCAGGGAGGTGGAATCAGGTCTCTCTGCATCACCTTCAGTTTTGCTGCTGGTTTTTTTATGCTTGCAGGAATTAATCTGAGACAGTTTCTTAAAATACTAGATACAAGTAAATGCAACTTTTATAAATTTAAAACTTCATTCCAATATTCCACTTAAGCAGGCTAAACAACTGATAGATGCACTAAGTGACCCTGAAATGCCTCCTGCTCCTTCGCAGATTACTTCCCTGTCAATTCAATTTACATTGTTAGTTTTTATCCTAAATGTGTCCAAGTGCAGTTGAAGTGTTTTGATTTTTACTTGGGCCACAAGTAGTATTCCCCAGACCATTAGAAAATAACTTAGAAAGCTATGAATCTCTATTCTGAAGACTGAGGTTCAGATTTCTTATTCCTGATTGAGTTTAAGAATATTTTCAGGTATCTGCCATACAGTAGAGCTGTCACTGTACAGCAGACCCATCATCCCTGTGCTGTGCTCCCTGGCAGCTCCGAACTCCATCACAGGAAGGGAACAGAGCAGAGATTCTTTGCAGTGAAGAGTGCCGGCTACCCGATGAGTCACGGGAGCCAGCGCTGGCAAGAGACCGACCGGCTGCAGGCACAAACAAGTAGCTCAGATTTCATCAAATGAAAGGCAGGGAACAGCCAAGAGACTTTCTAATACTTACTACAATAATTTGCTCCTTGGGCGGGGGGAGGAAAAATCAGTACTTCCACTGTCTTCCAGCTGTATCTGCTAAAACCAGGCATTCTTTTATCTGTTCAAGGAAATTACAGGAAAACACAAAAATCACAATAATACGACCCATAATCTGCTTCCACTTAAACATTAACCAACAACTATGATAACGACCGTTTCATATGCATTAAGAGATTAGCTAAAGCGTATCCGAGGAGGAGGAAGTCCCATATAAACACAAGGTTTCTGCATGTCATTTTCATAATCTGCCTGTTAGAGAAGAGACCGTAAAAGCCCCGCTGCAAATTCAACTTTCGTTAATTCATTTTGTTAAATTTTATTTTAAACTGAGTAACAGTGCTTGACTCTCACAAATTACTCAATAGGTATAGGAAGTTCAGCCGCATCAAACCTGAAAGGAAAACTAGTTTCATTTACCTTAAGGTAACAACGGCAGTACAGGTGCAGAGGCTGAAATTAGTAGGTTTTTATTAAAACCTTCAGTAAATACTTTTCCTTTAATATTTCCAGCAAACGAACTATGAAGTACTGGTAGAGAGTGTGCAAAATGTGAACTCAGTTAAAGCAAATGAGTACTTCTATATTCTTCAATATAGCATTTGGTACAAAGCAGAAGCTGACTGTAGAGCCTTGTATGAGAGATACTGCAGGCACTGCTGCTGCTTTTGTTCCACTGGATTTAAAAAGCTTATCAAAAATGAGAGGGTTAAGTCTACCACAAACAAACAGAAGTACATAAAACATACAGAGACTGACTGTATTTATTCACTATTTTACAATCTTAAGAGTGTAGAAGCTCTGGGAAATGTACTGAAGTTCCTCTTCAGTTTGATACCATGAGAAGCCTCATACCCAGTGGGGGTTCAACAAAAAACAGCTCAGCTTTGCAACACACTCAGTCACCCTTGTTTTAAACAGTTACTCAAATGCGTAAATTGCTTCTAAATCCATAACTACATTTGTTTCCACTTTAGTCTCCTCCTGTATGCTTATATTCCCAGTTTATTAATCCCTCCTGACAGTGAACAAAATTGCTGCTAAAATAATTGTCAAGATAGAAAACCAGCCACCCTATTTTCTGTCACACTTGAAGGCCCACAGTTAAAGAAAAGTAAACACATAGGCTTGAAACTACACCATATATTTGTAAATAAAATAATTTGACAGAACAAGATTACAAAATACAAAATGAGCCCTTTCAGAAATTTGTAAGTACAAGAGAAGTCAATGTTAAGTCCATTTTGTAAAATTTTAAACAAATACCACTGAGGGATAGGAGTATTACCATAAACCATTTTTTTTTCCTTAATGCTTTCTCAAAAAGCTTAGATCATATACATCAATTTCAGATGAAGTCTCACACACATGCATGGGTTTGGTTACAGCTTCAGGGATCAGTGCAGCACAGTGCAAGTTTCATTCACAGATAAAAAGATATTTAAAGTAGGTACAAGAACATTCTGCAAAATATAGGATGTCATCTAACTCTCAGTAACCCTTTCCGCACCCCCTAAAAAGTGCTGTAAAGTAAGCACAACATATAGAAAGACAGGGAAAGCACACGAGGAGATGGGCTCTTTAACAAGACAAGTTAATATTTGACAGCTTAAGAAAGAGGAAACAATTGCATCAGGAAGAAAATGGTTGTTAGTCATTGAAGGTATGTACAAGGGAGGTTTGTACTTTGATTCTGTAGAAAAAAATGAAGCTGACAAGTCTCCATTCCTGAAATATAAATATTGAGTAAGAGAGGTACAAAAAGTAAGCACTGTTAACTCGAAGTGCCTTCTCAGAAGAGCCCGTTTTCCCCTGCTGCAGGTCACCATTCCCTCATCTTTCAAGGGCTAAGTCTATGTAATTACTTATCTCAGCTAGTCTTTGAGTACATACAGTCGTATACATCCATCTGACAATTTTACAGAGCTTTTCTGGTCTCTTGCCTCCATCAGAAAGCATTTTCCCCTCTTCATGTTTATTTCAAAGTAGATCAAATACTCTTCAGTGCTTTTAAAAAAAAAACAAAAACAAAGAACTTATTTTTAGAAATTGCCCAAGCTAAAAATATTAACACAATTTTCACCTAAAGCAATGTATTGTAAACTATTAGAGTGCCTCCCTAAAGATGCTAAGTGCATATTTAGTTACCAGAAATCTCATGGAGAGCTACGGCTTTGAAGTGCTCTGCTAATTTTTATTAAAAAAAAAACAAAACCCAAACAAAAACACCCCCACAACAACAACAAAAAAAACCCGCCAACCACAACAACCCACAAACTGACATTTACAATATACAGAATGGGAGACTAGTGCAATATGCAGCATTGATTATTCAATAAATATTTAACCCAATTATTGCCAACTGAGGCAAACAGTGCAGAAACTGTCACTTAAAGAGATACAAAAGTTTAACTTTTTTTTTCTATAAAGTCAGTTGCTACTATTCATAGAACTATTTCAAAGAGGTTTTTCTGCTTCAAAATTGATGCTACCATTATAAAAATATAGAAACATAGCATTTGGGGATTTAACATGTCTTTGCAAGTCTAACTCTTACATTTATACAGGAACATGACATTTCAGTATTCAAGAACTTATTAAAAGTAAAAATGAATACTATGGTAGAGACATTTTCTGCACTGACAATTTCATTACAGTTCTTAAATACATCTTTCTTGGTCCTGGGTATACATTTAGAATGAAAGAACTTGCATCTCACATTTATCCTGAGGTCAGCTGTGTAAAAAGGAAAGCCAATTTTATAAGGATACTTGCAGGCTTTTTGTTCAAAATACACGGTTATTTTTAAACAAGCCAATAAAACTCCTGAAGAAAAAAAAAAAAAGAAAAAGAAAAACAACCCTCTCACCAACATTTTAAGAAACAATTTAGTGTCATTTTGGAGAACTGTTTTCAGAAACATATAGGCTATCACATCCAAATGCTGTATCACCCAACTAAAACTTCAGTATGCATTTGCCAAATTTGAAACGTAGAAACTGTTCTGAGAAGAAAACGTATAAATCCCCGTGAAGAGTCACCCTAAGCTTCTCATCTCAAGATCCCGACCCGTAATGCAACTCCTGCAAGGAGAACCCTGCTGAAGCCTGGAGGAATCTGCAGAGTCTTCGGGTCTGCCTGCACAGACGAGGACGTGCGATTTGGGACTCCGTCACCCACTGCGGAGTACGGTTATGACCTTGTCAAAGCTCCACTTTGAACACAGCAGTTATTTTCAATAGCACCAACAATCTCTCAGATACCAGCATCAGGCAAATACAGACGACACAGAATAGGTTTGTTTCTTCCTGAATTCAGCACAATTGGTACAAGGCACTGCTTGGCATAGGAAGTCATAAATAAGAGCAAAACAAGAAGATTTCCAAGTTTTGTGACATTTAAGTTTGTAAGTTATGTCACATTTCAACTTATGATGTACCACGGTTAGAAAAACAAGATGGTCTAAGGGATTAACCAGAACATGACTGTTCCATGCATACTTACAGTTTTACTCCCCACATCCAAAAAAACCCCACGCAACATACCAATATGAAACATTAGGAAGTATGGGTTGTTAAATTAAGAAAGTACGGTTTATTCTCCAATCTTCCACAAAAGTTTAACCTAGACACAACTCAAGTATAAGAACTTGGAAAATATTCTGATAACATTTGCAACAATCTATCCCTGCAGAGGAGTGAAAAACCTATTGTCTAGAGAATTCATAGACTGAGGCACATTGCAATTGAAGATATTCAGGCATATTTTATGGCTAAAATAGGATTTTTCTGAGGAACCTCACTGTAGACTTCCCCAAAAGCAGCTCCATATGGTTCAAAACACAAATTGCAACACATGGAAAAAATGTTTGGTCCTTAATCACTACTGTCTTCATCGTCGTCATCATCAGATACATCATTTAAAGATGATTTAGGTGACTGGCTGTAGGAGTCTGATCTAGTGGACTGACAAGCAGTCATCTCCCCAGTAGAAAGAAGATCATAGCAGAAGTCGCAAATTCGCACAGGCTTGGAAGACTGGCTCGGGAGAAGAAACCTTTTTTCAGAGCAAGGCCCACACACAACAAAGCCACACTTGCGACAGTGGTGACGACGGTTGACGGGTGTAAATTTTGCTTTCTGACAGCGCATACACACAGTGGCTTCTGAGTCTGGTACCCAGACAGCTGCATGTTCATTGCTAGGAGTCTTCCCGCTTTTCGAAAGCAAATCGGAAACACACTTATTTATGTGGTTCATCCACTCGGACTTCTCTGTAGCAGTGGCAGCATAAACTGCAAAAGACTTTGTCGGCGTCTTGATAAGCCACCCGTTCCGTAAGTCTCCCTCATCCTGGATGGAATCAATAGTGACATTTTCCAGTGGGATTATGTGCTGTTTATTGTATTTCTTCTTCTGGATGACAATGTTACCATAAACAAGAATGTCATTGAATAGGAAGAACTGCCTCGCTTTGGGCTTCTTCCTACACAGCTTGGTTAGTACTCCCTCTCCAATCAGAACACGACCAGGAATAGTCAGAGGTTGACCCGCTGCTCCAAAGCAGTTTTCCACTATACTTATTCTTCTAGTATTTGCCTCACTGTTTGCCAAGCGATCCACCATCTTTCACAAGTAACCTAAAATAAAAAAAAAAAAAAAGTTTGTTGTTAGGACAGAACTGATTCAACAGCAGCCCTCCCCAAGGAAGGTACCAACCCCACATTTCTTAAAATAGCTAACAGAACCCGCTGGCTCAGAGGCACTGACTTGGGCTAGATTTAAATAAGTATTAACACCTAAGAATTTTTAGCAACCGATTAGTCTCTTTTTCGAAAGCCAAAATGTTCCATCCAGCTGACAGCTATCTTTATCGCACAGCACCTACAGCACTGCTCTTGAGAGCCTCTGGCAACAGACTAGGAGACTTCCCCTCTAGTAAAGTTATTGCATCCTGATTTAATGCTCATTTTTCTCTGTATGTCCTCCTGCACCTACTCACTGGATGGCAAAAGAAAGCATCATCCATCATTCCAAATTCTAATACTGACAGAAACATCAACTTAACTGAGCAGCTCAGAGACCCATGTTAGTGTTAACATGACAAACAAAAACTAGATAATTGATGTTCACATAGGAAACCACCATACCCAAGCTCAGTATTGCTCTGTTTTCAGTACATAAACCTGAAGTCATGAGCCAAAACCATGAATATACCTCCTAGAAACATTTAGTACAGGCCAGAGCTTGTACTCCCCACCACCTGCTTTCATGGCAGACTCGAGCCAGGAGCAGGGAGTGAGTCATGGTTGGTGGCCCATCGCCTGCCTACTGCTGCCTTCTTTCTGCAGGGGCCCCACAGTCCTTCCCTCCTTGCCTACTCAAACCACATCTGCATCCATCATGATCAGGTGATGTATGCAGGCAGACCAGCACAGAGGACAAGTTACGCAGCTTGCAACTACTCCTGAGAAAGTCTAAGTGACCTGCATCAGCTGAAAGTTTAGGCAAGAAGGCTTTGTATTTCAGGATGCTGATCAGCTACAGGGTACATATGTTCCAATTACAGATTAAAACCACCTCTTGTCTTTTCCCAAGTAGCAAATAAGATTTTTTTAATTTTTTTTCTCTTGTAAGGTCAAGATTCCTAAGGGATTCCCCAACAGGGAACTCAAAATAAGAAGTTACTATTAGTGATTCATACCTTGGCAAACCACTCTTTAGCCTGACTTCTACCCTAGAGCTTCCTGGGCACAAGTCAGGCAAAGGAAACTCCCAACAGCGTGATCCAGATCTGCTCCCCGCAAGCTCCTCCTGAGTAGAGCCATGAACCTGAACTGTGTGCTGATGGAACAGCAAGACAGCTAGCAAGTACTACTGACAGACCTGCCTCTCGGCACGCAGAGGACAGTTCTTCTGTGCCTTCCTTTCCAGCTACCGCAGGGCTGATGCTCAGAACACCGTCTGGTAGAAACCACTGCTTTGAACAGGCCTGAAGGACAGCAGGGCAGCAAATACTCTGGTGCCTGTTACCTGTGCTTCCCAACACGATCCCAGTTTGGGAAGTCCTCTATGTTCACCTACCTTTTCTTTTAGATCTACACTGCCTGCCATCAATAAAGCATCAGCTGATAACAGAGATGAAAATGGGCTGAAACAAGGCTTAAACTTGATGCTGCTCAGGCTCTCACTCTGCCATAATCTGATCCAGTCAGTCTTCTTCCTATAAATCAAAGCTCAGATACCTCCTTACAAAATAGGGATGAAACTTCTTGATAGAAATTTGGTGGCAGAGAAGTCTCATCAGGCCTCATCTAAATACCTATGTTACCTGTGATTACACAAATCCACAAGCCTAACATTAGGTGTTATTAAAAAATAACTTATAACTTACTGCTTTGAAGTTTAATTAGTTCTGCACAAAAATAGTTTGACAAATGGGCTTACTCAGAAACAACCTTTTTTTAAGCTCTGCGCACAACATTATCTTGTATCAAAGTCCAACACTGAAAACAGAAGAATCTATTACAGATATTACTCAGCACTTCTTTTCAATTTTCATTATGTGCCTTTACAGCATTAGTTATGTGTATAGTATGTGAATATTGTGTAAACCAGTCTTATGGTTATGTTAAGTGGTTTATTATGGTAAGTGAAATTACAAAGCCACCAAATCTGAAATTATCTTGATCTGCAGAATGTCAAGACAAAACATAAACTGACTTATAAAAAGGGTTCAAGAGATTTATTTCCACTGCATCAAAGTACACAATGAAGTACACCTATGCTATTTCGACAAGGTATCAGTCAAACCTTTTAAAAAAAAAAAAAAAAAAAAGCCAACCTCCTCCATTACCCTGTCTAGTTGCTCCAGACCTGATCACTTTGAAAGTATTTTCTTAACAGTAAGCTTAGGTCATCTTTGCTGCAAAACAAATTTCTTTTTGTTCTTCAATCAGAATAACCATCACTACCTTCTTTATTAAGCTTTCTGAGGACTGAAGTGCTTGTCACTTATCTCTAGAGAGAAGTGGAAGAAAAAAGAAAAAAAACCAACAAAAACCCCCTACTACCAAACAAAAAAACCCACTGTTATTTCCATCTCCTTCATCAGCCCTACTTTTCTGAATCATTACCCAGTCAAGGTTCTCAAAGCTGTGTCCATCATTCCCTTTAAGAGATGCCCACAAGTGGACACTGTACTAAATCCCTAAATCCTTCTGCAACACCAAACATAGCTGATATGATTCTGCTTTCTTTCCTTCTGTGGCGATATCAATTCACGCTATCTGCCTCCCTCCCTGCTCCCTTGTGCTCCCTCTTACAAAAGCTACACAGTGAATTAGATCGGCGGGCTGATGAAGTTGAAAACAAACCAGAGTTTTAGGGCTTGGGTTGGCAGGATACCTGCAGCGGAGGGAGACGACGGAGGGGGGGGGAAGGAAGGTGTTTAGTTAGTGCCCTGCGTAGAAAGTACCTTGGCTTAAACTGATCAGTAAACAGAAGTATTACAGCTTTGGGCTTTTTCCTTCCAGAGAACAGCAGACGACTCAAATTACATCAGTATGATTTTTTTTTTTTTTTTTTAATGCTATGACTATAAAGGCATAACCAAACTATACCTTTCAACAGGTACCTTACTTCTTTAAAGCATTCCTAGCACCAATACTAGCTTATACACACAGGGACACAACACCCACCTTTATACGTTTTATTCAGCACTGAGATCTAGCCACTTTTTTCCTTTTTTTTAAATATACATCTTCCAACTACCTACTACCACATGGCAAGGAGGCACAACGCTGGCACTTGGGAGCGAGTTTTTCAGGTAAGTGATCAGCTTTACTCCTACTACAGCCTTGTCTAATGCAATGGTGCCACTCCACAGAAATGCTGTTGGCTTGTCCAATCTATTATCTCTCTATATATCAAGGAGAAAGTACTAA
The DNA here is from genome assembly GCA_013400195.1 of Aramus guarauna. NCBI lineage: Eukaryota > Metazoa > Chordata > Aves > Gruiformes > Aramidae > Aramus > Aramus guarauna. The sequence continues at coordinate 399,792 of VXBL01009623.1, forward strand.
GGAAGGAATGTAGAAAATAAACTAGAAACTTTTTGATGCGTATTTGCTGTAGTTTTAGGCTCAAAAAAATCAAATTCAGGTGCCCGACTGCCAAAGCCCAGGATTTGGAATAAGGGCTAGCTGCCATTAACTGCCAAATAACCATTCCCATCTAACAACGCACCAGCAATAAACAGCCTTTGCAAGGGCCAAAGCTGAACCAACAGTTGCTTCGGACTTAGAAAGCAAGGAGTCAGACACAGGGTCAGTTTAAAGTTATTTAGTAATCCCACGTTCACTGTGAAGCGGGGAATGAATCAGTCATCAGAGTGCAAAGGGGACAGACCAGAAGAATACGCCCTTCTGCAGGTACTATGTGTTACTTCTAAACTTACACTTTTATAAAGAAATTATCTGCAAATTACAGCAAGTTAAATGCTTTTGCTATTCCACAAAGGAGAACTGACACACACACCCCACCCCCACCCGAAAAAAAAAACCTCCAAAAAAACAGAATCATACTGATGAGTTTCGGCAAAGCAAGCTTTTGGCGTGAAGTTACCTGTAGGAAGCACCCACTGCTCCACAACTCCAACTCAGCCTTCTCTGCACTCCCTGCCAATAAACAGCAAACTCAGTCCAAGGTCACCACAAAAGCTTTCAAAATACAAGGCACAGGGAGAAGAAAAACGGGGGAGAAAAGGCTAAAGTTTTTAATTAACTGTTCTCTAGGATGACCTAAGAGAAAACAACTCTAACCAGGATCATTTAATAATCATCATGGCTCAAAACCAAGACACATGACTCCAGAACTTGTGCTGAAGACTATACTTTCAGCTTGTGAAAATAATCACTTACTGGACTTAAAGCAAGAATCCAGGGCAAGCTAAGGACTATTAGGAAAGACAAGATAATTGCATCTCTTCTAGATTGAAAATTTTGTCTATAACACTCAACCAAGTCTCAGCTACCAGCCTCAATTAAGGCAGTAAAAGCCACAGACTGCTATAGATTAATCCACCTTTCCAGGGCATGAATTGTATTTTCCCCATGCTAATAGATAAAACTTTAAAATAAGCACTCTGACATTTTTCCTCATAAGTTTTTAAAGAATTAAAGATTAAAAATCCATCTGAAATCCTATGCACATTAATGCTCATTCACCTTCACTAGCCCCTTCTGAGAAAGCAAGTAAGTTCAGAAATGAATAATGAGAAACTACTTGGAAAAAAATACACCAGAAATACAAAAGAAGCCATCCCCAAGTCACAAGAGCTAAAATTCAGAGTAGAGGTGCACCTCTTCTTCTCATGAGCAGAGACCAAGGAGATGTTAAATTAAAATATTGTCTGAACACACAAAGGAAATTTAACCCCAAGATGTCACTGTACAAAAGCTATGCAAGTTTATTAACTACTAGTCTTAAAATTACAACAATCTTTTCTTAAGGCATATTCAGATGTGTTGTAAAAGATAACAGATCATTTCCTAGAACTGGGTGGCAATATCCTCCTCTCTGCCAGCTAAAACTTTCTTCTGAAGTTTCTGCTGTTGGCCACTACAAGCAATTACTGTATTACTGTCCTCAAGATGCAAGATCTCAAGACCTGATCAAACAAAGCAATTCCCAAGTGATGGCAAATTGCTGAAAACATGACCCAAATCAAGTGAGGAATAAACCAGAACCATGGGCTTCAAGATGAAAGGCTAAACAGCTCTGCTTAAGGAGAGAGTGGGAACGTGTTATGCATAGTCTCAGTTTATGGATGCTATGAAGTCAAGAGTCTGAACAACAGGTTTGAGGTTTTTATCACGTTTGACTCCAGATTTGCACTTTTTGCACACAAATTCCCAAAGGTCCCCAGGCCCTTATGCAAGGATGACTCCGTCTATAAGGATCATCAGTCCATCACATCAGCTTCACTTTCTGTGTCCAGACTGCCAATCAAAACACCGCAAAAATAAATAGATCGCCTTGTAAGAAAAGTTAGCTGTGTAGAGCTGCACCACGAGCAGGGTTTAGGACTCTTTCCAAGTAAGTAAATCTCTACTCTCAAAATGCTGTAATACCTGCAGTTTGTCCTCTTTCTCACACACATGCTGTCAGTAAGCCCGTCACACAATAAAGATGCTGGGCAAAGGCCTTCATCTCTGTAGCATATTATGCTATTTAAAGGTGACAAAACACTTATTTCATGACACAGAAAGCCCCAACTCCTCTACCATATGCAGTCTTTGACACTAAGTTATTTCTACTTTTTTCACACAAAGCTTCTACAGAAATAAAAATTCTGTTATCAAGACATCAAGATCTTCTTGCTCCTCTATTTCACTCCAGTTTTACATTTGTATCCTGTTGGTGAGAACAGTCATCTTCAAAGCGAGCAAACATAGATGTTACCGAAACCTTTTAAGAACTAACAAGTTACCCACTTACCTAAAACACAACCCATGTTGAGGAAGTCACGTATTTATTACGGTTATTAACGCTCCAGACTACTACAACAGGAAAATAATTCTGTTAGGGTTGCTGCACACTGACAAGTCACTTCCCACATCATTGTTTCTTTCTGCCACTGTATCCTGGTGACCAAACTGACCATCTACCAAGACTCAATGCTTACACAGGTCTTATTTAAAATAGGAGAATGTTTATTTTATATGCTAGCTCTGTTCTTGATAGAGGCCAAACTAAACCACACAGAAGAATAGCTGTAGTTGAAGACAGACTTAAGGAGTCAACTAAAAAGAAAGCAACCTTGACTGACATAGCTACACCTAATTCAACACTGCCAGGAAACTCTCCTACTACTATGTTAGGACTGTAGCAGCTGACATGATCACCACAGAGCAGAACCATAGATAACACAAAGGTGCTGGAAGGGAGACATGAGATTAAAAAAAAAAAAAACCAAAAAACCTATTATAGCATAGAGATGCAGACTGCATAAAGCTCAGCACAGAAACATTTCCTCACCCCAAATCAGCGTGTACCGCCATGACGATCAGCACTCCCCCTTAGACTGCAGGACAGGCACAAAAGGTATGCAGGAGAGGGACACAGCCTGAATTCCCAAGTTTCTACAGCAGTACAGCAGAACTGGCAGTGCTCCAACACTTTCAGGTCTGGACAAGAACAAATCTTGTCCAGTATGCAGTCCCTGCCGACAAACATTAATTAATAAGCATCTAATTTTTAGCATTATTTCTCTTCAATGCTCCTTCAAGGGAGGAAAATGCTACCGACTTTGCCATAATTTCCAGTTCATCTATCATCATCTTTACAATTAGTAATTAGGCTGTTAACAATTACATTTAACACATTGCATTAATACAAACCAGGCAGGCTAGATTCTCAGAGCCATGGTATCAGGATGCAGGCAGCTCATCCATTACTACATACGTTCACAGCTAAGGTGACAGCTTTAAAGAAAAAAAAAAAAGTGTATTTAAGCTGCTGGGAAAAGTACAAAAGCTCAAAACTAATCACAGAGGTCCATCCAGTTCTAAAGCAGTAGCAGATTCTGGATATTTCCAAGGCAGATTCCATAACACAAGTCCAATTAAAAAAATGTCACTAACCGCAGTATCCGATCACATGAGATCTAGATATTGTTGCAGGGAAACAAATGTAGAGAACAAGAAACAGAAGACTCAGAAATGGAGGAATACAAAAGGAATAAAGAAAGAAAAGGTAGAAATTGGATCTAAAGGAAAGCACATTATACCTTGCCACCCAATAAACTCGTAAATAATTATCCAGTAGTCAGAGCCCTTGTTGTCACACCTGCAGTTGCACATACAAACATCAGCAACTATGTTCCACCACATACCTTCAAACTAACCCATTTTTCTTCTTGCCTGAGGATAAAATATGTTTCATAATAAAGTTTCTATTTAGAGTCCCTCAATAAAAGGCAAAAGTTAAAGGTTTTATCATGTCTGACTCCACAACTTGAAGGCTCTGAATAACAGAGATTTCAAATAGAACTGAATCTTGTTTTATTATACTTAATCACACAAATTGAACAGATGTGAAAAGTACAGAAGATCAGTAAAACTTTGACAAGACAGAAACAAGTAAGTTGTACACCTAAGACAGACAAGGACTATCTGCAGACCAGGTATTGAATGTGCATTAAATGACTGATTTGTAAGATGACTCATCTTTTGGATCTACAGAGGAAAATACCACACGCTCCTTAAAAAGAGTTCATCAGGCATAAATAGTCATTTAGTACATAGTTACGTTGGGTTTTTTTAGTAATAGGTTTCAAATAATTGTTATACATTATATTATCACATCAGGCTCATTCAGCTTTCCTCTTGCACTTTGCCTATGCAAGGAAGACATGCTAATTTGACTTACAGTTGAATAAACGCAAACAACTAAGTCACCCAGAACCCTCATACATCCCTCTGATTTAAAGCTCTGTCTGAAATACTATCACTACTTTTTGTGGACAAACTTTCAGCCATGAAGGCATCTCAGTACTGTAAGACAGTACTCTAACCTCTATTAATATTAGATGTATTGCTCTTAAGAACAACACTTGACTTTCTGCACCACTGCCAAGTAAAACACAGTGTAAATTTCTGAAGTGCAACATGTTGAAGGAAACTTACCCATGCCTACTGCTATGAAAATAGTTTTACTGTGGAAAATTGCTGAACTAAACACATGCATAGCAGATATTCTACATTTCTGATACAGGTCAGAAGAGAAATCAGCATAAATTTTAAACTTCCTTTGGCCACACTACTTCCACCTCCCACACAGCCTCCTTCAACACATGCAGAGAAGGATGATACCATTGCTTGTCCTCGATGTTTCACTATGTCATCTTTGTTGGCAGAATTAAGCTTTTTATGCACTTAGATCTGATTAGCTGTAATAAGAATCCAAGTGTTCATGCAGAAGTCAGCACTACCTGTCAAAGACCATAAAGGTAATAACAAGAGCTGGATTAAAGATGATATAGAAATAACAGCAAGACAGACTTAATTAAATTTTATTTCTATCATTCAGTATGTAGAATAAAATATTGAAACCGAAGTTTTAAGTATCCATTAACCCATTTATGAATTCATTGATATTTCATTCTGTGTTTTACAGTTACTTAAATACATCTATAACAATTAACTGCATGGATTTTTTAATATTCATTATATATTGCCAATATTCTCCAGTTGCTCTTTATAAAACAATAAAAAGACCAATTTGACCATAAAGTTAAGCAAAATTTAAAAAAAAATTCACCCCCAAAAAAATTATGTTGAGAGAAGATGAAAGTATGACAAACACTTTCTAAAGGTCTTCATCACTGCTAAAAGCTGACATGACAGTAGCAACTAAATGCCTGTACTGTGCTGGAGCTAGCTACCCTGGATGCTATTTAAAACATAAGACAACAACTGTCACTTAAAGAGAAATACAGCCTCCTAACAAGCAGTTCTCTAATAAGTCTCTTCATAAAAGTATTCCTGAAGCTGTTGCATTTAACAAACTGTCTTGCTATCGCTACTGTAAGGAGCTAGTAAGGATACAGAAGATATCATCAGATTATCTGAAATATATGAGTATCAAGAATGACAAAAAGCTACATCATGACACAGCAAAGAAATAAGGCCCAAGAGATTAAAAAGACTACATCAAGTTAGAGATGATGGCAGGAAAGGAAGCAGTAAGATCCCTCTGAACTTCAACATAGTCTTTACCCAGAATCACTTTTGACTTACCTGGTTAATGGCTGCAGTGTTGAGAAAGGTAGCAGCACAGAAACTTCGACTTGACTTAGACAAAAGAAAATATTACTTTTTCCTTACAACAGTGTATGCTGTATCTTTGCACCATTTTTCACATCCCTTTAATTACTGGCATTTAATAGTGTCAAAAAAAAGTAACAAGATAAAACACTGGAAAAGGATGGCAAGGCCAAGGCTGCTGTGGATTCTCTAAGGAAGCAAAGATGCTTGTGACATTTTCATCCCAACACTATAGAGAAACCATAGCATAGCCATCAATCAATACTACACTGGCAGAAAAGTAGAATAAATGATACTGTGGACCTCTCCCAAGTCTCATTTTTATGATTCTCAATGTAATGTTTTCTACATGAATGGGATTTTTTATTTTTTCTTCCCCACTGTGAAGACACGGTTTCCTGCATTGCATAAGCCTGTGGAGCAATGGCTGTGGCATGGGGAAACAGATGAGCTCACTCCCTTCCTTACTGGTAGATCCAGTACAAACCAGCAGTCTTAACCTTTCATTTGTCTCAACCTGTTGGCTAGTGTTCTGGCATCGGCCACAGACTTGCAGAAACCAAGCTGGAAAAAGGTTAACAGCAATCACATTACTTCACACTGTGCAACCTGTGAATACTCTGCCTTGACGATATTTTAGAAATCTTTAGATTATTTCTCAGTCCAGCATTTAGTCATGTCCAAATGCACCATGAAAGCAAATCCATGCATTTGTCTAGTCAGATGCCATCATAAACCTACATTTACCTTAATAACCCAGCCAGATGTGTTTGGTTTTTGTCTTTAAACTGCTGCAAGTGACTGTCACAAGCCTAGTGCCACTAAAACTCTTCTTGAGGGTACAACACCAAAATCCCTATTTTAACTGCCTAACACCTTACAGTTTAGTAATTCTTTCAATGCATTACAATTAATTTTAGTATACTCTAATTTCCAACTTACAAGAGAGGATTGCTGTTTCCCTTTAATTGACCAGTCGTGTAAGAATTGCTCAAAGAGTGTAAGTGATTCTAAACAACAAAAACTTTATTATCAAACCTGCATGGCAAGCACACTACTCTTCAAGCAATAGCCATTGTCCAGCTGAGCTAGGAATGCCTAGAAAGGGCAATTCCACTCGGGGGATGGAGATGACTTCTAGATAGCTCTTTCAGTATGTATGACTTTGTATTTCCCAACCCTCTCAGAAGCTAGTTGGGCTACAGGAAACTATTTTTAACAGAAGGCTGTCTGTTTTACCAAGTAGCATATGTATCAGCACAACAAGAGCAGAACAATGCTGTCTTACTGTCCAGGCTACTATGCTGAACAGTTAGCACACTGCCTGAGCTGCTGTACACAGGCAAAACCATCCAATTTCTGCACATCAGCTTCTCACAAGGTTTGGTATTTAACACCATAAATCTCATCCAGAAAGGGAGCAACAATTTCACCTGCTTGTAAACAGAAAGACTGGCTCCCATGTCCCAAATGAGTTGTAATACCAAATAATCATAGAGGAGACCTGAGGAAAATAAAGGCATGCGGAAGCGGGCTGCCCCACCAGACGAGTTTGGCCAGCTTGCAGCCTGCAAGTTTGCCCCATGCAAAAGATGAGAGTAACCGCCTTGGCTAGAATGCCACGTGCCGTAACAGCAGCACCCCTGCTCCGAGCAAGAAACATGTGGCACCCATTAAAGACACACAAAAATCCAGAATCGCAGAGTCCCAAAGCTGTTCCCACTACCTTCTCCCCCTTGGCAGTAACAGAATATATGAAAGATGGAAACCCAAAGAGTAGTAAAGGGTTCATACCACAAGGATGTACATGATCAGGAGAGCCTCAATCCACTCCTAGACCAACTGGAAGTGGTTGTATTTCCCTTCTGTCCCCAAATTCACTGGAAGAAGTCCCTGAATGCCTCTTAGGGGAGAAAAGAGCTCACTACAGAAGCCAAGCAGCAAAAGAGATCCAGCTTTTTAATGAAATCAGCTGCTTATTATCACCATCAGGCTTCTATTTATAACAAACCATGATAACTGATACTGGTTTTGTTTCCTGGCATGATAGGGACAGAGCTGCTGCTGGAAAGAAAGAGGCAGTTCTCCATCCTCCACCTGGTAGTCAAGGGCTGGAGCAACTTCCTAAACTTGGTTCATCTCTGTGTCCTTCTTACCCATCTGCCAACAAGCTGCATGCTCCCTAAGCACCAATACAGGCTTACCGGCTCTGAACAGCACTTGTAAAACACTGTACTGCCAGCCAAACCGCTGCCAGTTAGATGAGAAAATTCTTAATGCCTTCTGAGATGTGAAGGAGGTAGCCAGCACATACATGTGGAAATGAGGTAATGGCTAAAATTAAAGGAATTAAAAAAAAAAAAAAAATGAAAATCCTCACAGCATACAGCCACAGAACCCTGAAAGCTTGAGTTCTGCAAACAGAGGTGAACAGATAGGCCTAACCCGCCACGAACAACGTTTCCAATTTGACATCAAACTCATCTGTCAAAGCACAGGCGGCAAGATCCAGGCAGCTATGGCCATATCAAACCTTTGCAGCTGTCAGCACACTGAAATGGGTATAAATAAAAAGGTGGAGGTTTCATAGGTTTATTTTATATATATAAAAACTATATATTTATAAACTGTATAACACACATGCTCTTTTAAATTAATCAACAATTAACCAAAAAAAAACCCCAATATTCAGATCAAATCTTTGCTGTCATGGGAAAATACTCCAGTATTTCAACTTTCCATTTGCATGTATTTAGGAGCACTAGCTGTGGTTAGCTTAGCCTCTGGTGCTAGCAAACTGGATCTTTCATCTTAACCAAAGTACTGGGAACACACACCAGAATACGGTTTCAAAACCAGCTTCCACTGATCTCGAGCCCAAAAATGTTCAAGTTCCTTCCAAAGTTCTCTGCATCTCCGAGTAGCTAAAAGCCATCAGAAGAACAGCAAACAACAGACCAACAGCTTAGAAATGTGCCAGAAGAGTTAAAGACAGAGGACAGGAGCCTGGGATCCTGCTCCAGCTTGAGAAGCTCCAGCAGACACATACCCTGCATGCTCGGCTGGTTCCTAAAGGATCACTCAACCAGGCTGTGATACCAAACACTGGAATACGGTTTTCTGTTTACAATTTAATGTTTTTCTAATCATTTAGCTTTTTGAAGAGACTCTCCTAGTAAATGTTTTTTTCCAGTTTGGCAGCAGTGACTTACCCCTCCCTTCCAGGCTGCCTGGAGAGGCGCTGGGTGTGCCCTTCCCATCTGATACGCTGCCTGCGAAGGAAGGGTTTAATTGACAACAGCCCTTCAGCAGCACCGCGGTACCCATCTGGGCTAGCAAATAACCTGACATACACAAATACTACCACACTTAACATTAAATGGACATTGGGCGAGGGACACGGGGAAAAAAAAAAAAGAAGGAAAAAAGAAAGTCAATCAAAAGGATCTAATCAGCTTCAGAACAAGCTAGATCCTGCCTGAAGTTTTGCTAACCCAGCATAACGAAGAGAATTCACAGCATCAACATGCTTTTTAAATCTAGAAATAGACAGACGTATTTAAATTCTTTTGCAGAAGGGACATCGTATCATCATTAGTATTAGAAAAAAAATCCAGATACAGCTGTTCTACAGGAAGTGTTGCCAAATCCATCTTGCAAGCAGCTCTCCAAAACCAGATCGTTGTGCAGTCTGTTGTTATGGATTATTGTATTTAGAGCACACATGGAGGCAACTTGCTAACGGATAGCTACATTATCTCTAAGTCAGTGTGAAAAAGAGGATTTGGTCTTCAGTGACTGAAATAAATAGTATTTGCCAACATACTTCTTGTATCACCTTTAACCTACACGTAGAGAACATTTACGGAAGGATTTCCGATGCATCTCTCTTGAACACAAGTATGCACTAAAAATAGCCCCTCCTAGATTTCAGAACACCTGCATGTTTTAGCACTTGAGAGCTACCAGAACAGCTACAAGTTCAAGCGAGCTTCCTCAGGTTAAGAGAATTTTATTTTCCCTTTCTTCATGGATGCATATTTATGACACATCTTCCTGTTCACTGGCTTATATCTTTTTACATGCACAGGTACTAAAAACAATCAATGTAAAGAAAAAAGTTTTCTGGTTTAAGTTTTCTTTAGTTTATTACCATTATGAGAAAAGCTACTGAATTTTACTAACAGGACTATAGGTAATTGATTATAGCATGACCAAGCTATAGAATTACCAAATAGTCAAAGCTAGGCAAGAGCCATTAACTTTCCACAAATTAGTGCAACACAAAAGGCTTTTGCTTTTAGCCAGCTGTGTTTTAAAACAGAGCAAAGTTTTCCCATGCAGTCTCACAATTTACAAGCACAACAGCATAACCACATCATCACTATTTCATTTTTTATTATATCAATATTCATTGTTTTCACATGCACATGTCCTTTGAATTCAGATAACCCGAATTACAGGAAAAGAAGCTGCATGATAAATAGGTTTCTTTTACCAGCTCAGCAATTCCAGCCATTTCCACAAAACTAAACAAGACACAAGCCAAGTAACAATACTCAAACTCCTTCTCTGACCGGGTGCAATCACCTCAACTTTCTGCTGCTCACGACCCAAGTAAGTTAAGAAATCTCTGCTTCAGGGGGCAACTCTAATACTATATTACACTGCAGAAATACTTTGAGGAGGCCAGGCAGGTAGTCACTACCTAACAGGGTGAAATAAAGTACTGCTGCAGCACATTTTCAATATTATAGTAGGAAAACTAGAATACTCAGACATACTTAGTTCCTTAAAATTCTGACCTCCTGGGGAAGAAAAAAAAAAAAAAAAAAAAACAGCCAAAATTTCTACCACTAGTTTACCAGCAAGAACAGACTAAGGGCAAGTATGGCTGGCTGCAGGGAATCTTCTTCCTACCATTTAAACCTACTGAAAGAAGTGGCTCAAACTGGTACCAAAAAATGGCTGAAGCCCCAGTAAACACACACACAGCAGGGCTGTCATCAGGCTGCAAACCACCAGCCCAGCAGAAACCCAGGGTTTGCCTGCAGCCAAAACACAGCTCAGGGCTTGGAATCAAACCACAGGTTGCCATTTTCAGGAAGCTTGACAACATTGAAGTGCTGCAATCATGGACCTGTCACCCCCTCAGCAATATTTAAAATTTATTTATCCACCAATACCTAAAACATATAAGCCAAGTGTTGCATTGCTCTTTCTTCAGCAAGGGACAGAAGCCCTTTTTTAGTATCAAATGCTGCTACCTGGTGACATACGGGTGGATGGTGAAAGTCTAGAAAACCAACATCAGACAGCTATCGACAAAAGTCAAAAGGAAAGGTCTAACAATTAAATCATGAATAGAAATTGTCAGTCTTCAATGTAACCAGCTTTTCAGCCATATCCTGTGTGTTAAAAGGGCAGTTCACTTGCCTCCACGCTGCTGACCTAGACCAAAATCAGGGCTGGGGGGTGGGAATCGCTGTCACACACAGCTTTCAGAACAGAAGTACATTGAAAAATCAGTTTCAAGAGAAGTTTTACATTACCAAGTATTGACAGCTAAGTAAGGAGAAATTTAAAGTAGAAGGGGGTGGGGAAAGAGTAATTTCCTGAAAGAACCCCATAATTGCAACAGCTTACTGTAGGTGGCCTTCCTGGGAAATGCACTCACTGGCCTTTTTCCCCTTTTACTGCTTGTCAAATGTGTCTGATGTATTTTAAAGTTATACGGAAAGCATTTGGAGTACAGACGTTAAAGCACTCAGCACAACCCCGTCCTCTGAGCGCAATAAACAGCGTCCAGAATACCACAGGGGCTCGTGGTCCACGTGACTCTCATCCAGCAAGCCGTTTTCCCTTGCTCTTAGGCCCTTACTGCTGCAGAAAAGATAGCACAAACTAGAGGAAACTTTTAAAACTGCACAAAGGTTTGCACTGAAGTTAACCTGCACAGCTCACTGTTCTGAGAAAGATGCTATCTGACAACCTGAATGGCAGTGTGTACTGTACACTCTTTAATATTAATCTGCATTAAGAAACTATGCATACACTTTAGAAATGCAAATGTTAGAGAACATGCTGTAACTTTTCCTTTTGCAGAAGGCATACTAAGTGCTTAAAAGCAAAACTGTTACCTCTAGATGATATGCTTGAGGTACAAGAGGTATCCAGTGAAAACTAAAGCTGCTGACAGAAAGATCAGATACATCACTAACAACCCCTCTTTATCTGCTTGAATCAGTACAACTTCTCAAGATTGCATCTTCTCACAGTAACTAACTGCTTGCATGTCATCTTATTACATTCAGGAATGGGGGGGGGGGGGCTTTGAAAGAAAACATTCCTGTATTTGAAATCCTTAACTTAACTGTTTTTTCTTCTTTTACACTTATACAAAATGCCAAAATCCTGCTATATTACATATAGAATATGCTTAACACTGTCTTATTGTAAAACATAACAATGCAAAGAAAAAAAAAGAAAGCCACTCTACAAAATAATTTTTAAAATCCTTAAGTTCTTTATTTATGCTTACTAGTAGGTTAAAAAAAAAACCAAGAACATCATTATATCCAAGGCAGTAGCACTCTTACCTATTTATGTAACTTCAGAAAACCAAAGTAAACATATGAGTGTATTTTTGACCATGTAATATTAAAGTGCCAGGCTGAAAAACATGAAGTACTCTTCTGTTCAATAACACTTAGGCACATCAATATATATTTTCATAAAAGGAGAATTTTTGTCCTACAACTCTCAGTCAAGCCACTTCTCATGCGAGCAGACTCTTATTTCAACAGAACTACTCATGCGGCTCAGAATTTGCAGGACTCTACTTGCTAACACAGTTGTCATCACATCTTATAGCTTATGACAATGCTAAAATAATCTTTAGTATGGTAAACGTGTTCTACCGCACCTATCTACAGAGTAGCTTTTCACTCCCCTCAACTGCAAAAACAAGTCCTCTGCTAAATCAGGAAAACCAAAGTTATTCTACAACAGCCAACTTTGCATTTGCTGTACAGGGAGAAAGCTTTAAATATGCGGTTCTATTTCAAAAGCCTATTTTTGTACCTTATTTATTCTCTTTCAGAACAATCCAAATTATCACACTTCCACCAAATTACTCAGTCCTTGAAAGTAGTAAAATACACATATACGAGCATCATCTATCATTAAAAAAGCACAAGAATTAAATGGAAAAGTAAGCTCAACTATTAACAGTTTGGAGTAATTCACAAACATACCTTTAGAACTTGTAGTAGTACAGAAAAAGGTTTAATTTCTTAATACAAAAATCAAGAAGTTAACTAAGTTTCTTACCTACAACATCTAAGAAACTTATCCATCGTTATTTGACACCACCTGCTAATAAATGGCCTTTAAGAGCAAAAACTTGCATGCCATTTGTTTGCTTCTAACATTTTACCTAACAGAGACTCTTTCTGAAAATTGTACCTGCAAATACTAAAACCCTCGATACTCCCTCATCTACAGGGTATGTTTTACGCTAAGCCTTCACTTTAACACCTCTAGCCCTCTCTGCAGGGGAGAAGTCACCGAAAACACTGCAGGTGTAACAAAGCCAGTGTTTGTACCAGTGTTTGCCTGCAGACAACACCCTGGATTTATTGCCCTCACTCGGCTCTTGGCAAGGTAAATGAGATATGCCACGCTCTGTCGTATCATGGAGAGGGAGTGTAGTGACAGGACAAGGGGTAATGGGTTTAAGGAGGGTAGATTTAGATTAGATGTTAGGAAGAAATTCTTTACTGTTATTGTGGTGAGGCACTGGAACAGATTGCCCAGAGAGATTGTGGCTGCCCCCTCCCTGGAAGTGTTCAAGGCCAGGCTGGATGGGGCTTTGGGCAGCCTGCTCTAGTGGAGGGTGTCCCTGCCCATGGCAGGGGGGTTGGAACTAGATGGTCTTTGAGGTCCCTTCCAACCCAAACCATTCTGTGATTCACCTGAAACTGCAGTTCCATCTCTATTGCACTGACTCATGAGAGATGAAACCTTCCTGCATCCACTCACCAGAACGGTGAGACTTAAACTTCACAATGCTGTTTGAATATAAAGACAATTTTACCGATAATAATTTTTGTAAAATAATGGGCCTCAGGTAGATCTTCAGTTCATCCAGGGACACATGCAATACTAGAATTAAGTCTCAGCCCACAATTTAAGGGAAACGGAATGCAGCTCTTGCTAAATAATGATTTCATCACTGCAGCTAATGAAAACTTGCTTCTAGGTGAAAAGACTCTACTCTGTTTCTTTTTAGATGATATGACAGATGAAACTGATGCAGTGTCCCCAGCTCCAATCTTCTACTCATTGGCTTTCAGTTAGCATTTACGGGACTTCCTCTGTGTGGGCTTCTATGCAAGGTAGAATTCATAGACACCCCAAAAGGCATATGGCAAATTTGCATTCAGGAACAGGAATTTGGGACTCGGGCTCACAACGCTTCACTTTCACTGCCATTTTCGGCATAAATAGTGCAGCCCTAATGCAACTCGGAAAATGTTACTTAACAAACTGAGCTGATATACATGACATTTAACTACATAAAGATTCTTATTTGTCACTTGATGGGGCCACAGTATTTAGATTATGTAGTTTAACAGCAAAAACTGCTTTTCTGAACTGATTCCCTTCCACATGTTGGTGAGTGCGTACAAAGCAAATTATCTGTAGCATCTCAGCACTGACTACACTACCATCTTTAAGTACTTGCCACCTTTAAATACTTCCCTTCTTTCAGATAGCCATCGCTAAAATAATTCAATACACAAGTCTTAGAATTTGAAATCTGAGTATTTAGGTTCTCTTCATTTCAGGAGAGAAAGAGGAATTAGCAGTCTCAGTTCTGAAATTGATTCCAGTGTTATGGGTTTGATTTTAGACATACTTTGCCTACTGTATTAACCTTGTCCAAACTGAAGCCATCAGGCACATTACAGCCTCGGATGTAGCGTTTGTCAAATAAGCATCAACCCCCGAGTTCAGGACACTGAACAGCCTGAGTTAGGACTTAATGATGCTTCTGAAACCACTCTCGTCAACTCAACCAAAATATAGGCAAAGGAATCCTCTTAATCTACAGTTAATGAGATAACAGTCATTTTGGCTATCAACAACTAATGCACTGATACTTCATGTTAAAATTTGGGCTATAGCCGTCTTCTCTTAGCAGTGACAGAGTCGGTGCCAAGACGCGCTGCTCAGCAGACTCACTCATCGCTTTCTTGCCATGATGAGCAGTTTTGCCATTTATAAATATCCCTGTCTATGCACACAGTATTTCAAATGAGGCGAGAGGAAAAACATGTGGCTGTCTTTCCCTGAACCGCTTTCAGACAACAGCTTATGTGCCACATGCATCTTCAGCAGACCAGTCACGTTCCTCTCCAAAATAAGCGAATTTCACAGAAAAAAAAATAGCACCTTATGCTCGCAGCCGCGCTACTCGCGGGGTTTTTTTACCACAGCATCGAGACTTTTCAGGCGACTCGCCCCGAGAACGACGAGGAGTTTGGAAGAGCGAGCAAGGCGCTTTCCCGCAGCAGCGGCGGGCTGCCCCGCGGGGCCCGCCGGGGAAGGAAGCGCCCTCCGCCCCGTCCCGCCGCCCCACGGCGAGCGGCCGCCGCCCGGGCCTCGGCGCCAGTCACGAGTTGGGGAGTTTCAGGCACTTATGTAACAGCGCGGGGCCGATGCCGCTGTTAGTTTTTTCCTCCCCGCTCCTGAGAACTCGCTTCCGAGGCCCCGCAACTCCCTCAGCGCCCTGGGACAAGCCAGCGCCCGCCGGCCCCCTTCTTCCTCAGGTCCTTCCCGCCCCGCCGCCTGCCTCCCGGCGGGAAGCGGCAGTACCCCCGCGGACGGCCGGGAGCACCCTAGCCCCGCGACGGGATGGGACGGCGTCGTCTCCCACCGGCGGAGCTCCTTCCCCGCCAGGCAGCCCCCGGCTCCCAACATGGCCGCGGAAAAGCGGCCGGAGCCCCGGCGGGGAAAGGCTCCGCAAGGAAAGTTTCCCTTTCCCTCTCCCTCCCCGACCGGCCCGAACGACCAAACCGCCTCCACCAAGACGCGACCGAGCCCGCGCTGCTCACCCGGTGCAGCTTCACGCCGGCTGCCGCCCCAGAGCCCGGCTACCGCCAACCCCACCGCGCTCTCCCCGCACCACCGCGGTCATACACCCCGCCGCCGGGGGACGGGCTCCGGGACACCGCCCGCGCGGGGCGGGGCCGCCGCCATCTTGGGAGGAGCCAGGGGGCGGGAAGGGCTGAGGCGGCACCGCCGTCCGCTCTGTGGCGGGTGGTTTCCCTGTGGGCCGGGGCTCGGGGAGCCGCCCTGCGTGGGGAGAGCAGGGGAGGGCCCGGCGGCTCTCAACCCACGCGTGGCCTCTCGTGGGTGGTGGGATTCTCAGGACACGACAGCATTACCTCAATGTTTTGTTTTTTTCTCTTAAAAAAAAAGTTCCATTCTTTGTGCACTATCACAGGTCCATGTTTTATGTTCGTGGCTCCAAGCATGCTCTCCCAAAAGTAAATAAGGAAGGTCAAGTTTTTTATTACCTCTCTCTACATAAACCTTTTACACCCCACGGAAGGGAGTTGCTAACGTTTTAGTGTGAACAGTTGCTGGTCAGCTTGGAGAAACCGCAGCAGGTCTGCTAGTATGACTGCCACCATAAACACCAGCTGTCTCGTAAACACCAGGAGCCCCTTCCCTCATCTGTGTTATTATCATCTACACATCAAGCCATCCAGAGCAACATTTTCCAAATCTAACCTGCTGATCAGCAGCTAACCTAGTCCTTCTAAAATTTCATAGAATAGTTTGGGTTGGAAGGAACTTTTAAAGGTCACCTAGTCCACCCTGCCTGCAATGAGCAAGGACATCTGCAACTAGACCAGGTTGCCCAAAGCCCCATCCAGCCTGGCCTTGAACACTGCCAGGGAGGGGGCAGCCACAGCTTCTCTGGGCAACCTGGCCCAGTGCCTCACCACCCTCATTGTAAAAAATGTCTTCCTTATATCTAGTCTAAACCTGCTCGCTTAGTTTAAAACCATCACCCCTTGTCCTATCACAGCAGGCCCTGCTAAAAAGTTTGTCCCCCATCTTTCTCATAAGCCAGATGTCAATTGGTGCTACTGGGTGGGAGGGTCACTGGGGTGTCCTGGGGAGCAGTGGAGCAGGAGGGGAGGGGGCACAGCTCCCCCATTTTGGCAGTAGTGCCGTGCACTGCTACAGTGCCGCTCCGGTGCCTGAGTCTGCGCTCTGGAAAATGGCCTGAGGAATGATTTTTTTTTAAAGAAAGTTTCACTTACATGCAATACAGCA
This sequence comes from Aramus guarauna, assembly GCA_013400195.1. NCBI lineage: Eukaryota > Metazoa > Chordata > Aves > Gruiformes > Aramidae > Aramus > Aramus guarauna. Next base: position 416,892 of record VXBL01009623.1, read on the forward strand.
GGGTTTCATTTTCCAAATTTCACGTTATTGGGCAATAATGTGGCTGGCTTTTCTGGGGAAAAAAATAGTTAGGCAGTGGGGCTTTCCAGTGGTAATAATGAACCCGCTGAAGTTTCTGAATTTCATCTGAATTTTTTATCCCAGCTCAGAGGAGGGCATGGATAGGCGAGAGCCTGCGAGAGCCGTGTCTCCAGGCTGGGTCTGTCCTGCTGTGGGAGAGGGACACAGGGAAGGGAGCAGGAGACTGAGGGCTGAGCACCCGTGTCCTCCCACCCTACGGCACGGGGGGCTGAGCACCCGTGTCCTCCCACCCTACGGCACGGGGGGCTGAGCACCTGTGTCCTCCCACCCTACGGCACGGCAGCCTGGCCATCTGTCTCTTCCCTCAAACCCTCCCGGCGCTCAGCCCGAGCTGAATGCTGCCCTAAGGGTTTATTGAAGGAAAGAAATGAAGGAAAAGCACTCTTTTTGTTGTGACAGATGCAGCTTCTGAAGTGGGGTACATTCAAGGCATCTGCACGGGGGTATGACAAGTGCCATGGACAGTTCTGAAAGACCACTAGCATAAGTTTGCAGCTCTGTGAATTTCTTCCAGAATCAAAGCAAGCAGGACTGCTGAACCCACATCCCTTCCGCAAGTAACGGATCTGACCCCCTTCAGCGTTCCCTGATAAAGAGCTGTTGAACAGTGCTAAAGAGAAAGCACCTAGTGAAGGACAGCAAATCTCCCCGAGACAAGAAAATCCATGGTGAGCCACCTGGATTCTATGCAGAAAGCAAGCAATATCTAGAAAACCAAGCAAGCATGAAAAATATTTTTTTATTAATGCTTTTTCTTTCTCTAAACAATATTGTGGTAGCTTTTTGAGCCCTGATGTAGGCCATATATGTTGTCTGTCAACAAGAATTTTATGTTTTTAGAGCATTTCTGCAAAATATGTGAGTTTTCTTTTTCACTCTTACCACTTCCTCCCTCTTTTTTGGGGATCTGTTAATTTTGTTGTAGACAAAAATTAGAAGAAAACAAAAAACCAACAAATAAAAGACTTAAAAAAAATAAAAACTCAAGAGACCACTCTGTTCTTGAAACTCAACAGCGGCCATAAGTGGTATTTGATGTCCGTTTAACTTTGTGCCCTGTCCCCACTAGTGGAGGCTTAAGAAAAACAAGTAAAAATAGAGCAATTACGTATTTATCTCATTAACTGAGCTTCTAGTAAGTCTTCTTTTGGGGGCAGGGGTGAGGAGGAATGTGGGCTTTGCATGATAGAGGTTGCAGTTAATATATTCCTTAATAGACAACAGCTAATAATGAATCCCTAAATTTATCTAATTCCTTTTTTCACCTTCATGTCAATTTATTTATTCTTTGAAAATTCATTATTCAACGCTTGATTCAATTCATTATTTCAAAATAAATTAAAAGATATATTATCTATAAACATACATTACGAAAATTTCGCCGACATCTATTTCTATTGCTTTTATAGGATCCGGCACACCTAAGAGTATAGTTTGTATTTGGAAAATTATCAGACCTGCTTGCTAACCTTTGAGCAGTTAGTACTTGGCAAACCCTCCACAGCCAACTAAGCAGCTGACTAGAGCCAAAGATGAACTGCGGAAACTTGCTGTTAATAATTTCTGAACACCTCGGTTGTCTAAACAGAACTCAGGTCAACGAGTGTTTTACCATCAGTTGGGCCAACATGGGGTTAGAATTTTACTCTTGGCACAGGAAAAAAAAACAACAACTTGTCAGTAGCAAACAGCCTGTAGTTGCAATGGAAATAGCCAAATGACAAGGATTCTCACACCGTTTTTATGGAATTGCATTTAACACTCATAAAATTGATATATTCTGGTTCCTGTTTGCCATGTAACATTAATGAGAAAAGGCAGATGAACATAATGCACTAATTGGCTTTAAGCATTTCCCTTTTAAAATATAAAACATGTAAATGTCTGGGATTTTTTTTTTTTTTTCTGTGGAAAAGCACAACATTTGTCTATCATCTCATGTATTATACACAACATGTCCAGTAAGTCAGGACCATCTGTAATTTTATATCACTTTAAAATATTTTGTCAAGCTTGTTAGCAACATGAATTTCTTTCTGTTGGATATCTTCCACAAAAAATTGTTGCAAAGGTTTAGAGAGTTGTAATAAAATTACATATACTGTTGCATAATGAAGAGCTTGCACTGATGTATTATTATGAGAGCCAGTATCTGTGCACGTACAATACAAACTAAACCTGAGGACTCAAATTCAAGACCGCAGATTGATTCTCAACCTCTCTGGGTTAAAATTGCTTAAGTGTGTTCTGTAAATTTAGCCCCAAGCTATGAACTCGAATTCAGATGGTTACCTGTAGTTTTTGTCTCAGTTTTTGGTTGAGCTCTGTCTGTGTTACAACTATTACCAGAGTTTAACATTTTAACCTACCTTAAAAGCTAAATTGCAGATTGATAGGTTATTCTGAAGCAAGATCAAGATAGATTACAATGCAGTGCTCTTTCCTTGTGCCCCTCTGCTCTATGTACCGCACAGATGAGACTCACAATAACCATTTAACGCTGTATCTTAACAAATAACAGAGCCAGAAAGGCTCAAGCCAAGCTCATTTTCTGAGGGATGGCTCCTCTGACACTGACAAAAAGGGATCGCTGGTTTTGACACAGCAAGGACTTCTGCTCACCATCTGTAGGTTCAAAAATCTCTTTGGAACTACTTGAGGGCAATCTCGGATTGGCCAAGGAAAAACTCACAAAATCCATCATTTGTGCTCTGAGTTTTCATACGATGAGAATTCATCGTAACCAAGAGGCTGCACTCACTGGATGCCTAAGGTATGAAAGAATTCGGCAAGGAAGTAGCTGCAACAAGCATGGCCTTTCTCTAGAAATAATGTTTATAATAGAAATTCATATAAACATAGAACCACCTTTTATTTATGTGGTGTTCATCCCATTTTCATTGCAGAAACTCAGTTCTCTTCCAAATGGTGTTCTTCTTCCTCAGTTTCCACAGCCAAACAGCAAGGCAACAGCCTGAGAAAAGGACTCCAAAGCTGAACCAGAAATAACTCTTTGTTTCCTATGGATGGATGTGTCCTGTTCCATCCCTGCAAATATTCATGTCATTTTTAACTTTAGCTTTCATTAAATAATCCATAATGATGAATTCTAAACTTGCACCATTGAAAGCAAAAGATGGTTCTCTTTTCCTTATTAGAAATAAATCTGATAAGATAGATTTTTTTAAGGCATAAAATTCAATAGGTGCTAAGTTTTGTACTTTTTGGCTTTCCAAGTGCCATAAAGGCAGAGCATTTTTGCAGCTGAGAGCATATTACCTTACTAAAAGTTTAGACTATAGGATTTGTTAAGTATACAAATCATATTAATACAGCTTTATGAACGGTTCTACAAAGCACTGAAAGAGTTCAGTCCCACGTGTTCATTTCTGAAGAAACCATTTGCCAGAATTTGCAATTCCATCCTTAAACTGGGGGCGATGGTTTAAGAGGATGCATGTCTATGTTCAGCTGGGGCAGAAATGAGCAATAGCTCAATTCAGAAAGTGCGGATGGACAAATCTTTAGGGTGCTTTTACATCTCCTGACATTAGAAGACAACAAACAGATGTTACGCTGCATTTGAATCTCTGGGGATTTTTAGGCAGTGATAAGAGTGTCTGACCGTGGGCTGTCAGGGAAGGAGTTTTGGACCTCCATCCCTCCAGGAATGGTTTGCAGTGAAGCTTCCCAACAGACAGAGGCCCAAATCCGCATCTTAAAGGCACATCAATGCCTTGTTCCCAGCTTCAGAAGCAGACACCAAAGCTTGTTGCTCTCCTCTCAGAGGTGACAAATACAAATGCTAGGCCTATACGTGCCTCTCACCTCTTTCCAAATGCACTGTGAATCCTGTGCTGCATCACAGAATAACTCCTGTGGAAAGAGCCAAGTCACACAGAGCAGCCTATTTACATCTATTTACACCAGAGAGGTTGTGGTTCCCCTCTCCCTGGAAGTGTTCAAGGCCAGGCTGGATGGGGCTTTGGGCAACCTGGTCTAGTGGAGGGTGTCCCTGCCCATGACAGGGGGGTTGGAACTGGGTGATCTTTGAGGTCCCTTCCAACCCAAACCATTCTACGATTCTATGATCTCCAACAGCTTCAGGCTAGTTATCTCCTGATGGATAAGGCACCTTTCTGCACGATGAGGTCTTGAAAGTGCTACAAGCTAGAGGCGAGCTGGGTTGGGGTCTCCACTCCCAGGATGCCCATAAAGGACCACAGCCACAGCTGTATTCTGTGACAGCCCAGCCATGCTGTTACGTCCTTGGCTTGCCGAGGGGCTGAGGAGGCCCCAGTACAAGGACGCTATCCAGAGTCTGTATGAGAGAAACATCAAACTACCCATACTGGGAGAGCTCTGAGCCTGCCCAGAGACGCAGCTGCAGGTCTCTCCAGAACTTAAAAGATGGGGGTCTGTAAAGATTAATGGCAGCTGTTGGACAGCAGTTACTTGCATTGTGATTTTAGATTTATGGGGTGAATTTCTCCTCTGCCTCGCATTAGTTGCTTATATCCTTTATTTACATTACACAACAAGCAGTATTTGCAGGCAGGCAGATTTCATGCAACTTCTGCAGCTACTGCTAGAGTAAAAATATCTGGGGAGTCTGACTGACTCTGTGAATCTCTAGATTTGTACAGCGTGTAAAGAGCAACCAACCTTTACTTGGGTGTTTTGGTTAGAACAGAGACCAGACTTCTAAAGCAGAATGCCATATGCAAAAACTTTGTTGAAAGAGTGTGGTCTTTCTGACACTGAAGAAGCCCAAGAGTTATATCTTAACTATTCACCCCCCTGCCCCCCCCTTTAATTTTATGCTTATTTAAGCATGGCAATCTAAATAGGCATGGATGTCCTAGACCACAATGGTTTGCTCTGCCTCGGGTAACTAAAGAAGGTGTGAAATTACAAAATTGAAGCTTTCACGCTTCAGTCTTAACCAATTATATGCAGTAATATGTAAAGGAACAGCATCTACATACACTCTGGCAAAACTAGACATGCACAATGAATTTTTAAGCGTTTGAGGGTTTGGGGTTTTTTTAAAAACTATAGACTGAGAGAAGTCAAAGCAATCTCCCCATCCTACCTCCAACATTTTGACTTTGATTCTCCAGAACACTGTGATTCTGATGTAGAAAACCATACAAGCTGCATCAGCGTACAAAATTTCTCCTCCTTATTACAGCCCCTTCCCTGTTGGCACAAATTAAGGACCAAGCAGTAGTAGGCAGCAAACGTGGTGACAGTCGCTATATGACTGAGAGTCACCTGTGGAGGGATGTATTGCCCTCCTCGCTCCACTGGCAACCCACTAGGATTTAAAACATCCTTTCTGTTGCTTTAAAATAATCCTGGAGAATAGCTGTAAATCCTGAAAAACTGAAAGCAAAATATATATATTATATATATTATAATAAATTATAAATTCTGACAATAAAAAAGTTGTTATTTAATGCATACCATAAGCCATTTGTGCATAACATTTCATCCATAAAATGGGTAACTAGATGCTCTGGCTGCACTTGATTCTGCTGATAGATGGACTGGTACTGTAATTACTTCCCAGGGTCCCTTTCAGCCCTGCTTTTATGATGCTGTACTGAATATCTGAGTGAAAACATCAAGATGTTTGCGTAACAGATCTGTACGCCCAATTGACCCCATTTGTTCCTGCTAAGATACTGCCCCTAGGGAGAAGCAAATGGAAGACAGGCATTTGTGGCTATTTAGGAAAAGGAGATCTTTCCAGTTGTCAGTGAAGATGAAGGTTAAGTGGGCATACAGATTCATTAGGTGCTAAAGAAAAATACATGTTTAGGCTGATGAACTACAACTGAGCTTATTTAATGAAAGGACAAATCAATTAGAACTAAACTAACCAAAATGCCCTGTCTTGTCACACACTGCCTACCTGCGACTTGAAATAAGCTGTGGATTTTGTGCATTATGGACAACGCCACCAAAAAAAAAAAAAAAAAAGGTTTTCTGGTTTTAGGCAAATTCCAGCCTTCTGGATAACAGCTTTACATATTTTTTTCTTGTTTGTTTGGAGTCTTCAGATTAATAAAATACAAAGTTTGAACAGCCTGAGTAAGGAGCGTGCTCAGCCCAAGACACACAGAACAAAACAATCCTCAGCTCCAGAGAGCAGTGCTTCAGCTTTTGCTTCAGCTGAGAACATAAATCAGTGAATGATTATCTGCAAATTGTTGCCTGTCTGTAAAGGTAAATACTCATCAATGTATAGCCCAAAGCATAAAGGATTCCTTGTGTATTTTGTCCTGATTTATCTATGTGTGAATGTTATTTATCACAATTTTTTACTGGATCAACTTCAATGGATTTAAAGTGGTTGAGGATCAGCCACATTAAAAAAAAAAATCTGTGGGCTTAGATCAAGATTCATGAAAGCTGAAAAAAAAATGGACATGTTTTGAGATAAAAAGATGTGGTGGGTTGACCCTGGCTGGGGGCCAGGTGCCCACCAGAGCCGCTCTATCTCTCCCCTCGTTCACCAGACAGGGGAGAAAAAGTGTAATGAAAAGCTTCGTGGGTCGAGATAAAGACAAGGAGAGATCACTCACTTATTATTGTCACGAGCAAACCAGACTGAACTTAGAGGAAATTCCTCTAATTTATTCCCAAACAGAACAGAGCAGAGGAATGAGAAATAAAATCAAATCTTAACACACCCTCCCCCACCCCTCCCATCTTCCTGGGGTCAACTTCACTCCTGGTTTCTACCTCCTCCCCCCCAGCAGCACAGGGGGACGGGGAATGGGGGTTACAGTCAGCTCATCACACGTTGTTTCTGCCGCTTCTTCATCCTCGGGGGAGGTCTCCAGTGTGGAGTNGTGGGGGGGGTGGGGTCCCTTCTTAAATATGTTATCACAGAGGCACTGATGGGCTTGGCCTTGGCCAGCGGCAGGTCCCTCTTGGAGCCGGCTGGCATTGGCTCTATCGAACACAGGGGAAGCTTCTAGCAGCTTCTCACAGAAGCCACCCCTGTAGCCCCCGCGCTACCAAAACCTTGCCATGCAAACCCAACACAAAAGACAAATGTAGTTTTGAGAACATACAACTGCCATCAGCAAACACAATGGAAAACAGGTTCTGAGAACAGTCAGCATAATACTGTATCCCCTTCTAAATCCTTTTGTAACTAAACCTTTGTAGTTCTTAACCTGGCATCACAGCACTTAGGAAAATAAATCCTCACTACTTTGGCAGGCTGCTCGCAATCATCTAAATGGTTCTTCTTGTATCTTCCTTTGAAAAACAGACAAAACGTGGTTTTGAAAAACACAGACAGAAGTGCACAGCCCTCCACATCTGCACCATAGCAGTTCCTATGTTTATGGCTGGAAAGCATTTTCTGGTACTGTTGAACATTTTGATGCTAGAGAGGACCAAATAAGATGCAGATATTCAGATGCTAAGCTGTGAGGGAAACAGGGACAATCAGGAGGATGCATTTCTCAAAAGCAATGATTGAGATTTTTTGCATTTTTCCTTGAAAATTAATATATTGTTTGCTTTTACTAAGAACATTACACGGCTAAGTGGGAAGCCAATTAAACTGGAAGTGATGTCTGTGGTGTTTCAATTCTTTCAAGACTTTTGATCCCATAGCTGTTACCTACCATGGACAAAATACAATCTGTTACAGGACTAATATGTTTTGCTAGCTTAAATCTGCAAGTCTAAGTGGAAAGAGACTCTGGAAACAGACTCCAGTGAACTGTTCTAAGAGAAAGATGGAGATACAATTCTGTGCTTAACCAAAAGCAAGCAAGACCATAAAGATCAAAGAGACACAAAACATATGAGGTCACTAGAATGCTGCTTTCTGTGGACCAGGCTAACTAGACACGGAAATTAATTTCAAACACGTAATTAGCAGCTAGCAACAGATTTGCTAATTGCTTTTCTGATAGGAATGACCAGTAGGTTAGCACCAATATGAGAACATATTTTGTCAGATACAACAACAAAAAAAAACCCACAACAAAAAAAAAAAAAAAGGAGAAATAGGACAAATTTTTCTAGGATGTAGAACTATAAATTATCAGAACCAATGAATGGAAGTTCCTATATGACACCAAGTGCTATGGAGAAGTAAAAGGAGATAATACTAGTGAAAGCAGACAAATTAAGACTACCTTGTTTGACAGGTATTTAATGCCTCCATTCACAACACTGTCCCTAAGGGCAGAATCAGGCAGGACCATCCAAGAGAGCTGTTCCCTGAAGGATACAAAAGGAGACATTGAATTCTTATTCAAGCAGACTCCTGTCATTTGCAATTCAAAGTGCTGCTTTACTTTCTGAGGTCACTCAAAACTCTCTTGTGATCGAAGTCATAACTTGAATTTATTTATTCCACACCCTGTTTACTAATTCACTGGTAAGTCCTTCTCACCATGCTCACCATTCACCACGTCACATGGCTTTTCTACACTAGAACAAATCAGCCCTTCCATTGATGCCTTTGTAAGCGCACTGTCAAGATTTGTTCCACTTCAACACCGAAGCAAAGCTTCCACCGAAGCCACCCTGTGGCGTGGAAGTAAGATAGCACTGTAGCAACTCGATGCACTGGTGATACTGCATGGTTTCCCTCCTCTTCCTCCTTACTGTACTGCACTCCTGCCAAAAGTTAACTTTACACGAGAGCGATTCCTTTTGAGAGGACAGGGCTGCCTCTATTGTCCTGGCTCAGCATGCTCAGAACAAAGTGAGGACCAACTGCAGAAAGAGACATTTGTAATGCTTCTTCCACAACACAAAAAGAGCAAATGCGCAGCTGGCCTGGTAGCAGCAACAGAGCCTAAGGCTTCACTCTTCATTTGACAGGAAGAGCTGTGGTGCCTGCATAGGAAGGAAATATTTTCTTTTCACCAGACCTCTTTGCCACATTCAAGAACACCACTGATAAGATACAGCAGCTGACTTTCAAGGTGGACAGAGCCTGTTAAGATTTTACTTTTAGAAAATAGCTGGTATACTCCCAATCCAGTATACATGGATTTTTCTAGGTTCGTATCAACGTTGATAATTTCAGCTCTAGTAATACAGAAACCAAGATCCTGAGCTGCACAAATTAAAAGAGAAATGTCTGTCTTAGGAATAGGAAACTGCAGAATTAACCAAGATCTGGATCACAAACTGACTTCAAACACTTAAAATAAAATCACCAAATGAAGGCTTTAATGTTGGGTTCCTAAGACTTCTACCATGCTGACAGTTTCTGTGATTTAAAAAGACATGAATCTTGTTCTCAGAAATTATGTAGCATTGTACACTAAAATACAGGATGCTGTTATACAACCAAGCATCTGGAGAGATTAACCCCGATTAAAAGAAAAAATCTCTAGGAAAAGCAGCTATTTAATAGAACAAGGATGACGGCAGAATAAACTACCAGATTTGTGCAATTGAATCAAGCTGGATGTTAGGAAGTATTATTTTACCAAATAACAAATGGAACAGAAATATTTACCTTGATCCTAAGAGATGCTGAGTACAAAGCTCCCAGTAATTCCC
>VXBL01009623.1:435141-467069 GCA_013400195.1 Aramus guarauna
GGAAATTAGAAAAAAAAAAAAAAAAAAAAAAAAAAAAAAAAAAAAAAAAAAGCTTGAGTTAGCAGTGACTCATGCTCAACCTGGGAATATATCCCAAAAATTAGGTTCTGAAAAGGTTTAACAAAATTATTGAGTAGTACCAGATTCCTAACTACTTAGGCAATGAATCAGAGCACACTATTAATATTTTTAAATGACAGGACTTAGGAGGAAGTACCACGATTTTGGACAACAAGATTACCGGTCAAAATGAGCTTGACAAAAGAAGTATCCCAAAATCAGTAAGAATAAAGCAGCACTACTACTGGGAGAAATATACACAAACTGGAGATAGGTCAGGAATAAAGAAGCTAAAAAGCACAAGAAATTTGTCAAACAAGGCCTATAATGAAACCAGGTCCCCCTTGTCTAGAAAAGACTGCTGATGGGAAACACCAAGAAAAGGGCTGTATTATTTTCTCCATTTATGGAAAAAACCCTGCAGAAGTTAACTGTTTAATATGCAGTGAAGGAGACTTTTGCTTAGATATTTTGTTACATTGGTATATTTAAGAGAAGATAAACACAACAATAGGGCACCTAGAAAATCCAGAGCCCTCACAACAGATTTTCAAGAGGACCATCTGACTTGTATCAGGAGTGACCCAAGCATGACAGAACTTCTTCAGGATCAAAGACATTTCTCAGAATGGAAGACGCTGATATTTCTCATACTTCTACATTTCTTCAATCAGAAGTTCAGAAAGACACTTGCAACATTTCACTGATTTCCTACTGAGGAAGAGAACATCAGATGTTAAGAGACAGGTTCCTCATTTCTTCCTAAGAATGTGCTTACCATATCTCTCTTTTTACTTTTTAAACTCTTAACCTCAGCATTTGCCTTCGATTAGGCTACTCTGATAAGCAAAAGGAAAATATTACTACTATAATACTAAATATTATCCAATAATAATAATTCTCACTCTTTGTTTACATTGGAGCTCATATAGGGAATACTTCCATAATGCAGCAGGTACCTAGAAGAAAGTCATCCTTTTCTTCACTGCAAATGAACAGTTCTTTCCCAATCTGTGACTCTTGTATTAGACGTGACACAGATACTAGCTCTTAACCACAAGGATCTATTATCTTTGCTGTGATTCTTCTAGCTATTCAATTATTGATATTTAACCTACTTTCAGGAAGGGGAGAAGATCTGGACTCAAATTTACAACATGACCAAGGGAAGTTTATAGGTTGGCAAGTCACCTGTTTCAAGATAACCAGTGTATATCACTGCAATATAGAACAGCTGAAGAATGACTACAGCACTTTGTGTTCTGACAAGTTCTGGAGCACAAGTCTTACGAGGAGCGGCTAAGGGAACTGGGGTTGTTTAGCCTGGAGAAGAGGAGGCTGAGGGGAGACCTTATTGCTCTCTACAACTACCTGAAGGGAGGTCGTAATGAGGTGGGTGTTGGTCTCTTCTCCCAAGTAAGAAGCAATAGGACAAGAGGAAATGGTCTCAAGTTGTGTCAGGGGAGGTTTAGATTGGATAGTAAGAAAAAATTTTTCACTGAAAGAGTGGTCAGGCATTGGAACAGGCTGTCTGGAGAGGTGGTGGAGTCACCATTCCTGGAGGTGTTCAAAAAACATGTAGAGGTGGCACTTCAGGACACGGTTTAGTAGACATGGTGGTGTTGGGTCAACTGTTGGACTTGATGATCTTAGAGGTCTTTTCCAACCTTAAGATTCTATGATTCTAAGTGGGACAATTGGAAAACTGAAGAGGTGAATTTACCACGCTCTGTAATAGGAGCAAGAAAACAGTGTTAAGCCACAAAGAAAAGAGCAGTAGGAAACCACACTTCAATGAGCTTTCCACCGAGCAGCTTCTAAGGAAAGTATGTAGTTCTAGGACAGGTGCAGTACGATTCCAGATTTATGGTTGAGCGTTCACAATATATCTGAAGTATTACCTAAGACAACTTTTACTGAAATTAAACTCCAGTGCAAAGAGAGTGAGTTTTTTGAAACATCAATAAATATTGTACCTGCACTAATGAGTCATCAACAAAACCTAAAAAGGGGAAAACACTTACCCAGCATTTCCAAGGTGAGGTACAAGAGAGCACTCTGAGTGTTCTCAGCATACGTTTCAAGCTCCTGGATGTTACGGTACGCTCTATCATCCAAATTCTTCTCCTGTAATATGAACACAGAACTTCAGTAAAATGTAAATATAACTGCTATTTGTGCAAGTTTATTACCACAGTCAGGTCAGTCTAATCCACTATTAGAAAAAAAAAGGACAAAACTAAGAGATAGAAAGAGTATAAACTCAGATAGAAGTAGTCATTAAAGCTTATAGCAAGTCTAACTTCACCAAATAACAACACGCAACTGCAGCCAAGCTGGAGCAAAAATAACCTTCTGCAATAATAAGAAATTTGAATTCTTCATTAAAAAAACAGCCAAACCAAAACATCATATGGTATTCTTAAACTACAGGGTTGCCAATCTTAATACTTCATTTGCATCTGAGGCACAGAGAAATTTAGATAAATAGGAATGTAATTTTTAAAACATGCACAAAAATCAATCCATCAAATACACATGTAAGTTTCAAAGTCATATGCAAATATCCCAAAAAATGTAACACCCTCCATCATTCTTCCTGTCCTAGGGGCTTTTATGGTTAAAGCGTACCAGTCTTAAGATTAAAAACCAGTCTGAAGATTAAATCATTCTGAAATCTTTCACAGCAATGACACTCTGCAAGTAACTGACAATCAATTTTCTCAAAGTCTAACTTTACAAGACACCAATGGTAGCAGCAAAGCTAGCATAAGAAATTCCTGCCCTCAGCTGTTCATTCTTGCCCTTGTCTCAGAGTTGGTGGCAGCACCACTGTACCAGTGAAATTCTTCCTCATTTTTTCCCCAGAAAAAGGGTGAATATTTTAAAATTCCTGTGATTTGAATGCTCCAGTTTACAGCACTGCTTAGAAAAAACTCCACAGCCATCACAAGGAGAAGCAGCAAAGTGTGACAGAAAGGTTTGGATGGGTCGTTTAATTTTTGAGATTTTAGATCCATGACTCATTGCAAGAGAAGCCTATTTAGGGGCAAAATTGACAAGGTAAGAAAAGAGGTGAGGAGAAATAAGATGGTGCCAATGATGTAGATTTGTGCAACTTTTTGCAATATGGAAGATGTCCTTTCTCTTTGGGCAGGATTGCAATGGCACAAAAAGAGACCATGTGTGAGTTTGTCTTCTTGCACATTTTCATTTCCATTTCTATTAACATGTAGTTTTCCAGAATTTAACAGTTGCATATGGAGACCTTAATACTTAATCCCATAGGATGGAACATCCCTCACTTACATACAAAAAGGTATCTAAGTGTAACTCCCAACAGATTGCCTCTAGGGGTAACCACTTTAAAGCAGGAACAGAGACAGGCAACTGAAAACACGAACACAGATACACTGATTATCAGAGCAGGGAACAAGAAAAATGTGGACTCACAAACTACATCTATTTTAAAGCAAAAATAAACAAAGGATTCTATTAGCCATTTTGGCCAGAAAGAGCAGAAATTATGAGTAGGGACATCAAGGGAGAATTAAAAGGAAATATAGCTGTACCATTCTTAAAGAGAAATACTACTGTCTGGAAAAGCTTTTGTTTTATACACAAATGCATAAAAATAAGGGGGGAAAACCCAAATACGATTAAAAACAGAATCAGACTTTGAATGGTAAATACTTACTCTTTCATCAATGATCTTCATGAACCACATTTTAGTCAAGTTGTGCCTCTTCACAGCCTGAAAATTATGAAATAAAACATCCGTGTCAATGTATACAAGGTGATAGCACTTCTGCATTCTGAAGGCTAAAATATATTTTAGATAATCCTTTTCTTATAGGGATTGTATTCACTGGGTTAAATCAAAGTGGCATGTCAGTGGAAAATGAGAATCTTCTTGAAACACAAACATTTTCAACTGGCATTTGTTACAAGTTCTTGCACACAAAAAATGAAATCTTGGATGTCAAGCCAGTTAACTAAAAGCATTTCTTTCAAAAATATTTTTGAAAGTAATTTATTCTTTCATGGAGCCATACGTTCCCACAAAATATTTGCAGATCACTCTGTTCACTTTCCAAAGAGAACACAGTTTCCTCTGGAGTCAAGCAATAAAAAGATTTCCCCTGTAAATTTTCAAGAAAACATCAGTACAACATACAAATACGTACTGTAAACATAGCATCCTATTAAGGTTTTGTTGAAAAAAGTATCCCACAGCATCTCATATTCACACATTCTTCTTTTGACTCTTGTATTTGACTTCCTTCCTGTACCATTCTATCAACTTACCTTCAACCCTCTTATACACACTGAATTTTGCAGATCACATTGTCGGAAAAGCTACAAACACACATAAATATTTATAAACAAAATGTATGGAGCAGATTTCTCACAATCTTAGCCTTTTTTTCAGTCTCTTTTTTACATCCATTATATTTGTAAATATTTTTTCAAGGTTTGACAAGACTAGATCTTCTTGTTGATTCAACAAAATCTGCTTGAGGAAGCACTTAGTATGTGAAAATGCAAATTTTAAGTTAAAACTACAAATGTCAGTTTTGCTTCTCTCTTCTTCATCTTGAGTATCATTTTGTAAATGAAATCCTTGAAATAGTCACAGGTCAAGACTCAAAGCACCAAACTGAGTTGTGCTAAATTATCCAGTTTGTACATTACACCCATTTTGAGCTACCTTCAAACACACAGGTCCCCATTTTTCAGAAGTTTTGAAAATTGGCTTCTTCCACAGAAATGGAGAGGCCTCATTTTTCGTATGTTCAAAATGGACAGAAAAGTAAAAACAAATATCATACAGCTGCCATGTAAGTTTATATTAGTCACTGAGAGTTGAGCTATTAATAATTCTAGAAATACTATTAAAGGCTATTTATATACTTTACTAGTGCATAAAACTTGTGGAATCCAAATGTAAGTATTCTGGGATATACAAAACTTTAATTTTTAACATGATAAATTAGTATTTCTTCTCAAAAATGAAAATTGTCCTCATACACACTCAAGATCAAGAAAAGAGTATACAGAAAATACGCTGTGCAAAAGACATGCTAATTCTATTAACAGCTCTGCAATACTTATGAGTTCAGGCATCTTTCCAAATCCTTCTAAGAACTGCAGTGACATTCCTGAACATTTGTGAAGCTGTGCTCTTCAAGTAGGTCATTCTTGGGGTATTTGCTGAAATGCAGAAATAAAATCACATCTTGAGTGCACAAGTCACCAGGTCAGGTTGGATTGTTAGTTTGCTCCAGCTCTCTGCAGTGTTCAGAGCTCTAAGAGCTCCTGGAAATACTTTCTGAATTATTTTTTCAGCATCTTATTTCACAACCAGTTCTGTTTGGATTGTCTTACATTGGTCTTCCTTTAGAGAAATCATATGTATGGTAAAATCTTACCACAGAGATAGGTCAATTCTTTCCTCCACTTCACAACCAACTTTCTGTTTGTAAGAAAGGAGTATGACCAGTCGTCTTAGCTGTTGGAAAGGGTTACAACTGATATCTCAGTATATGAATTATTTACACGTGAATATTGTACTGGTTTTGGCTGGGATAGAGTTAAATTTCTTCACAGCAGCTTGTATGGGCCCATGGTTTGGATTTGTGCTGAAAACAGTGTTGATAACACACTGATGTTTTAGTTACCGTGAAGCAGCGCTTCCATGGTGGCATCAAGGCCTCTCTGCTCCTCACACTGCCCTGCCAGTGAGTAGGTTGGAGGTACACAAAAAGTTGGGAGCAGACAGTTAGGACAGCTGACCCCAACGGACCAAAGTATCTTCCATACCATATGACATCATCCTCAACAATAAAACTAGGGGGAAGGTTGGCCTGGGCAGGGGAGCTGCTGCTCAGAGACTGGTTGGACATTGGTTGGTTGGTGGTGAGCAATTATGTTCATTTGCATCACTTGTCTTTCCTGGGTTTTCTTTCTTATTTGTTTCCTCTTTTCCTTACAAATTTCATTATTATCATTATTATTACTATTATTATTATTATTACATATTTTTTATTATTAAACTGTTTTTTATCTCAACCCACCAGTTTTTTACCTTTCTGATTCTCTGCCCCATCCCACCACAGAGGGCGGGGAGTGAGGGAGCAGCTGTGTGGTGCTTAGTTGCCAGCTGGGGTTAAACCACAGCAATGTTTCAAGAGTTTTTTTAAGTTACTCTTCTGGTAATAAACATTTTGGCCAGGCATTAATACACACACAAGCAGCCTGAAATTAAAAGCAGTCAAGAGAACAGAATATATACAATTATACCCAAAACTAACTTGTACCTAACCCACTCCATCAGACAACTAAACGAGAAGATATCTTCAGAAACAAAGATAAGTCAAACTACACTAAAGCAAGTTCCTCCTTGGAAAGGAGGCAAAAGCATTTGGGGAGAAAATGATCTTGTTCCTGGGAAGTTTGCCATATGCTGGAAGAGAGACAGAAAGAAAGAAATAAAAAGCAAAGGCACAGACAGGTTGACATGCAAAACGACCAATTCTGCATTTTAATGTCTGCATTAAAATATCACCCTAGGCGCATCTTCAACTCCCACAATCCCATAAAAAGGCTCACAGCCTTTGCCAGTCTTCATTCTATCTGTATGAACGCTTTGTTGTGGCTAAGGCACACACTTTATCTGAGCTGGAGACACCTATGAATAGCTCTGGTCCTCCTAAAAGTGATTGTAACAGGTGTTTTTCTTTTATTTTATTTCTTGGCTTTACCTGTTTCCTCTTAGTTAAACAAACTTGTATCTTGTTTAAATTCCAATTTTAATCTAAACACAAGCATTGATAGACAGGAACAAATGCTCACTTATGCTTTATTTCCCATATGAAGGAGGAAGAGTCAGGGAGAGGCCACAGTTTCAGCACTGCCAAATATCATTGAAACAGGATTTGGAAAGGACTCATTTTTGTGCTGTCAGAGGTACAGCAGAGTGGATGTGAATGGCAACAAGTAGAATACTCTAATCCTGCAGGAATTGCATTGTTCTAACCCAATGCATCCTGCTTTTTCCCAGGATTTTAACAGGAACAATGCAGAGGAATACTTGGATGAGGACTCCACATTTTACTGACTGTTTTTCAGCAGGACCATAAACCTAACTACCTACAGGATCTGTGTTTACTGTGTTCAGCTATTGAGATCTAGACAAACTGCAGCTTTTCCCATCCAGAAGCTCAGAGACCTTTAGTTTAAATGCAAGTTCTTATCTCATAGACTAGAGGCCTTATGGTAGCTGCTCTTTTTGGAAGGTTCTAAGACTTGTTGTGGTCCGTGGCCCTAAGATGACAAGATCTCAATGTATGGAATTTCCATCCCTGAAGAAATTAAAAATTCAACTTGACATGACCCTGACAACCTAATCTAACTTTGACATTAGTCCTTCAAGTGGCAAGTTGGACTAGAAAACAACCAGAGATCCCTATCAATTGAATTATTCTGTGGTTATGTATCAGAATCAAGGGGAAATCCATTGACACTGCCTTCAGACCTTCAATCATCCACCAAACCTATCAATGACAGTCCTAACTAGAAACAAAAAAATCTTGCAAGAAAGTGTTTCTCTGGCCATGAGCAGCAGAGGAACAGATCTGTAGGTGTACTTTATATGTGATGTTCTAGTGCCAGCAGAACTGAGGCATCTTGGTAATAAATAAACTGTTAAGTTCACAAGTACATTCCCTGTTACTCAATGCACACAAAAGGACCTGTGCAAAACATAATGCATAAATAGAAGTCATCAAGCAACTCCTGATGCAAGGAAAAGACTGTATTAAGATTCTTCCTATTATCCAGTAACTAGGTCTGAAGGTCTTGGACTTTTCCTCATATCCTATTTACTAGTTTAACCTCTGTGCTTAGTCTCCTGTTTTTTTGTATAGCTTAATCTCTTCAGGCAGGACTAGCACTAGCTCACAAAAGTATACTTATGGACTTCATTTGCTATCAACTTACAGCTTGTTACAATTTACTCCATCCTTCACCTAAACAGAAAACAAAAAAAGCAGATAGTTCACAGAACTCTGACCCTCCAAGTATGTCCTAACTAAATATCCTCTTTCTCCCACTCTACTCTTTAGTTGTAAGTAACTGAAAACATAGAATCATAGAATCATTTTGGTTGGAAAAGACCTTTAAGATCATCAAGTCCAACCGTTACCCATGTCCCCAAGCACCACATCTACACGGCTTTTAAATACCTCCAGGGATAGTGACTCCACCACTTCCCTGGACAGCCTGTTCCAGTGCTTGACAACCCTTTCGGTGAAGGCATTTTTCCTGATATCCAACCTAAGCCTCCCCTACCACAGTTGGGCCGTTTCCTCTTGTCCTATTGCTTGTTACTTGGGAGAAGAGACCAATCCCCACCTCACTACAACCTCCTTTCAGGCAGTTGTAGAGAGCAACAAGGTCTCCCCTCAGCCTCCTCTTCTCCAGGCTAAACCACCCCAGTTCCCTCAGCTCCTCCTCATAAGACTTGCGCTCTACACCCTTCGTCCTTCTTTGGACAAGCTCCGGCACCAGCTCCATCACACATAAACACAATTTACATTATTGTTTCATATAAAAATAATGCTGTTAACTATGCAACACAGCACACACAAAAAAATGACATTATTCCCCACAGTAACACTTTACTTAAGTGTATCTTAGGACAATAAAGGTATATTTTACCCTCCACAGTTCTGTAGCAACTGGCTGATGTGGTGGGTTATCGCAGTATATATCTTCCACAGCCTCCCTCCAGAACTGCATCCGCATCAAACCAGTAGTCTTCTGAGTTATGGAGTCTTTAATCTGGAAAGGATACATCTGGAGTGAAATTCACAGTGTCTTTAAGGCACTTGGTCTATCAACACTGAAAAGACAGACACAGGACATAGCCAAACTCTGTAGGGAAAGTGCTCAGTTCTGAATTTACGTTTATTCTTCAAAGCATATGAACACTACAGAGAGTAAAAAAAAAAACAAAACCAAACCAAACCTTCACTACAACATGAATTTGAAACCCATAGAAATTAAGTTCTGGGCGATCTTCATGTTGGCTTGCTTCCCAGCAGGAAAAGCAGCAGTGATAACAGCAGCAAGAGCAGCGCCACAGGTTGGCAGAAGCGCAGTCCACAGAAGTTGATCTAGGATTTTGCTTGCTCAGCACATTTCCTGGATCACTCCTTTCTGGCAAGCGTTACCAATTTTCCTGGTTGCACTGCCAGTTTCGGGCCACCTAGCAAAGGGGAGCAACTGCAGCCACTCCCCTCCCACAACTCTCTAATTACAAACTTCCCTCTTGGCAGCCTTTCCATCACCTTGCGTCTGCCAACAAAGACCAGGGACCGATTATATTATCCAAGTTTTTGACAGACCTACAGATAGGATTCAGTCGCTGCATTTGAAGCCAGGACGTATATGCAATCACATAACAGTATCAAGGACCACCGTCTGCTTGTTATCATTTAATTTTAAAATGCATGACAAAGAAGAAAGTCAGAAAAACAGTACACATAAAAAAAATAAATTGGGGGAGGCCGGCTACTTTCCAAGGGCCATTCAAAACTAGAGGCTTGTCTTGCACTATTTATTCATTGGCCCGTATAGTGCAAAAAGTTAATCTTGGCAAAACTCCACCTACTAGTGTAATTTAGTGTATCAAAACTGTTATTTTACATTTCCAGAGTTCACAAATATATTTTAATACCTGCCTGAGCCAGTTCCACATTGAAGGCTCTCAAGGCAAAAGCAGAGGTTCGAGATTCCGCAGGTAACAGTAGAGAACACAGAAATCCCTCATAGTCACGCTTTCTAGAAGAGGATGAAAAAATACATTTATTATTTATAGCTCTATGTAAATTGGGTGTAGCTCTGTGTAAACTAGGTGTGCTGTTACTTAGCACTGAACTCCTAAAATAGAAGCAATAAGTTATAGTTCAAAACTCTGACTTTGCAAAAGTAGCAGCTTTTAAGCTTATTTTAAAATAAGATGAACTCCAAGAGAGAGAGGATGCTGTCTGAACTCAGTGCACCTCTCAAATCCATATCTCTACATATTTGGCTAAGGCATGGAACAAGGCTGTGGCAGAACTGCAAACAGAATCCAGATTGTCCAACTCCCAGACTTCTGTTCCAAACGTGAAACCACATTTCTTTAAAAGATTGTGTTTGGGAGCTTGGCAGAAGAGCGCTTGCTTAACCAGTAAGTTCTTGGTTATTGGCAACTATATTCAAAGCACAAAACCTCCAGGTCTTGGCAGTTTTGCTGCAGGTAACTTGTTGCCAGTCTAGAGTGATGTGCCTTTGTTTGGCCACTTGGGTGTGCCATTAAATTAAAAACAAATCACAGTGCACAGAATCATAAATTGCAAAATCATACATAACTGTAGCTAACAAAAACACTTGGTCAAGCTAAATTGCTTGTTTTGAACAACATTCTTGGGTACTTTCTGATAAGCCTGTAACCTGATTCTTCATTAGAACAAGACCAGCAACTCCAAGTTTCACCTCAAGAGTGCAGATGCAGGTGGACAAGGAAAACATATTTACTCATTTTCATGAAGTTTGCTGTTCTTACATGTACTCATATTTCTTTTGAATGCGAGCTTAAAATAGCAAAGCCAAACTAAAACCACGGGCTATTAGGGTTGCTACTTTTAGCAGCAAACAAAAAGGAAGTGAGACTTAACAGAGGTTCTTACCCCTACAATACACAGCAGCTGATAACTAGCAAATGCTTAGAGCTTTCACAACAGTTGTGAAAGTTATTTTAGAGCTTGATGCAAATCCAGAAACATCAACCAAAAAAAAAAAAGAATCATTTGTGAATTTTAGCAGTCTTTAAAGGCCACCATATTAAAGAACAGAGGCATCAAACCTCCCTCAAGACACTTTCTGGAAAGTATTATCAGCTCAAAACCTAGCATTTTTTCCAAGGCTGACTGTAGTAATACCCAGTATTGCCCATCCTGGGCAGACCTGCAAGGTTTACAGCTACATTTTCCCAGTTCTAGCTATGCAGTTTGCCTGGGTTGTTCCCTCAACACTGAAACACCTCTATTTCCATACAGGAAACAAAGAAACACATTACACAAAGTATACAGCAGCAAAACAGAGAAATTTGTCTTCCTTCTAGTAATGGTGTTGGAACGTTGGTTGTTTTGTTTTTCAATTATTCTAAGCTTAGAAATTAAGTGTAGCAAAAAATAGTTAAGAAAAAAAACAAAACAGAAGGAAATGTGAATATTATGCTGACAGTGCACTCTTCAACCTAACGGTAGAAAAGCAAATCCATTAACCTTCAGCCTGTAAAATAAAACTGATATTGCTATAGATCATGTTACACCGCAACTCTCTTCATGTATTAGTGTGAGGAATGAAGAAAGGAGGGGATGACCTTAAGTCAGGTATGGACTGTTTTTCATAGTTTCCCTCCCAAATAACTATAAGCTTACATATAAACCCACAGATGGAAGAAAAGTTGAATATGACCATTACTGGACTTTCAGTATAATGAATTTATTCTATGTTATAAAACTCCATAATACCATCAAGCCACAAGCATGTCTTCCAGAGCAGACATCATAAACAGCAAGACACAGAACACACACATACTAGGGAAATGTATTTTTAATCAAATAGCTTAAAACTACTTTTAAGAGTTGTTTAACAGAAAAAAGGAAACCCCAAGAGAAAGGACATCTTGCACCTTGCAAAAAGTTGCACAAATCTACACTGTTAAAGCATAACTCAGTTGTCCTTCCTAATGTGTGGGAGATGCAAATGCAGGACTGGGGAGTTGCTGATACTTGTATAGCCTCAAGTGTTTTATTTCTTACTGAACAGTAACTCCTTCCTCTTCATTTTTTATAACTTGTAATTTCCATGCAATATGTGAGCTACTGTGAACAGCAGCTTCAAGTAAATGATGCCAAAAGCATCACCATCTTTCATTTTATTATTTTGAATGCTCTTGTGTTTTTACAAGTTTATATAAGTTTTATGCTTTAACAAAAATAACAAAAAGTTTTAATTCAACCATCTCAGCTTCTGTGCCTTAGGACGTAACTATTCTGTTCACAGCTGTTTGTTACTGTAAACACTTTACCTGTATATGTTAACTTTAGCTGTATATTAACTGTAGACGCAGCCTCTGATCTCCTGCATAAAAGGTAAACAAATTCTGGGTAGTGTAACTAGGAAAACAAAGCTGTAATACAAAGTTTTATCAAGGACAGTGCAAGCTGGCTATGCATTCTAATGTATCTGTAAAGGTCTGCTGCTGGGTGCTCCACAGAAAGTTTAAAACTGAAGTAGGAAAACTAGTGGAAAGAAACGTGACAAACATCACTGCTGACCACACACGCCTTTCTATCTTTTACAAGCATCAGTCTGGAGAAGATGATTCTGTTCCACTCCTATACATGCTTGGAAGCCTTCTCCTGGCTTTTGTGAGCCATCTAGGATTACTGTACCCAAATTACTTAAGTCTTTGCAAAGAGACTTGTTTATTTTTTTACTTTGTCCCTCCGAACTCTCACAGACTAGAAAGCAGCTAAGAGGCCTTGCACATTGTTTACAGCCTAGAAGTCAAACAGGAAATGTTGCATGGCCTGGTAGTGCCTGAGCAATGCTCCTGCTCCTCTTAGAGCATTTTGGATTTGACCAAAAATGGATACTTCTGAAAACTAGACTTCCTCTCCCTCCTGCATTCAGGTCAGAGAAGCTACTTGAGCTGTCTGTCCAGCTGTCGGGCTTCCTCTGTTTGTGCTTCTTTCCAAGGAGTACTTGGGAAGCTTGGCTATCTCCCAGTGTCCGAGAAGATCTGAAAACATCCATTATTTTTACACATCCACTTCAGTCATCCTTCTCTCCGAAAAGCCGAGACAATGAAATGGAAACGTTCGATATTTCAGAAGAAAAGCAGCTGTGACAGAAGCAGGAGGAGGGAAATTGCCGTTTACAGGTTAAATCATCCACGTAGCTTAAATATTTATGTGGTTTCCGTTGCTCCCCCCGAAGAGGTGAGCTCCCGGGGCAACTCCATCCACCGGAGCCGTTCACCTCAGGGCCGCCGCGGTTATTTTCGCGGCCAGGCGTGCCCAGGCAGGGCCGAGGGGAAGCCCCAGTCAGCTTTTGCGGGAAACTCGGCAGCTTTTCTGTCAGGAGGGAAGCGCTCGCAGCCCTTCCTCAGACAGACTCCCTGACCCCTGAGGAGAGGGAAACCCACGCGTTTGCAGGCCTCCCCCGACCCCGGGCACTCACCGCACCAGCTCAGCACAGTACTGCACCTCTCCTCCGGGCGCCGGGCGGCTCCAGCCTGCCGCTGCCGCCCTCCCGCCGCTAAGCCCCGGCCACAGGAGCCGGCCACGGGAGCCCGCCGCCCTCAGCATGCGGTGACAAGGCCTGTGCCGCAGCTCGCCCCGCGCCATGGTGGCTGCCGCCATGCTGCCCGCCGCTCCGCCCCTCCTGTCAGTCACCCCAGCCCCGAGGGGTCTGTGCGGTGTAAACGTTTAACGAAGGAAGTACCGGTAGATGGCACCCGAGAATGCGCGGTTTCGGCCCAGGGGTTTGTTGGGAGCCGTACGGAGTTTTGTTGTCCTCCAAATGGCGCCCGTCGTGTTGCCTTTGCCTCAGTTTCTCGTGGCGCCCGAGGTGGGCGCTGCGGGGAGTGGTTTGAGGTGAATTCCTCTGCTCTCTGGGAAAACAGACGCTTGGGTTTTTACACAGGTAGCCCCACAAAAATGTGGAAGCCGAATGGTACAAATCTCCTAGTTATGGGCAGCGTGGTATAGGAGACTTACAGGGGTAGCTGTAGGACTGAGGGAGAAAAAGCCTCTGAGCCGGTTTGCTGTATGAAGGACCGGAGCAAGGCAATTCTGCCTGAGTAGCAAAGCTGACCGCAGGGCTCAGTCCTCTGTAAAATGGTTTGTGTAAGTTTTGCAACAAAGGCTCTATTTCCTCCTCTTGGCTGGCGGAGGAACTCCATACTGTATGAGATGGCTGGAGTTTACATAGAGACAGAAGGGTTAGCCCTCCTAGTCATGGACAGAGTAGCCGTGCTCCCTCAAAGTTTGGCCTATATGGGGATAAGGCAGCAAATTCATACAACAGTACCACCATGCTTAAGAGCAGTTTATCTTAAAACTATGCCAGCCCAACCTATTAGTAACTAGCCAAACCTAGTTATTACTAAAAGCAACAGCAGTCTGGCTTTTCTTTCTATCCCCAGCCTTGCCACCCCCTTCCTGGTGCCAGTTTTGACCTTCATTTTACAGTAGGGTGAGTTGATTCAGGCAGTTAAACCAGCAGAAACACATCCACTGCTTGGTTTTGGTTTTGGTTTTCCGGAGTGCCTTTTCTGCCAGTTTGGTGCCTTGAATAAGTTCACTGCATGGCGGTTGAGGATCAGTGCCAGCATAGCACGAGCAAGGGGCTGTGGGCTGCAGAGAGAGTAAGGTCTCCCGCGTTGTGGACAGTAATATATAGGTTCATTAGCTTAGCTGTAAAGCAAAGCCACGCAGTAAATGCAAAGAGAGTTTTGAGTGGGCAGTGACATTCAAGTGACAAAGCATCTGTTTGGAAATGAGAGCAAGCCTTTATTTTGTGTCACAGATACAAGGAGGAGAGGGAGGTTAGGGATCTCACTTAAGCATTATTTATTTTATCTATTAGTGGCTTTTGCAGATTTACCCTGAGCCTTTCTTCTTTCCTTTCCCTCATCTTTAAAGTTCTCTTTGTCTTGAAATGCTGGACCTTGTTTTAAACCCTTGCTATGCCTTGAGCAGGATTTATTGTTTGTCAGGGCACCCAAAGGAGGTCATTTAGCTTTGGGTGGAGGCTGAAACTGCTGTTGTTTAAGTTTTCAGAGAGAACCCCTAGATAAATGAATCCAGCTCTTTCAGCTGCTGCCAATTCCTGGCAGAAGGGTTACATAAACATACTCTAACCCTCAAGGGTATTATAAATAAATCCTATAAAATATTAACTTTTGTTAATCTCTGAACGAACCAAAATGGTGCTAAACTGATTTAAACCCTTAGTAAGAAAAGAGTAAACCAGGTGTTGTATAAAAAACAATAATCCTGACCTCTTTCCCAGTGTGCTGACATTTGTTTCTTATTGTTCTGTACCTTTACTGTTCTCATTAAATTACAATGTTTTTTTAACCAAATATGTCATGTATCATGTTTAGTCATTGAGAAGCTTCTTCAAGTCTGTACTGATTCTAGCAAGTTAGATATTTGTGTTGCCATCATAGTGGTAGTAATGATTTAGCTTAATGTTTTAGTGAGTTTTTGACACTGTATATAGAAACATAAGTTTAGCAAGGGGCATCTACAGACTTTTTTTAATTATCTCATTGTGTTAAAGAGCACATTTCATCACCTTTTTCAATATTCCTCTCAAAAGCTGAAAGATGATTGCTTATCTGTCTGATGCATATTTCTTACTGAAGTATTTTGTCCCGCTGACTCCTCAGATAAGACTCTGAAATCCTTGGGCAGCAATGCTGGTGACAGCAATAACTGGTTTAGGTAGAGATAAATCAGTTATTGCTCTAACCTAGAATTTCTGGGAAAAAAACAAGTCAGGAAATACTGATCAGTTATAGCCGACCCTTGTTAAAAGAACATCCAGATATTATTTGTCAACATATAAATGAGAAAAAGAGACCCTCAGCTGTCCCATGATGGCCAAACAGAGGCTGAAGTTTAGGAAGTCTATGTATACTCACGTGCTTGTACCAAAAAAAGCCTTCATGCAGGGGAAAACAGAGGAGAGAGACACCTGCCTCAGAATGCCTAAGGGCAGGAGGCTGAGGTATTCACTGGGATCTGGGAGACTGGCACCAGGATCCCTCATCTGTGGCAACGAGAGCAGAAAGAATGATCTGACAGGTCTGTTCTCTACTCTCACATGGGCGAGGATGTATTCTCCCTCTCTCTAATTTTTCTCTTCTGAATAATCCTGGATTCATTCCAGTATCAGAGTTAAGGAAAAATCTGTGTACAGTAACAATAGTGTTTCCTGTCTAGTTCCATGCCACAGTGAACAGGCATATACAGTTATTTTTACCTGGACTACTAAAAATATTCAACTAAAAATCTTTGTTTATAGGAGTACACTAAGAAAACATGTCTAACTGCAGTCATTCTGCTCCCAGCCACAGAATAATAAATTAATGCATGTAGTAACAAGCACTGGGCCACTTTAAAACACAGTTTACCCTTTTTCTGTGGTTTATACATCTATGTCTTTAATTACAAAGTAGATGGAAGGCTCAAAAAGGATGTTGCAGTGAAGGGGTTTCATCTTTGTTGCTGCTGCGTTTGTTTGTTTTTGTAGTTTCGTTTATAGGTAAATGTGCCGGTGAACTTTCATTTATTTCTTGTTACCATTGTGCTCTTTCACTCCCTGGTTTCAAGCACAAATAAAGATTGTAAAAGGTGTTATGCTAACAGCAGTGGGAAACAAAGGTCTCAGTGGTTTATGGAGGATGAGGACCACTGCATGTTGTCTTGGCTGTGTGCCGCAGGACTGATCTGGAGTGACTTGCCTTTCCAAGTAAAAGGAAAGAGCTCTTTTTCCTTATTCACCGACACCTTTGTATACTCCACTGCACTCAATAGGAATTGCTGCTCATCTTGATATTCTCAAGCTGCCAGGTGGTTTCACCTGAGATTCAGATTTACTCCATGAAACAGATTAATCTGTCAAGGCACTTTACATACACCATCAAGGAAAGGCCAGGTATTACCAACTTTCAATTACTCCTGATTCAGACTGCAGATTTGTGAGTAAAACAGTGGGTATTCAGGTCATGCAACTTTTATTGCGTGATACCTTTTGATACCTATCTTTTGTTAGGATAGTCTCTTATAACTTTTTAGCTAGTGGAATAAAATAGGACTTCTACAGAGAGTAGTCCAGAATAAGGACACAGCTTCAGCACTCAGATCATGCTAATTAACCGTAGTGTCTCTACTGGTTGCAAGTTATTGACCCTCTCTGACCAGCAACCTCTCCACAGCTGTGCCACATTCTCTGAACACATAAACAGGCAGAAGCAGAAATCGAGGACAAATTTTCAAGGGCTTAGCGCATTTGAACTGCCCAGCTTCCACTTTGACAGCAAAGTAATCTTCAGAATTAAGAAGCCTTCGCTATTAATCTCATGAGTTCCTTTGAAAATCCTGCTCTCTGTGAGGACAATACACTCTCTTCAGAATTTTGTGTCTAGTGTTTCAAGACCCATCCTAAAATCTCCACACTGTCACGAGAAGAGATGACTTATCTGGCTACCCTTGCACAGAAGCGCAGGCCCATGCAAACACAGTTTAGTTCCATGTTGTTGCCTGGGGTCACACGCATACAATATCAGATGCAAATACAGTGAGTATTTGAATAGAATTCACAAAGTGTATGCTTTTAAGATAAAGTAGAGCCAAGTCCTGCTGCTGCTGCTTTGGATGCAAATGTATTTCTAATGAACTCTTGTTTTTGTATGTATTCCTTATCTTGCACCTGTTATCATCTTTGTTGTAAAAAGCAAAGGGGTAGGCTTGCCAAATGGCACGCCCCCTCTGTGCTACCTGGATAAACAGAGTTAGCAAGAAACATGCAAACGGAAAAGCCACAAATTCTTGATGGACAGGTACCAGTGCTGTTTCTCTGGCTAGCAAGGACAAGGTGTTTGTGTTCTTTCAAGAAGTTGCCAACCTTTTCTTGTTTGAAATTCTTGTGAAGTTGTTGGGAGGGTGATGAGAGACAGAGAGGAAGCTGGGGGTGTGCAAACTCATTTTTGGCAGGCAGGTGAAGTCAACTGCAAATATAACAAGGATTTCAATGGAATCCACCAAGTGAATGTTTTTTTCACCAGAGCCAAAACAGAACTAAATGTTGTATCTGCTGTGTTGGAGGCAGGTGTATTTGTTGTGAACACTGCTCTTGTTTATATCTTTTTGCTTGGACCCCTGCAAACCAGACTAGTTCTCAGAAGGAAGGAAGGTGGATAATGGGAAAGTCCATCACTAGGATTTGTCCCTGACAACTCTGGAAAGAAACGAGAGCAGATATAGCAAGGTGAGAGAGCCCTCAGGCATTTCGGCAAAGAGGACACAGTAGAGGAGAACAACTTGTTCCAGAACCTTATCGTGTTCTACTGAGGTCTCTAGATTTTCCTATGGGTTTTTTTTTCTTTTTTTTTTTAGGAACGTACAGGAAGGACCATTATTGAGTAATTAAAGCACAAGACTGGCAGCTTGGCTTCTGAAGTCCTCTCATTGCGTTCCTGTGGCAACATGTGCACTGTCTGCGGCGGTCACGTGTCAGAGTGGCTGACACCTCATGGTCCCTGGGCCGAGTCATTTTAACTGACTTGCATCTTTAGTGTTCGCATCTCAAGGCCTTTTGGGTGCACAGGGCACATCACTACCGTGTTAGCAGAGACACAGGGCGGTATGAGACCTGTCCCACTAGGGAAACATCTACAAGCCTGTTTCCACCTTTGCTACCTGAGACAGAGAGGATGAGGCCAGCAGCACTTGCTGTGGCTGGGTATGGACCGCTCCCTCTTCTGCCATTCGTGCTCTGCCTCCTGCACAGGCATGCTGGTACCTGCTGCTTTGGTGTGTTAGAGTGAGGTAAAGGGTAGCACTTAGCACCATGAGTGCCCTGTCCTGCACCTTGAGCTGTAAGGGAGTTTGCCCAATGCTGTTTCACCAAGAGACAGAAGTAGGACCCGCGTTCCTTTTGCTGCCTGCCACAGAGGGTCTATATTGGCAAGAACAAGGAAGGACACCGCACCCCGATCTGCTCGAGCCTTGTCAGTGAAACAGGGTAATTCATAAACTGGTTACCCTGGCAGAGGCCAAGATGACGGTGTCTTTTGGTGCTGGGGTACATTCCACCACATACAAGCCAGGAATTTCTGCTGTCTTCTGCTGTTTCAAAAACTGGTGGCCTGAGGGGATCCCTCTTCATTATGGTCAATTCAGCCTGACCCCTGACCTGTCCAGGAACTTTAACCAGGCTCCAAACTCCTGCAGGGTTGAGTGTGCTGCCAGGCAGCTGAGCAAAACATTACAGACTTGCTGGCAGTGCTACAGCATCCCAGGCACCTTTGCTGCCTCCAAGGCCCTTGTAACAGCTTGTAAAAGGGCTCAGAGAAAACTTTCTGTGCAGAACAGGCACTCCTGGGGTGTTGCAGGCCAGGCAGTGTGCCAGTCTCTGGGGATGAGACAATGCTTTAGGAAGCTCACCTGTAACCAACGGCTGGCAATAACATGTCCGAAAGTTAAAGACCTGCAGGGACACAGACATGGATTCATTCCACCTCGACTTTTGCTCTCTGCCCTCCAGTGGCAGCGTCCTTCCCTGCTAATGGTATGAAACTAGTCTCTCTCCTTCTTCATCCCAGCCCCTCATGTCCAGTGCCAGACAGTCCCAGCGAGAGCAGGCTGTGCATTCAGCCGCTTAGCAGGATGGTGCCCCAAACCCTGCAAGCTTCTTGTTAAAAAAAAGTTTCTTCTTGAAACTCATTGTGCAAGGGTGCAGGGCTGCCAACCCACCTGAAATATCCTTAAATGATTTGACAATTTCATACAGTGCACACCATAGGGAACGATTGTAGGGACAGGACTGCAGAATATAGTGTAGAGACACCCATGTAGGCTCCTGAGACACTGCAGTGCTTGTTCTACTTATACCCCTTTTAAAAGTAGTGTTGAGAGGATATAGGCTTTCCTGGGGTTGGTTCCTGAGGTGAGTAAGGGATGCTGATGTGCCAGAGATGCTATAGCAGCCAGCTCTGTTGACGTAATGGCACCTACAGCCACATGTGGAAACAAGATCATGAGTGTCTTAAGGTTTTTTTCCTGACAAAATCTTGGGCACTTACAGCTCCTCAGATCAGCAAGCAGGGCCTGAATGCCCACTCAAACTGCTTTCTGCCTAGTCTTTAGGCAACCATGTTCCCTTCTGAACATCAGCCTGGTTCCTCAGTCAGACAGAGTGCTTCCACCCTGTCACATTGCTCTGCTCCATCTCACATCAGGATCCCACTCTTTCAACCATTGCACGGTTTCCCCTGACGTGACAGAGGGAAGCCTAAGCATGGGATAGAGAATAGCTCTAGTTGGCTCTGCTTTGAACAGGGGGGACGCACCAGACGATGTCTAGGAGGCGCCTCCCAGACCCTGACAGAATCCACTGTCATTCTGTGACTGTGAAAAATGTAAATGGTAGTACCAGTCCTCACTGGATCAACAGAAAACACTTGAGTATGCTTGGGAAGAGTACGTATGATGTAGTAGAAATGGAAAGTACTGAAGAAAACTGCAGAAGAAACAAGGAAGTTGACGTTTTGGTTGTGCACACCAAGCTGAAGTAACTTACGAAGTGCTTCAGGGAAGCAGACATAGTAAAATATGCATCTAGCTGGAGAATAATGCCAAATTAATTTTCAAGGTTTTTATTTTGCATCCCCCGACCCTGAGCATGTGAGGAATCTGCAAAGCAGAGCCATCACAGATAGGGAAACTTCACATTGTTCAGCAGTTAGCATCCTTGGTTTACAGATGGCATTCTTACTCCTCGAAGAGAATCCCTACCAGCTCTACTTGGCCAAAGCCATTTGTCAGGTCCAGGGGGCCTAGGACACGGGACATACTTGGGCAGGAACTAGGAGGATCTTCTGCAGAGGACTTCAGGGCACAAACATACATGGGAATTTTGATACTGAAATCTGCAGTGGTAGGTAGAAACATTCTCCCCCAAAAGTGCCCCTTATCAGCTAACCGTAATAATAAGTACAGCAGTTCCTGGAAAAATAAGATGCTTAGCTAGGAAAAATAAGATGCCTAGCTACTGCCCTGCTTTTCACTTCTCCACATTTTTCTGGTGATGTGGGATCTCAAAGCATTTCTAAAACATCTTTTAAAAAACAACTGTTTTCAAATCCACAAATAGTCCGGTGTTCAGTTTCTGAGCATTATAAATGGTCATGCTAATTAAATGCAGCTAAAATAGTGAAAGGAGTTGCAGGGCAGACGAGATCAGTGACAAAACACTCTTAGAGAGCACAGAAGGGGGAAAAGTGCTGATGTAGAAAGGTGATTTATGGTGATTCTCTGGTTGCTGAAACAGAAGAATTATGAGAACCTTAAGGAGAAAGGAGCTTTAGGTTTGAAGACTGATGACTAAAAACCATGGGGAAGTAATCCTTCCTGCATCAGTATGGCACAGCTTCAGTTCTGGGAGGCAGGTCAACGTAGGTCAACGCTTGCACTGGAAATGCTAAGCTGGGGAACTTCTCTGGTCGCCTCCTTCCCCCGCATTGCTCCCTGCCCACCCCCTCTTCGACAAAGGGAAGCCAGTGCATTTCAGTGTTGCCATATCATGTACTGATGAGCATTCAGCTCCACGGTCTAATTCCTGACCAAAGACTCCAGCACTCAGCAACCTGATGCAAAGATAAAACAAGTTACTCCATATATGGTGATTCTTATTTTAGCCTAGAGTTAGCAAGTTATTTAATGTGGCTGGATGTGGCATTTGTGAGTGTAGGGGGTCCTTTTCTCACCTTTTATCCTATAGAGGCCACTATCATCTTTTAACATAAAAACATTTCAAGATCAATCTCATACACATACACAGCTGTGAGTTACTCATACATGACTGTGAGTTACTTTGTGGCCCACCGTAGCTGCATTAAAAATAAAGCGAGGAAAAAGCTTTTGTTCAAAGTACTGTTTTTACATGTTCCTATAATCTGAAAGCATTGTGTGAAAATACCGCTACTCCATATTCTACACAACAAGTAATATTCCAGCCTGATCTGTAATTCCATTGCAACACAGGATGAGAATCTGGGAAGAGTTAGCGTGTTGATTTTTGAAACTTCTAAATTTCTTTTGGATGAATAGAGTTACATATTTGAACAATCATACTGTTATGTTTGGACAGTTATATTATTATATGACCATCATAGGCTGTAATTAGACATAGCTGTCTCACTTTAAAGATACCGTTTCCTTTGTTTCAGGAGATTTCAGCCCACAATTATTGTAATTGGATGACATTTCAATAGCCAGTCTAGCAAACTCCTATGATGAGTCACACCATCAGCAAAACATGGCAAGTGTGGTGGTATAATGTCATGTAACAGCAAGTCAGTGTCTTCTACTAATATTTTAATGACAACCGCCTCACATAGACCAAATTTTCACAAAGAGTTTGTTATTCACACATAATAATCTGTGTTGCAAAAACACCGTTGGAGGACAGAGCTAATAAAATAAGCAGCTAGTTAGTACAAAGTTCTTCATTTAATTTTATTGTGTGGAAAGAAGCAAAGTTTTCTTGCATGAGAAAGGCACTTCTGTTGTCTGGAAAGTTTCCATATGGCCCTGCAGCTTTCAGGTTGCTCCGGTCAAAGGTGTCAATCAGGTATTTGCTGTACTTTCACTGTTGTTGACTTGTACATCTATATGTATTTTACAGATTGGCGTTATGTGAAAAGCAATATATAGCTGTAAAGTATTAGTCATTAATCTGGCATCATTTAGCTGTAAAGTACTAATCGTTAATGTGCCATCATCACATGCTGGGTTTGCATTCTAATTTACTTTGCTTGATCATAAAATAATGTATTGCAAACACAATGCAAACTCACTTTTTGTTTCCTCTGTTCTAGAGATGCATTTCTGAAGCTGCCTGTTGTGCTCCTTTCCATCAGAGAAGCAAGCAAACACACCCAGCTCAGCAAGCCCTGCACTGCTTCCTGCTCGCCATGACTAACGCAATTACACCAGAAGGAAGTTTAAAATAATTTCATTAGCGTTTGGAACATGAGGTTCATCTTCAGCCAGACCTCAAGCCGTGCTTTCCACAGCATTGGGATCACTGAATTACACTTATATAAGCCTAATTGACACAATTAGAAGAATGACTCCTTACAGATGTGTGTTGCTGTAGCAACCTGGGGGGAGAGAAGCCAAAGTGCCCTTCACATTTAGTAAAATAATATTAATCATAATAGGTAGAAGCACTTTTTCCTTTTTATAAGGCACTTGCTCAGGAGCCAAGTGCCTTAGCATGTTGCAACAAGGATCACTGTAATGGAGTTGAAATAATTTGAAGGCGAGCTAAAATTCTCTTAGTAATAACCAAAATTACATGGAGACAGAAACATAGTCAAATATTGCCCAAATCTCCCAGGATATAGGCAGGAGGATTAGCTGTTCAAGGCTTTGATTCTGCCGCTGTAGGAACACTGGGGGAAGAAAAACACCAAAGGCATCCATGGAAGCAGGAGGAAGCCTAAATTGCTGAGCTTGTCTCAGATTTATTCTACAGAGGAGCCCAGTCGTTCAATGAGAGCACTGTGAGCAGACTTTAAATCCACCTGCCACCTCCTTTGTCTTAGAGGGACTCCAAGTCGCTCCATGTTGTTGGCAGTGGATATGGATATGTATGCAAGTGCCGATGGGCCCCGGCAGTGTAGTGAAACGGTAACAGGTCTCCTGCTTCCCCTGCAGCATGCCAGAGCGGGAACAGCTGCTTTGCAGAGTGGACCCAAATGGGTTTATTCCTGACTGCGTCTTGCCCCTCCCAGTAAACCTGCACACTTCATCCAAACAGCATGATCTCTTTGAAGTGCCAAAGGGACCATGCAAATTACCTGAGACTCAGGACTTGTTTTCATGATATCTTTTGATTTGAAGCCAATGATAAGTATTTTGACTAGTATGATTGTTGCTTCAAAGTTAACTAGTACCATTTTAAACTTTGTCTTGATGTTTTTGCAACTTGTGTTGTTGCAGAGTACAAGAAAAACCTGAAGTCAGTGCTGACCGTGACTGAACAATGGGATTTCAATCTGCAAGATGAAGAAGCAAGTGAATAGCATGAATAAACAAGTCTGAAAAACCCAAACGCTCATCTTTTGGGTGATCATGGAAAACACAGATGAAAAGGGATCTCAAGAAGTCATCTATACCATCCCACTCTCTACAGATGGATTAATTTTATCTCTGTCATTCCTGACTAAGTTTTATCTGATCTCTTTTTAAAAAGATTTACACTCCCCAGGCAATCTAGCTTAATGCATCACTAGCCTTATTTTTAGAAAGCTTTTCCCTAGTGTCTAACCAAGGTCTATTTCTGCTGCAGTGGAATGTCTTATTAATCTGCAATATCTTTATTTTTGAAGACTGCTGTCATATTTCTGTCAGGTTTCTCTTCGCTAGAGCCAGCACCCCCTATTTCTCCAGTCTTCCCATGTAAGTTCTGTTTTTCTAGAGCTCTGATCATACACATTGCTCTCCTGTGTAGCCCAATGAGTGTTTTATCTCTCCCGAGCATGGTGCCCCAAGCCAGGCTCACTGAGGTCCAGCTGAGCTTTGCCAGTACTGAGGAAAGGGGAAGAATTACTTCACGTATTTTATAGCCTCTGTTTATATTTGTACCTCTCAGTCTGTAGTTTGCTTTTTTTGAAAGAGTATGCAACCTCCAGAATATTTCTGCAGGGCTGCTCCCTACTCATTTGCTCCTCAGTCTGTATTTTAGCAGTGGATTATTCTTGACCAGACATAAAATCTTGGATTTCCTATTCTTAAATAGCATGTTTGTTTGGTTTTTTTTCACTAACAGTCCCAGCTGTGAAGTTAATTAACGTGACATTGCTTTGTTGAATAGCAAACTTATATTTCTTCCAACTTACTTTCAAATTTTTTTTAAGCTTTATCATGCTGTTTTGTGCCTGGGATCTATAAACCTTCAGCTTTGCTCTAATTATAGTTCCAGGGCCCAGGTACAGTATGTTCATGTTCAGTGTGCACATGGCCCTTTCACTTACCCTATTCCAGGTAGGGTGGTATGATAATAGGTGTTTGACCTGTTGCACCATTGGAAACTCAGCTTGTCCTGATAATAGCACAGTTATGTTTACTGTCCTTGCAGCTCTGGCAATTACATCTCATTACACCACCTTAATTATTCAAGCACTGACATTTGAGTGAGAATACATCTAAAATTCAGGCACAGAGAAAAAGAGTTCTTTCAACTTCAGCGTCTTCTATTTAGCTCTGCTCTTGAACTGCCTGTTTTCTCACAACACATTCCTCCGTCTGTCACAACCAGTCCTGATGTTTTTCCAAAAACCCTGGAAGACACTCTAAGGCCCTGCTTCTGCCAGGAATTTTGTTATAAAAAATTGTTTCTAATACTTTCACCACAGCAGGATGAAAGATGTATCTTTAAAATACATCAGGTAGCATGTTTAGAAGCACTGTCACAGGTGAGGCAAATGACTCGTAGCACATCAGCTGTTGGGGTTGAGCCCTGGGGGGTACCAGGTGCCTGGAGACCGAGGGCATGACTGTCACATTCTGTCATAGTCACTCAGAGCCAAGAAGTGCTGTTCTGGTGCATATGTTTAAGAACTGAAGCATACTAACTTACTTTCCCTAGGGTTTGAACCTCACACCAGCTGACCCATCAGCTGGAAGAATACCCCCAGAGCAGCTCTCCTTCATCTTATCCAAGAACCTTTCCAACAACTTAGAGCTATTTGAAAAATTCTTAGGCTACAGAAAAAAGGGTTAAGTGCAAACAACCCTCTTGCATCATCCTGGTGGAGTGCCTGACTACCTGACCACATCCTACGTATGAGGAACTTAGGCAGAGTTACGTAGTCTGTCCAAAGCCACGCAACAGGTTAACAACTAAACCTGGAACTGCAGGTTTCTTGCTGTGATGGCTGGACAAAACGATCTTGCTGGCAAGTTTTACTAACATCTTTGCTGTCACCTGGGGAGTTACACTGTTATGCAGGGAAGCTATACCTTTCTGCAAACGCTAACTTTTCCAGACTGGAAGGGCATGTGCAGGATCTGTCTCTTGCCTGGAGGTGTCATTAGCATATATCTTGCAGAGACTGAGACCTCATTAATTTGTTATTGCCCAGAGCCAGCTTTAAAATGCTGTCTGAAAAAAGTTCTTCAGATGACTGTAATATTCTGAGTTGCAGCAATGCGGTATGCAATGATGACTCTTGCACCTGGCTTCTATGAAATGTTTAGCCCAACAGACAAGACCTCCCATGCTATTTATTCATTCAGCAGAGCTCAGCTGGCACAGAGTGCTGGTGCTAATCATGTCTGACCTAAGCAAGAAAGGGAACCTGTCAATAAGTGCTTGGGATCCCAAGTCAGTTCCTCCATGTGCAACTACATATAAGTACATATAGACTGTAATACACTGTATAACTAATTTATGAAATACACAGAGACACACATATATATTTTTATATATACCATGCTAAAATTAGATTTGAACATGCGAGCTGAGGACGTTGTGAAGTATTAATTTATTGATTGTCTTTACTACCGATGCAGTACCTGAGACCTGGGAGCAGGAAAGGTCACGTTGTTTTTATCCACTGTGATCACCTCAGGCTCCATTGCAATAGACATCATTTGATCTTCTTGCGGAAGTACCTGGCCTTTTTTTTTTTTTTTTTTTTAATCTAGTGGGGCCAGTCTGAGCTATGTTGAGAAATGTTGGGCTCAGTATTTGCAAGCAACATCCATGGCTGAAAAGAAAAACAATGCAGGATCAGGGTGTGTGGCTTTGTATTCTGCAAAGACTAAGAGATCTTTCACAAATAATGGTAATTTGTGATTGGATAGAGTCTTACAGTTGAAATCCAAGCACATCCAAGCATATGATGTGATTCATATTACTTGGTGCTAAACTGATGTTGCTAATTCTTTTGTAACTCGTCACAACAGAACAAAGATAGTGCTCACTATTTTAGGAAGCTATGAATCAGTGGGAGAGACGAAAGGAAACAAATGGATTGCTGGTGAGACTAAAAATGCCTCAGAGATGTGAACAGCATGTGTCTGCTGACTCTGTGGTTGTGCAGAAGGGTTTTAAGCATGGCTGGCCACACAACAAAACCTGCTTTGGGCTGACAATTTAAGGAGGAAGCTGTCTTGCATGCTGTCTGTCCTTCCCACGTGATTTAAAGCACAGATACGCTACAGACAGAGAAACCTACTTATCCTCTCACTGAACATTAACTGGTGATTATTGCAAAGATAAATCCAGCATGGGAAAATAAATTATGGCACCAAGGTAAGTTCCTCCTAAACTCAACCTGTAGTAATTGATCAAGCAGGCTTACCTATATGTTGACTGTGGGATGCCCATCATCCTGACATCACCACTGAAATAAAGAACAAAAAAAAATGGAGTACAACAATAACCATGGTAATAACCCATCAAACATCTGAAGCAGGTAGGAATTTCATAAATGTAACAAATGCATGTTCAATGCCACAGTCAAAAATTCAGGGGTCATTTTGTCCTTTGGATGATAAGAACACTTTGCTTGACTGTGTTAGGTGGGAGGTGTGTTTCTGGAAAGCCTCTCTAATCACAGGGCGAAGAAGAAAACAGCAGAAGAGCACGATTCCTGGTTGTACCCAGAGGTACAATAGGGTCTTTTATTACCGAGTGCTGAAGCAGAGGACAGGTTCAGGCAAGAGCAGTGCACATATGCTGGACTTTTTTGAGCACAAGAGACAAACATGAAAGAGGACAAACAATCCCGATGGAAAATGTTTGATGAATGCCTCTGGGCTCAGGAGAAAAATCGTTCACATAATGACAGAAGAAGAGGCATCTGCCTCTGCCTCTCCGCTGGCTGGCACTGCGGTATGGCACTACCTGCTGAGACGCCCGGCGCACTCCAGCCCGAGCTAACGATTCAAATCCAATCACCAAAGGTGCTCTAGAAAAAAGCAGAGATATTCAGACCCTGGAAATCTATACTGACTTCTGAGAGGATTTTTATTTTGACAGAGCAGAGGAAAAGAGCTCAATGTGTGGCTAAAGCTTACCATTATTTTTTTCAATCTGGCTATGATTTACAATGGCTTCCTGCCAGTGGCAATTTGAAGACAGAATTATACCTGGGTTTGCTCTCGAACAATATGAAAAGTAGGAATTGCATTTTGACAGATTCTAAGGAAAAAGAGTTTTTTCTAAATGAGGACTCTTTTCTGAAAAGGGAGACAGGTTTAATGTTTTAAGATAATAGTTTTTCCACAGAAAACTGAATCCCCCAACTCTTTCAGTCTGGTTTGGAGGATCATATCCAGTAATTTCTGCCTCCTTGGATCTCACTCAGCCAAATCATGAGGCTCCTAGTCATGTCAAAATTGGATTCTTGAATTTGCTGAGTTCATGCTCTAGTAATATAGAAACAGGTCTCTAACACCTGTTTTGCATAAAAGTCTGGAAAGGCCTGTTCTTACTCAAAATTTCAACTTGCTGTTTGGGAAAATAGCATTAGAAACTTGTGACTTACGGCAGGCACAATCAATCTGGTATCTTTAAGCCAATGTTGCAGAAACCTTTGCACTAACTAAAGTCAGAGGAAGAAGAGCAGAAAAGGCAGTGCCCGTTTTAATTGAGATTGATGTTTAAATCTAGAAGCCTTCTTTTGAAAAAGGGATTGACATTTGTGCAAGGACACGAATGTCGGACTGCCTTTTTAAGCTTGGATCTGTTCAGACTGCTCATGATTTGAACAACAGGTTTGAAGTGTTTGTGCCTGAATTTGGACAGAAAATCTTGGAGTCTTGAACAGCAGCTAATATCTTTTCCATGGAGGGGGGGGAAAGAAATTCATTATGGTTAATCATAAACTTGAGATATTTTTAAAATCATAATGCCCCACTATTTCTGCATATTGAATTTAGCAGGACAAGCCAAGACCTACCGACAGCGGTGGTCTTGCAGAATCACACAGAATCTCTTCCCAAGCAGCACAGGACTTTCTGCCACAGCCAGACGGAGGCTATCTTCTGTGGAGCAGAAGGCATTAGACTTGGTTTTGATCATGATTAGGTTCAGGGCATCAGTTTTTAACTGAACATTAAACTGAAACTTTGGGTTTGGTAGCCGTGCTGCACTGACTTTAAACCAATGACAACATGTGTTGGCAAAGATGAAGGGTGTGGAGGTTCCTGTTCAGATATGCCAGGTTCATGCTGCGTGGGAACGATGGATTTGTTCATGCAAGTACCTCAGAGTGATATCAAGTGGTTCATTACACCTTGTTTGGAAAGAGTTTTTATTTCTCTTTATCTGGAGGATATATTTTCTCCAAAGTTTAGAGAGAGTTTATTTTCTGAGTCTGTGCAAGCTCTATTTGATGCCGTTCTCCCTCCTGCTACTCAATGTTACTAATAGGGAGACTGGTCTGCATTCTCACCTACCATTTAAACAGGCACGTCTGCAGAGTAGGGCCTCTCCAAGAGGCACGACACATGGCAGTGCTTTGTTACAAGCTCAATGCGCTCATTGTAACTCGCGGGTCTTGTGGTAGGAAGGTCAATGTTTCTGTACTCCGTGGCTAGACATATATTGTGCCTGCTAAATACTGCTGTAGTATTTCATCGCAGCGGGAACCCGGACAATAGGTCATGCCTTGCGTTAATGCGTAGTATCTTGAAAAATCAATACAGTTCAAATAACAGGGCAACGCTGCCCAGTCGTTTACTATTCCTATGACACACAGAGCACTCTGGACGCACAGGGGAATTTTTGCAGGCACAGCAATGGCTGTGCCATTAAGCTGCCACCGAGCACACAGAAAACACAACGGACTCTGCTAACAATAATTCGGAATCATGCAAGGGCACGTATTGTTGGAAAAATGAATGGTTCCCTTGCTCCAGAGATCTCTTCAGATTTTTTTTTTCTGCAATGCAAACCTAAAAGTCAAATTCCTCAAGTGAAAGTCAGCCTCTGAGTCAACTTTGTGTCCAGCAAGCCCCAGGCCAAAGTGACTGTATTTCTTTTGCTGTCTGAGGGCCTGATCTAACAACCATTAGAATCAATAGAAAGTCTTTCAATTGATTTGAAAGACTTCGGATAAAGCATCTGAGGCCACAACCTGCACCATTGCAATCACCGGAAAATTTGTGGTTGACCTCAGTGAGTGCAGGATGAAATACCCGGACTCTTGGTCAGCAGGTACTTAAGTACACACGCGTAATTTATTTCATTTGTAACCATTCACATGCCTAAGTACTTGTCAGCTCTGGACCAAAAGTGTGCTGGTTGCCAGGTTGAGAAGAGGGGTAGCTTTCAGAACTGCCCCTCTCCTACCAACAGTGATGCGATTTGGAGGAAAGAATAAGCAAGTCCATTGTTTCCACCATTTTGTGACAACAGGGAATTAAGAAATAAGTGAAATGGAAAGGAAAGAAATTGAGAGCAGCGCTGTAGAAAGAGGAGAGCTTCTATCCCTTTAATTACTTCTCAGGGGACTTCATTATGAGACACTATCTCAGATACAACCCAGGCCTTCCTAAGACTTGCCTACACTGGAAAAATACATTACGTTAATTGATTAACATAATGCTTAATATAACAGTCAATATAAACAAAGACTATGATGTTTAACATTTTTGTTGTTGACCCAAGGTAACCCAGCTGCCAAACGTGACAGTTCTTGTCTACACTAAGTGCTTTGTATTACCTTAATTAACGTGTTCTAACACAATGTAATTTTGCAATACAGGTAAATCCTTTGGGGCATTTATTCTGTAAATTTAATTTTCTGTCTCACCTATCTTGAATTCACAGACACGCGCTGCTTCTGCCATCTCACCTCCCCCCTTCGATCTTGGAGCCTCAATCATTGACAGTCGAAGAGCCTTTGTAGGATTTTCCCTGAGTTGCTTCAAC
Organism: Aramus guarauna; assembly: GCA_013400195.1. Taxonomy (NCBI): domain Eukaryota; kingdom Metazoa; phylum Chordata; class Aves; order Gruiformes; family Aramidae; genus Aramus; species Aramus guarauna. The sequence continues at coordinate 466,009 of VXBL01009623.1, forward strand.
TTATAAACTGAAAGTTCAATCAAATGTACAATCAGTTTACACCCCCTGATAGTGCTGATCTTATAAAGTTGGATCTCATAATTCAGGAAGGGTTAATTCAGCCTAGAAAAGTATCTTCAAATACTAGACATTTGAAGATTTTGCAAAAATATTGCGAATCGTACAGCGAGGCAGTTTGTCAGTCAAATTACACAGCCTATTTGCAGCTACAGGAAGACACTTTTCAGCGTTTTTCAAGAATTTATTTTCCCCATTTTGTTTTACATAGAAAAACTTTGTCCTTACAAGAAGAAAAAGAAAAACAAAAGCAAAAAAAAGCAAATGTACAAAAAAGAGATAATTAAAAACAGAGGTTAAAAGATCAAGTTTATCTGAACGTCAGCAACTGTAACACACTCATGTTGCACACCTTGCATTTTAGTAGAAAATGTTATTATTGCTTGCTACAAATCAAGTTACTCAGTACTACTGAAACCATGAAAAATCCTAAATTGTTAAGACGCGTTGCATGTAAAACAGTTTGGCTGCGCATTGCCCGTTTATTTCAGCGTTTTCTGAAGGACAGAGATACTTGCCCAGCCGGCATTCACTGCAGTCCAAAGGGACTATCGATGCGCTGATATATTCAGAGTTGTATCAAGCGGCTGAAGGCGTGTGGCACGGCTACGCCAGCTCTCCTGGGCGGTAACTTTGCTGCCTGGAGATTCCTTTCCTTTCAGCTGCTCATCTCTCAGAAGAGCACTGCATTTATGTTCATCGCCTCTTCTTTTCTTTAAAGATAAACAGGGAGTGGATGGGGTAGGCGTCCTAACGCACAAGTTTTCTAGGGCTTCAGATGTGCGACTTGGAAACTTTACAGCCCAGCTAAGGTGTCAAGGGAGGTGATTCTGCCCCTCTGCTCCGCTCTGGTGAGACCTCACCTGGAGTCCTGCGTCCAGCTCTNCACGGAATTCCCCTTCCTCCCTCGGTGTGCTCAGCACTTTATTTCCCCAAAATTAACAAATTTATCCGCAGCCACCGGCTCTGGTAAACGCGGCGGGGGGAGCGAGGGGGCGGGGCGG
>VXBL01009623.1:467232-483826 GCA_013400195.1 Aramus guarauna
CTGCCCGCCCGTCACGTGCGTTAGCGACAGTCGACGGCGGCGCCCATTGGCGGAGGGGAAGGGAGGGGCGGGGCCGGGGCGGCCGGGCCGTCAGCTGCGCGCCGCGGCTATAACAACAAAGGGCTCCGCGGGGCGCGGAGTCGGTTCGGCCGCGGAGCTGGGAGCAACACGGTTCGGGTGAGTTTGGTCAGCGGGGCTGGGAACGAGCAGGCCGCCGGTATTCCCCCTTCACGTACGGTGGGGTGTAATGGTGTCCTGTGGTCTGGGAGAGGCGATGAAAAGTCGGAGCTCTCGTCTCCCCGTGAATCCATCCCGGCTTCTCTCTCCTCGGAAAGCACCGAGGCCGGGAGGGGTTTGCTGTTTTCCTGGCTGTCGAGCAGCCGATAGTCGTGTCCTTTTGTTTTTTGTTTTGTTTTTNTTGTTTGTTTTGTTTTGTTTTGTGTTTTTTCTTCCCCCACACCCTTCCCCCCCCCTTACCCCCCAGCGGCGGGGCTGGGCTGGGCTCCGGAGCGCAGCCGGGAAGGTGCGCAGCTGCTGCGGGCTCTGCCGGGTCACCGCCGGCTCCGCTGAAAGTGGCTTTTTGGAGCCTCCTGGTGGCAATTAAAAGGCTGAGAGCTGAGGGCACGGGAGGATCAGCAGCCAAGCTCTAACAGAATTGCAGAAACGATTTGGGAGGAGTGTCTCTTTTTTTTTTTTTCCCCCAGGTTTTCTTGTTTAGTGTACATCTTATCTCTGCTAGGATAGAAAGAGGAAAAAAGCTTTTATTATACAGCAATACAATATTGTTGACATGTATTGGATGTGTTATCTGTAACAGCCTTTTATTGCTGCTGTAGCTGAGTCAGTTGTTCGTGGTCTTGTCTTCTCTTGCAGCTGATGGTTGGTGCTGAAGGACTGGTGTACCTCTCCTTCAGCCTCTGTCCTCTTGGCCTCCCCTAATGATGGCCCTTGGTAATGGTGTCACCTCTTGGTCCCCATCTGATTTATACAACAGCATGCAAGTGTGGCATTTCTAAAGACAGTCGTCCAAAAGTATATCAAAACATCAACCACTTTCTAAGGATTCAGATTTATTTTTTTAGGTTCCCCCTTGGGGTGGGGGAAGGGGTGAAATGGGACAGCCTGCTTTTGATCTGCAGAAAGACATTTATGGGTCACAAGCTGTAGTTTGCTTAACTTACATTCTCAGGAACAGTGAACTCCCTTTTCCTTGTTAGAGGTTAATTATTTGATGTTGCCGTGATGCCTATGGAGACTTAATATAGGAGTGTGAGCTCTCATCTTGCTCTACTCCACATGCAGGACAAGAAACCAGCTCTTGCCTGAAGGTACTTCCAGTCTCGATCTGGGAAGGAGGCAACACGTGCGTGGGGCAGTGGGAGTATGGGGCAAGCCAGCACTGATGGGTACTTACGCTATGGCTTGCTAGTGAACCTAGAGAAAAAACAAACTCTTTTATTCCTAGGCCTTGTGCCAGAGGAGGGTTAGGGATGGATGTGGAAGATAACTGGAAAGCTACAGGCTTCAGAGTCCATTTCCTCATCTGGGGCAAGCTGCCTGTAATTGGAGCACTCAAACCTTCTCAAGAAGGTGCTTGGGAACACTGTGGGTATTTGGTGTTTCCTTAGGTAACCCATCCACGGCTTAGCAACCTTAATGGTTAAAAGCGTTTCCTGCTGGTAACCACTGAAAAATGAACTTTACTGTAGTTAAAAGCCACTTCTGCTTGCTGTGAATGTAGAAGGGAATAAATGTTTGTCTCTCTCTTCACGTAACTGACTACTGTTGTCATTTTTTCCTTCCCTCTGTTAAGCCTTTCCATTTCTTAAATTTTGGCATTTTTCTTTAGTTTTCTGATCACTTTTCTAGCTCTCTTTAAGAGACTCCAGACGTTTCATTTTCAAGTGTGGTACTAAAAAATGGCCGTTTATCAGTACTGCAGCTGAGCCAGTTGTTCCTAGTCCTGTATTCTCCTGCAGCTGATGCATTCTAGTTCTTCAACACAAACCATAACTTTGAGAGTTACACTGTACCTTTTTGTATTGCTTCAGAAGACTACTTTAAATTGTAATCCTATCTGTTTGTCCTATCTGAATAAGGAAGTAGCTGCCTAAATGTTTGTAGAAGCAGTACTCTATGGAGCAGGTACTTGTCCTTGCATTGAACAAGTAGGTGATGGTGTGGTGGTGTCCTCGGGTAAGATGATGTAAGAGTCCAAAAGAACCCTCTAGTGTGGCCTAAGAGTTGTAGGGTGAAGCAGGGTATACTGGCCTTAAATAATATTCTTTATGGCTTGTATCTTCTTTTAATGGCTGGGTTTGCCTAGTGTAGTGTGTCTTACTCCCTTTCTGAATGCAGGCATTTGTGTGTTCTTACATGCATATTTTCTTCTCTAATTAATAAACAGACATTTAATCTGTAATAATTCTGACAGGCTTTTTTAGTTCAACTATTACTATGGTGAAATTAACTTGTAGTTACATTGGTGAATATTTTTCACATATAGTCTTTACTTATTTGGCTACTTCAATGGCTTCTATTTACTGGCTGATACATAAACACTCAAAGGCTGTAAGCATGCTGATCTGAGGTGGTTGAACATTCAGCTTCTCAGTAGTCATGGGATTTTTTCATTTTAACTGCCAAATGTGGAGTTCAGGCTTATGGTGGCTAATTACATGTAGATTTAGGGAAGTGTACTGAGAAATAAACATTGGTTTTAATTAAGTATATGAGTTATTCTTCCTTGTTACTTAGACTTAGCATACACTGCTGTTTGGGCCCTTGCTGTGAAAATTATTCTCACTGGTAACTACGTAGTGCGCTTTGAACCTGAAGAGAGGACGTACCTTCCTACTGTCTTAACTTGTAGGGGGTGGCCCTGAACTGTGTGTGATGGGATGAGAGACAAGGAGCTGGGGAGCACCCTGGTGAGCATAGGCACAAGACTTCTGTGCAAAAGTCCTCTCCTCCCATAGGAGAAGGTGGGGACCGACAGCTGAACAGACCTTTGCACAGGGAGGAGGATCTAGGAGGAAGGTGCTGAGCTCTGAGGAGAAACCTAGGCTTCTTCTGTGTGTATCTAGCTGGGAGGGAATGGTGAATGCTGGTGAAGCTGCCTCTCATCTTAGGGGGGAAAAAACTGTTCACTGGTACCTCAGACTGCGCTAACAAGAGGGTTTTTGATTTGTCCCCTGGGGATGTTACTGATTGCTTTGTCATTTAATTTGTCCCCTGGGGATGTTACCAATTGCTTTGTCATTAAGACCCCTGTCATCATTTTTTGCAGGTTTCACATAATCTGTTTACCAGTCATGCCTCTGCATGTCCCGTACGTAAGCTGATAAAGCATCTATGCACTTTAATCTCAAGTCTATGCCGCTCTGCTAGTACAGTGTGAGCTGTGCCTTGAACCTCGGATATAAAGACCTACCAGCCAAAGTCTTGTTCCTGCCTTAGTAATGTTCCAGAGGTTAAATAACATGCTCATGGGAGAGATTGATAGCTTGTCCAGCCAAGAACCAGAGTTCAGTGAGAAAGAAGATGACGAGTGGATTCTGGTTGACTTTATAGGTAAGATCTCTGTCAAACGTAAGCTCTGCCTAAAAAAACAGTAGCTTGGGAGAAACTTTACCTAAGCAAAACTAGCATGGATTAGAGCGTAGGGTGTCTTCCAAACAAACATACTGAAACATGTTATGCAAACTGATGAGAAAAATGATGTCAGGTTTATGAGCCTGACACAGGCTTCAACAGAACCACTTGTACAGATAAAATGTTTGACTTGTTATGCGACTGTATTGCTTTACTGATAATTGTTGTTTTACATGTCTAGCATGGCTTGTCAGGGAACTCCCTTTTGCCTTCCTCTTGCTTTAAAAAAAAAAAAAATCTGTGTACATGCTGATAGGGGTTTATTTTTTTCTTTGGGTTTTTTTATATCGTGTTTCTGGCTACGTGCAACCTTGTTTTCGACCTCCTGCAATCACCAACATCAATGGATTCCTCTCGACTGACTAATGGCCACCTACAGCAGACACTTGCACTAGTTGCTCCGCAGAGGAAGCGGACATCGCTGAAGCATCGGCCGTGGACGGCTCGCCTGTCTTCTCTTGTTTACCGTCTCCCTTGGAACACTTGCCAGAAGCCAGCGAGTCTTGCTTCATCCAGTTTGAGTCGTGTCCCATGGAGGAGAGTTGGTTTATTACCCCGCCCCCATGTTTTACTGCAGGTGGATTAACCACTATCAAAGTGGAAACCAGTCCGATGGAGAACCTCCTAATAGAGCATCCCAGCATGTCTGTGTATGCTGTCCACAATACCTGTCACAGCCTTAATGAGACTGGACGTGGAGACGAGGAGTTTCATGGCCCAGGTAGTCCTAGGTATGTCTGACTACTCTTATCAAGGAGCTCTGCTGAAAATATCTGGTTTCTGCTTGATTACCTTAGACACTTAATACTGAATTTTCCAGCTTATTTCAGAGCAAGTGAATAAAGCATGAATACTACACAAGGTGGGTAGGGTGGTCAGGGCTGCCTGCCTGTCTGCTTAGAAAAATGTTATACAAGCTGACTGTGTCAGGAAACAGTTGGTTATGCTACCTTGACACTGCAATGAATATTAATGGCGCCTAACTGGTCCCTCAGAGAATATGCTCCAGTTCTGTTGAAACAGTGGCAGTTAACTGTATAGCTGATAACGTAGATTTGAAGGCACTTTGCCCTCTCCATAGGTATGTATATTTTTTCATAACTGTTAGTACCCTTTTAGTCACCTCGTGAGACGAGAAAATAATTAGTTTAACTATCCTGACAGGGAAGTCCATTTTGGTATTCTTTGTTCCTCAACCTAGTGGAGGAACTATCTAGTGATAGATTAGGACAGGATTAAATTCTTCCACAGGTGGCTTGTGGAATAAAAGCAAACTGAAATATTCCATAAAACTTACTCCCCTCAAGGTAAAAATTGTGCTGCAAGCTTCTACTTTTAGCAAGGTAGGAAGTTGTGCTGTTTCTTTGTGTGTGTGTGTTCTAAATATCCACCCATGTGGAATTATTGCTGGTGCATGTTTGCTGTGCACTGCTGCTTCAGTGGTAACTGCCCAGTACATACAGCTATATGAGTATAGTGATATATGATAGAATAGGCTAGAATTTTTCCAGGTGGAAAGGACCTACAACGATCATCTAGTCCAACTGCCTGACCACTTGAAGGCTGACCAAAACTTAAAGCATGTTCTTAAGAGAATTGTCGAAATGCCTCTTAAACATGGACATGCTTGGGGCATCGACCGCCTCTCTGGGAAGCCTGTTCCAGAGTTTGACCACCCTCCTGGTAAAGAAATGCTTCCTCATGTCCAGTCTGAACCTCCTCTAGTGCAGCTTTGAACCATTCCCACGTGTCCTATCACTGGATCCCGGGGAGAAGAGACCAGCCCCTCCTTCTCCACATCCCAGGAAGCTGTAGGGAGCAATGAGGTCACCCCTCAGCCTCAGTTCTCCAAACTAGACAAGCCCACAGTCCTTAACTGCTCCTCACAGGACATTCCTCCCAACCCTTTCACTAGCTTCATTACCCTCCTCTGGACGGATTCAAGATGTAATCAAGTATACGTAGAAGTACACAAATGGAGTATTTTTGCCATCATGATTCCACACTTGCCCATGCGTTCATTGATTTGGAAATAATTAGGTGTTTTGTGAATGCTGGTTAACAACAAACACTGACTTTTCCTCCCATCTGATGCCTACACTTAGAAACAATTGGAAAAAATAATCATCATAGTATAGTAAGCTTTGTTACATGGGAAAAAAAATTGAGTGTAGTGGTAGAGTTGCTGTAGGTAGATGCCTCTTGTCTTTTCAGATCACTTCCTTGCCATATTTAAAGTTCTTAGTTCAAAGAAATGGATGACTGAGATGACATGTTGCTGTATAATATTGAGCTACAGCGCTGATACCATTAATCTTGGAGAATGGGGGATTTGTATAAATATTTTGGGAGGGCAGTTTGTCATGTTAAGCATTGAGGGTCTAGCTTAAATCGAGGGGAAGCTAGGAGTGCATAGCACCTTTAAAATGAGGGTCTGAAGGAATCTGCAAGAGAACTGTAGGCCGTGAGGCATATGCTAGTGAAAGACAGTAGATCAGTTTATCTAAAATGCCAATTATAGCGGATAGTAACATGCAAAGTAAGATTCTGACTTTTCTCAGTGACTTGTGAACTAGGATTACTGGTGTAAAGTCTTCTGGAGAAGAACCTTGTGTTATACTATGCTGTACATTTAAGCTGCATTACTGTGTTGGGAAACTAAAGGTGCGGTGATCCTCAGCTGGTGTGCGAGTTTCTTAGCACTGAATTCTGTGCTGTTGTTTTGTCAGAGCATCTAGACTTTTCTATAAGCATTATTTTGGGTGGCAGAACTGGGAGTAGACCTAAGTCTGAAGCTGAGGTGAATTAAAGAAACTGGAAAAATCAATGACACTGATAACGCAGTAAGTTTCAAAAGCTTTTTTGAAGTCTCTAGTGGTTTAATGATTGGCCATTTAACATTGTAGGGCCAAGAAAAGCTGCTTAAGGCACGCTGGCACAGTAAGTACTACCGTTTTGGGACAGTGCTTTTTGTTTGATCAGGCTGCTAGCAACACTGCTTCCTCTAGAGCCTTGTCTGCCAAAACAATACTGGTTTTAAGACTAACCTTTGTGCCAAATGATGTTACTCGATCAAGCCTAACTACTTCTGCTTTAACAAGCCAGAATGCTAAGTGCAGAAAAATTACCTAAATATTAATTGGGATGGGGTCTGAAGCCTTTAATGTTTCTTGTGAGGTCTGGCTCTATAGCGCAACTAGCAGGACTCTTATGCTTTCTAGCAAAATAGATGCTTGGGTATAGCAGCAAACCTATGTAGCTGTGGTCTGGCTATAGGCACGGCCCCTCTAAAATGACATTTTGACAACACTGAGGGAGGCTCATCAGAACTGTTCTCTCAGCATCCAGGGCTCACTAGAGCCGGGCTACCAAAGGCAACTACTAAGATACCAAAATGCTACCCTTTGGAAGAGTACACGGCCTTCTGGCTTATTCAGATCACCTCTGCTATCCCAGTTTAAGATGGCAAGTGGAAGAATAGAAGAATGTTGGTTTGCAAACCAGTGCTGGAAGGGTATTTGATAAAAGGGGCAAAAGCTTAAATCTCTTCCACTGTCAACGTTAAACCAGTTTTTCTCCTTTTGCAGAGGAAATCTATTTGGTCCTTCTAAAGTCCTTTCAAAGCAAAAGGATGTTGTGCAAACTTCCCCCTGTTCATCAAGTTAGTAATATTTTTCCATAACAAACTGCAATACTTTGTATTAGTAGTTCATGTTCTTCACTAGCTAAGGACATGCAGCAAGGGCATGCTTAGGAAATACAGTGTGGTGTGGCTTCCCAGCTCCTTACAGCTTTGCCCAGGAAGCCTTTGTTTGAAGTTCCAGCACTTCTGAACATGTCAAGGGATTGCCCCATATAGAAAACAGTAGCCCTATATTTGCAGGCACCCTCATGCAAATTAAACTGGTATAATCTGCTTAGAAAAAGTGTTTACAAGGCACTGTGATTTGTGCTCTTACTCACTTATTTCTTGCTTTGTATTTAAAGCACTGGGTTTGAGATAATATCCAGTGAATGAACAGGGGAAAAACAAACATGTCACACATGACTATTCTGGAGACTGTAGGCTTCAGTCAGTCATCTCGAGCTAGCCAAGGAGCTAAAAGCAAGTGGATTTGGATATTTAAAAGAAAAAAGTAGAGGGGAGGGAGTAGTCCCTTGCTAACAGGGAGCACTTTGCTCCACTGTGCAGTGGGGGGTTGCAGAAGAGCTCAGTTCTGTGCCAGGTACCTGCAGGACCTCAAGATCAAGGCTGCAAGGGTGTTCTGTGGGTGCAGCAGACCAGATTGACATCTACAGAAACAGCATGCAGTAAATGCAGGAAGAGATGTTATTAGAGACGTGCTAGTGCTGAAAAGCAGACTTCCAAGAGACTTCTTGCTTATGTCTGAGCAAGCTCCTGGTTTTGCAGATATCTTTCCTGGGCACCACTGAGTTGACCGCTAGTAGTTGGGTCCTGGGTGGGGAGGGAGGAGGCAAACAACTCCAATGCTGCTGGTCTCACACCAGCTGTGGCACTCAGACTTGAGATTTGCTTTGCTTTTAAAACTAGCAGGCTATTTTTAGCTTTACTCTGGAAGTTTCAGGAAACAGCAGTGATTGTTCTGTCAAGTAGGGAAGTCCTTTTTCAATATGTCAGTCCCTGCTTCCATAGGCTGCTGGTTTGTTTTTTCACTCGTGCATGATGGACTAAGGGTTTGCCAAACCTGCTGAATCTTTGCTCATGAAATCTAGAGGGCTGGTTGAGGAAAAAATCCTTCTAAGTAATTTCCTGTGTGTGTCACAACTGGTCTATCTTTCCCATTCCTCTGCATGAGCATTGTTTGGATTTACCTGTGTGGCTGGCAATCCAAACATACTTTCATTAGTGTGCTTCTGTTTTCAGGCTGAACCACCTATGTTCAAGATGATTTTTAAAACAAACTTTGCATAGTAGATAACTCCTGAGTCTTCTAAAGCTGGAGCAGTGTGACACACATTCCCTTATATTTCTGATCTATATTGTGTCTTGGGCTTTGGGAGGTGGGGTGGGGAAGGAAGGGCACAATAGCATAATACACCAGTAGTCCAAAGGTTATTGTGGTGCCCTCATGCTACAAGTGAGTTAGCAGCACTACGCATTACTTACCAGTGTGGTTTTCCTAAAGTGGCTTGACCTCACCTCAGCCCAAATCTCTGTCCAGTAGAATAAGGGTGCCCCTTTTGAAATGGTAGGTGTTGATGTCCATGTTCTCCTGCCCTCCATAGTTCACGTATCTTTCCAATGCAACTCAGTAATGACTGATATCTGCTTGTTATGTTTCTAGACTGGAGGCCCGAAATGAAACAGGACAGCGTGTTCACTGCTATGTCACAGCTCTTGCTAGTCATTCAACTTTTCTGGAAAAAAACAAGGGCTTTCGTCCTACCCACTGGATAAAAGAACATAATGAAAGACACTATCTCAACAGAAACAGTCTCCGTCGCCAAAACCTTACCAGGGATTGCCACTCTCGGCAAATCAAGCACAATGGACTGTTTGTTCACCAGCCTTGCCAGCGTCAGTTCAATTACTGATGGCTCTCGTGGTTTTATTCTATGGTCTAATTGTTTTTTAGGTTGCTCTTGTTTTCATGCGTAGGTAAGTGTGGTCAATCTGAAGCTGATCGTCAGTGCCTCAAACACAATCATAACTAGCGTTGCATTCATTTGAAATGACACATACATCTCTAAACATTGTGCAGCAAGTCCTAAACATTGATGTTAAACGTCAATGTCTTGGAAGCCTATCAGTACAATAGTTTGTGTGCTGTTTTATAAACTATGATGTATAGATGGGTATAGTTGGTATTTTAAAGAAACTCAACCGAAATGGAAATCGGTTACATTTTGCATTAATCAAAGTGGAGTTAGAAATTTTGAAGTTAGTTGTATGCTTTAATGACCAGTACTTGACAGCTTGTTTATCTGTCTGTATTCAGCATATATAATTACTTTCTAACAGGGAAATACTATAGCTGCCAGTGGGTATTACGTAGAGCTATGCTGAACTCTTACAAGGAGGACATCTGGTCTAAACTGCCTAATACCTACTTAGTAGAGTCTGTGTAGGTGTGTTAGGTACTTAATACGGATATCAGAGAAGGGTTAAATGTTCCCCCCCCAATATTGTTGCAGTATGATACGGCGCTGGTGTTACAGATGTAGTACCTCAGTGGAGTGGAAGGAAAAGTGGACCTATGGGTTAAATGCAGATGCACAACCCAGAGAGCTCAACTGGGTTTTACTTGGTACAGTTTGAGTTCTTATTCCCTTTCTCTAACTCTTTCTCCTTCTGTCTTTGAAAGGTGTATTTCCCCTACCCTATTTCACTTAATCTCTAGTCTAGTTAAAAGAAAAATATGGTGGATTCACCATTCTTTTATCCCATCAGTAGCCGACTGCTCTTCAAAGAAGTCAGGCTGATGGATAGCTATTTCTGAGCTGCTAATTGCTGTTAGATTGTATTGTATTTACAGATTGAGAGTAGCTCAAAAGTAGCTTGAAGGAAGATTTTTATCAGAAGTTCTTTTAATGTTCTCTCTATGAAATGAAGTCTGAGTTAATTGTGACTGGAAATGAAGGGCAGTATGTGGCAGGGAGAAGAGCATGCTGAAAAACAGTCTTACAGAACTAAACACAGTGATAGCAGGATGTTAAAAAAAAAAAATTAAGATCAGCCTTGGTTGTTCTCCTAGCCCATTGGGGGCAGAAGGACTGGATAGCAATTCTGTGGGCCAACAGGAAAGAAAAGCCATTCAAAACTAACAAGCAGTTTTCTTAAGAACACTGTGCAAGATGTTTTGGAAGTTGGCAGGCACTTAAAAAAAAGTTCACCTGTTAACAAAAGTGTATATTACACAGCAGCCATGTGGCTTGCCAAACCCTGATAGATCAATCTGGGAAGTAGATTAAATGGCTATGGAGGTGAGGCAGCAGAAATCTGCACCGAAAGAAGGGGGGAAATATAAGTAAGTTTATCCCCATTTCTGTCAGTGCTTAATGAGACTTACTGTTTTTTCCTTGTGTTTAGTGCCTAGGGCATTAAAGTGTTAACATTACATTCAACTATGTCTTCCAGTAGTCCTTATACAGAAGTTAGTATAAGGTGTCATGTGAGGAGTCTTTGAAATTAGGCAAGATCAATAATGTGAATTATTCCACACCTCTGAAGTATTTTAAATTTGGCAAAATGCTTCCATTTCACTGAAGCAGAACCCTGACAATTTGGATTGACCTTGACGTAGTGATACTGTTGCACATTCTGCAGCTGGAATTGTTGTGGAACGTATTTAGTGTACAGGAAATAGCATTTACAACCTCTGCTTTACTGCAGAAGTTTTCTGTGCTGCTTCTCTGGGATTAGTTAGGACTGTTGCAAAGGGATGTTGATAAATAGTTAAATGTATAAAAGCAAGTGGTGCTTTCCTGGATACACTAGTTTGTTTGCATTTAGGGTTTTTTTGAGACACATTGAATTCACATGGACAGTGAAAGAAAACAAAAATGGTCACATCATGAGTTTCCAAAACAGCGATTTTGTTACTACTCTTTTCAGCAGTACAGGCCCGTGTCCATACAACAATTCTGTTGTGGTCCAAATACTCTGGTTTATCTGCAAATAGCTGTAGTTTCACCAGTGTCTTGTCTGTTCATGAATACTGTTACTTGCCTCAGATTATCTACCTTTATCACTCCCACTTTTTGCCTGGCTTAAATTTCTTTCTCCTTACTGCCAACTTTCTAGCTCAGGAAAATTCTTTCCTTTCTTGTATTATTTTTCTTTATATAAAAGTAACTTCTTTCCTTCAGCTTTAATTTTCTTAAAGTGAAATGAAGGAAGATGGAGTTTCCACCTCCCCATGATGGAAGGAGTAAGTAATCCTTTAACTCTTAGTGGGGAGATGGAGTGGAGAGTGTAAGGCTCCCAGGCATTATGATGAGAGCCTTGATCCGTTCTTCTCAGTAGGCAAGTGAATGCAACTTTAGACTGCTCCTAGAATTGGGAGATACTGATCTTTTTATACTACATTACTAGATGACTTTCTGGTGATGAAAACCTATATCTTTCAGGATATAAACTGTTTTGTTGCACAAAGCTGTGCTTTTCAATTTGTAATATTGGAAACCATATTATTGTGTGAGATAGTACTGCATCAATGGCTTTTTGTTAATTTGTTTTACATATTTATGTTGGTCTAGCCCTGTTTTGTGCCTGGAGCAATTGGGCAATTAGATTTGTTTTGGTTTTCTGTTTTAATAGTGAGCTGTGTGGCTTTTTATATGGTTTTTGAATTGTATTAGAGTATGTGTTTTTTCTTGTAAAAGTGGAGGCCTTGCACTGTCTCATACTGATTGATAATTCATGAATCTTGCTGAAACTGTATTTTCATATGTATTGGTCAATAGACAGATTGCATTTTAAACTGTGCCTTCTACACAGCAAACTTGAATATTCAAAAGGGACATTTCATTTAGGATTAATACTGTAAATCAGTCTATGCATATATGGCAGCTTCTTTCCAGAGCCATTTCTCTATTTGTAGCAGTCCTTTTGATATGGAAGAATGTCTGGCTCTTATTTTTAATAGTTTAACACGAGCTGAAAACCGACAAAATACAGCACTTTGCCAAAAAGTAGCATTGCTTAACCAGTGTGTATTTACTAAAGCGATCTTCTGTATCTTGTTTTCACAGTGCGTTCTGCGCACCATGGGGAGACATGATCTTAACTCTCAATAAAAAAATGGCCTATTAAAAACTGTCAGTCTGTTCTTTTATGTTATAGGTTGGTCAAAATCCAATTCAGGTGTGGTAGGTACAAGTACTGAGTATCTCAAAATGCACGGTGTAAGTAGTGTTTTACATCACTGCCAACCGCTGTGTTGCCTGATCAACATGCAGAAGTGCCATAGGTGAACAGGACAGATAAAACCGCGTTACCACTTAAAGCGTGCATGGAGTGGGGGAAAGGTTTTTCCTTATCTAGGCTGAAGCTCTTTTGGTTCAACACATACCCATTGCCTTTCATCCTCCTGCTGTGCACCACTGTGAAAAATTTGTATGGAAGGCAGCCGTTGTGTTCAAGAGGTGGAAGAATGGACAGGTAACCTGTGAGGGACATAGAGATTCCATGCAAATGGCCAGGGGTGGGATTAGGAAGGACAAGACCAAGCCATCTGCAGTTGAACCCGGCAAGGGATATAGAGGACAACAGGCCTTCCAGAGGTACATCAACTGCAAAAGGAAAACTAAAGAAAATGTAGGCCTGCTGCTGAAAAATGAGGCAGGAGTCCTCATGACAAAGGACATTGAGAAGCCTGAGGTACTCTGTGTCGTCTTTGCTTTGGTCTCTACTGAAAAGATCAGCCTTTGGGAATTGCAGGCCCCTGAGGCTAGTGGAAAAGGCTAGAGCAAGGAAGATCAACCCTTGCTTGAGGAGGATCAAGTTAAGAAACGCTTAGAGATGGTATATGAACAGATCTATGGGACACATCCACGACTGGTGAAGGAACTGGCTGATGTCATTATGAAGCTGTTCTCGATCACCTTAAAGGTAAGGACCTTGGCAGACTGGAGAAATGGGCTGATGGGAACCTCATGAAGTTCAACAAGGGGGGATGTGGAATCTTGTGCCTGCAGGCCAAATGGCTGGAAAGAACCTTGGCAGAAAAGGCTTTGGGGGTCCTGGGTGGACACCAAGTTGACCATGAGCAGCAGTGCACCCTTGCGACCTCAAAAACTAAAAGCTTCCTGGGCTGCATCAGGCCAGCAAGTGGGGGGAAGTGATCCTTCCCCTCCACTCAGCGCTGGCAAGACACGTCTGAGTCCTGTGTCCAGTGCTGAGCTTCGCAGCACGAGAGACACATGGTCGTATTGGAGTGTATCCAGCAAGAGGCCTGGGAGATGATAATAGGATTGAAGACTGAGATAATGGGGAGAGACTGAGAGCTGGGATTGTTTTGGGTGGAAAAGGCTCAGGGGGATCTTGTCAATGTGTATAAGTACCTGATGGGGACAGTAAAGACAGGGCTGAACTCTTCTCTAGTGGTGCCCAGTGAAAGGACAAAAGACAATGGGTGCAAGCTGAAATATGGTAAATTCCATTTAAATGTAAGAAATAAACTGATCTCCTCTGGGTTGTTCTTTTGGCTTTTTCTGAAAATGTGTGTGAATATTTTAATTCTTTTTTTTTCCCCCTGCACTCATCAGAGATCCTTGGTTTTCCAAAGATGGAGAGGGGCCTTGCAAGGACATCAGACAGCTCTCTCCGCACACTGGATGCGGGCTGCTGGACCCCATGGACTTGTATGGGTTGAGTTGTTGCAAGTAGTCCCTGACTTGATTCTCATCCACTGAACAAACTGGGTGACAAAATGATCTCTCTGACAGTGATGAAACAGAATTTTTGCAGCAAAGCATCCATCTTACCAGAGGAAGCACTGTGTAAAACTTTTCCTTTTCAATTGTGACACATAGACTGTTTTGATAAATCTATGCTGAGAGCTGTACAGTGTTCTGCAGGAGAAAGTTTGACCAATTATGCTTGTATAATTGTATCTATACAGATAACCTAACATAACTATACTGATAGTGTTCCTCTTGGGGGTGCTTATTTCATACTTAATGCAGCTTTCTTTAATTTAGGTTGGATACTTTCCAAAACATCGTGAACTTGCGGTTTGTTTTTCTTAAAACTTACCCATGCCAATGCCAAAATGCTCGTATAAAGGATCACTTCAATATAACCACATTGACTTAACTTCTCACTTTATATAAACAGAAAAACTAAAGTGTAAATTCTTGTAAATCTCCGATGAAGCTAGCATGCTAATTATTGTTCTCTGCCACTTAACGCTGATAGAAGCACTGTTTCCCTACTGAGTCGTTCAGTATCTGTTTTCTCTGTCACATCGAGTTATTCTGGTGCATGTTCACAATCACAAAATGTTGTCATCTCTGTTATTCGGTGATACTGAAATACTGATACTGAAAGTTCAGGCCCTTTGACACACATAGAAATGACTAATCAGAAGAACAGACTGGTGCTGCTGTGGCAGTGCATGATGTGATCAGGATAGATCAATCTTAGAATAAATGGGACTGAACTGAGACTTAACGGGATGCATATAAAGTTTTGTTTCTCAGCCAGCCTTTTTCTACTGTCCTGGAGCTGCTGTTGCATAACTAATATTTCAGAAGTTAGTCTCTTGACTTGTTCTGAAGTTTTCTGGGCAGATTCATAGTTAAACACTCAAATACCTTAATTAAACAGATAACTATATTGTAATTTAATGGGCAAGCTAAGGAAAAAAATAATAATAGCCAAAAAAAGAAAACCCAGATAAGAGCAACAAAACTAGGCTATTGGCCAGGAGCAGACTTCAGATCTCAACTTGCAGATGTGGACTGTGCCTTAAGTCTATGGCCTTGTTGCATCCAAGCAAGATGACCTAGTCAGGCAGTATAATGAGAGATGTATTTATGCCCCAAAATCAGCCTGAGTGCTAAAAGAATCACAAATTCCCTGAAACAGGGCTCTACAGAGAAGAGAACAGTAGTAGAGGCAGAGAGAGGTGAGAAAGAGAAGGGAGGCCTCAGGCTTTTTGGGGTATGTGGGTAATGGCCAACGGCTGTCAATTTTTGCTAGGTGAATAAGGAAGATGAGATCATGATTAAGAAAAGGGGGGCTGACATGGACAGAGATATCCCCTTGTCTACTCCCAGCAGTGAATTGCAGCTCTTGTTCTTCTGTGGCATGAGAATGAGGGATAAGAGATGGATGTGTCTTCTATTAAATGGGGAGGAGAGAGGTGTTTGGTTTCTGTGGCTCATGACAAACCACTAAACAGCTGAATTAGTAGATAATCTGTATCAACTATCTGCTAATGGTGGGCAGTTTGGTATGGGGTATTATCTCCTGCACATCGTCTTTGCCTCTGAAGAGATCCACGATGTGCCCTAAACATAGCCAAGATCAGGGCTATGGAGGATCATAAGCCTTGGTCCCCAAGTGTTGAAAATGTGTTTGCTGCAGTGCTTGGAAGCTGGAGCATCAGCCCAGGGCCCAGCAGCTGTAGGTTTGACCTGGTTATGTGAGTCTCCTC
This sequence comes from Aramus guarauna, assembly GCA_013400195.1. NCBI lineage: Eukaryota > Metazoa > Chordata > Aves > Gruiformes > Aramidae > Aramus > Aramus guarauna. The sequence goes on from VXBL01009623.1 coordinate 483,012, forward strand.
AACAAGGAACCACATGGACCCCAGGTCAGGGGCTGAGCCAGGGAGAAGAGGGCCTTCCCCTGCAGCCACCTGACTACTTCTCCTGGCAGCAGCAGGGGGAAAGGGGGGGTGGTGTCTCTTAACATTGTCCATCCTAGGAGGTCATGGTGAGGATAAATTAATCTCATTTGTTTTTTTAAAGCTACTGTATTATTGTCCTACTCATGTTCTATGTGGCTCTTTTCTGTGACCTGAGATTCTTTCTTTTTCCCTACCTACACTTATTTCCTGGTCCAAAAGGTGTCACGTTTACAGCCCAGTGGTGAAGTGATGCTGGAAAACACAAGGAAGGTGCATCTTGTTATTTCTTGGAGCTGCAAACAGGAGATCCAGCACAGGGGTAGGTGAAGGTAGACTCAATTCTTGGCTATTAGTTACAGGTGTTTCTTTTTACTGCAGAGATGCTGTCCTTACAGGGGTGTGACTGGGGGCTTCGTTCAGGAGTTCAACCGTAAGGATTGTACTTTAAAAGTGTTTCACCCTTGGTGTGTTGGAAGTGGGAGTTTAAATGTTTGTGTCCAGGAAAGGATACAGGTTTCTGACAGGACATGGATAAAGTGTCTCCTGTATTAGAGGGTTTTCAGGGCAAGATAATGTTTATTCCAGGCTTCTTATTGCTGAGAAAGGTACATCATCTCAAGAAGAAAGAAAGAAAGAGGCTACTAACAAGAGCTAGGAGGATGCAGTCTGTTGGTTTGCTTTATGACTACTGGGAAGTGATGGCATCTACTTCTGAAAGCAGGTTTAAAAGGTTGGTAAGTCTCTCTCTGCTTCCC
>VXBL01009623.1:489032-568205 GCA_013400195.1 Aramus guarauna
CGGCCCATCCCGGCAGGTGTGGGGGGCCGGTGGCGAAATCGCCCCGGAGGGAGCCGCTGCACCGGCAGAACGTGTGTGGGTGCCGGGTGGCTGCAGTATGCAGCGTGTAGAGGGAGTGTGGGGGGTCACAACCCCAGGGGCACCCCCACACACATTCTCTTGAGTGGGAAATGTCCCTTTACAGCTTCTACGCCCCCCCGCCCCGGGCTAGACGAGCCCAACTAGCCTGAGCCAAAGTGACTGCTGGCATACGTGGGCATCCCTGTGTAACCTGCTTCAGCAGCGTAACTCCCAGCAGGATGCGGAGCTGCCTGTGGTTATATATACACGTATATACGCCACAGACATCCTCTGCTCAGGCGTTCCTCACCCTGATAAAATACTTGGGCCCTTCTATTTCAGTTGTGTAAACCGTGCTGCTCTTTGTGATGCATCTTAAGACGTAAAGTACAGAACTCGGTCCTAATTTCTTGAGGATACATTAACTGAGCTTATGTTGTTCCTTTGGTCCAGGTAGAGATCTTACAACCCAAAGAAGATGTCAAGACGCAGGTAAACCGTTAGCGTTGTAATACACTAAGCTCATCTGCGTTCATCTGGCAACTGCTGCTTTCCTAACATCTAATGCCTTTTTGCTCTCTGCAGTAGCCGGTTGCAAGCCAAGCAGCAGCAGCCACTGTCATGTCAAGAAGAGTCTCCAGCAGAACTGCAGGCACCAGAACATCTCCAGACCAGAAAAAGGAGAACAGCAGAGGTGACCAGTTTGGGCCACTTGAAAAGTTTAATAATATTGAAAGTTTTCCAGTGCATTTGCTTGGGAGAATCTTTACTCTGCAGAGTTAGGAAGTGGGGCAGGAGCAGCAACGCTAGCTTTAGAGGTGGGTGTGCTGGTCATTGTCAGTGTATTGATGAGTCTCTTTCTTCTCAGCAGGAGTTTAAGAAAAGAGAAGATGGGAAAATTGCTAAAAAGCATCAATACGAGATTAAGGTAATTCAATCCTGATTACTGGTTCACATTAGGTGAGGCAGTCCATCTGGTTTATGTTGATGGGTGTAAAGTCATGTATTCCGCACTAGAAAGCATTGAATAGGGGAAGTTTCTACCTTCAGATATTAAAAATGATGTGAACTTTGCACCTTAGCTTCTTTTTATACATTTTTGCTTTCTTAAGTGTGGCTTTGTTGTAGATAAAGGGTCCTTCAATGTGGAAACCACTGCAGAATAAGATTAGGTGTAAAAATGAGAACAAACCCAGGTATTTCAATAATTTCACATGCAGAGCAGGTAAGGCCTAGAGGCAAGATCATTGCACTTGTTTTAACTTAAGGTGTGGTTTCACGGCCATTTAGTTAAGACTCATAACCATGCAGGCCCTCTTTACTTTCATTTAACAGTTCTTTTGATTATTTTCATCAATTTAGGAATCTGTTTTAACTAACATAGGATACTCGTAAACCAAGTGAGGGGCTTTACAGTGGTTTAACTTAAAGCAGATTAGTAAAATCATGTAACTTTCTCTTGCAAAAAATCTTGTTTACAGTTATTCTCTTTATAAAGCAAATGAGACTAACAGCTATGGCAAAGCGAAACTCTTCTGACTGTGATGTTTTCCTTGCAAACTTTGTATAGGGAAAAATGCTGTGTAAGTACGTCAGCTGTACTCAGGGTGAAATTGTGTGTCACAACTTACCTTTGCCGAAAGAGGGAAATCCTGCTCCCCTTTCCTTCCTTCATAGCTGGCCATGTGCTCCATCCCCTGCCTTGCTCCATTTTTCATTCTCTTTAAATGAAGCAGTGTGCAGGTTGAGCTTGCTAATTTGGCACTACAAAATGAGTTAATGTTCTGCCAGGTTAGTGAGTTGAATCAACCCAGCAGAGAGTCTGACAAGCATCAAAGCTGACAGAAGAAGGAAGGGGTGGGACTTGGGCAGTGGGGATTACAGGAGAGAAGAAGGAGCAGGATTTCCCTTTTCTCATGGATGTGTGCCTGTTGAGATCAATTCTGTTGAAACGTAACTTCACTCTTAGGGTACTTTAGTCTGGCTACAAATAGATTTAGATATGCAAAGGAAATTGTATGTAGTTTACCTTACCAAACAGCTATATAGGAAAAGTTTCTGTGTTCAGGGGCAGGTATTGCCATTCTTTGGGAATGGGATACCTTCTGAATCCACAGAGCATAATTAAAGTTCTGTGTCACCATTTTGAAGGCTGTCAGCCATTACAGCATTGCATATGCTCCGTGCATTTGATCCCACCTTACTTCTGTTGGTTGTGTACAACCAAATAAGTATTAGTGAAACAAGTTACAGAGTTAACTAAAGTGATCTAGAATTCCTTCTTCAAAGCTTTTTGCATGAATAACTTTGGGCTCTTCTCCTTTTTAGTCATTACATCCCATATTTGGCATTGGCAGGCTCAGAGATAGTTCGCAGCTGCTGCTTGCTCAGTGGGTATCTAGTGTTGGAGCTGAGATGGGTGGCTCCTCTCTGGAGTGCTTAATTGGAAGATAACAAGTTGCTGAATTTCCACTGAGAGACAGTAGAACCTCCACCCTCTCCTTTCTTTTCCCTCTGAGTAGATAAGTAGATAGGACCAGCAACCTCATGTCCTGTGTTTTAGTAGCAATGAGTACCTTTGCCTTCTGTACTGTAACTGAGCAGTTCAAGCAATGGATAGGTTACTTGTGGGTTCATAAACTAAAGACAGCGGTCTTCTTCAAAGCTGAGTTTCCCATATTTATCAAATTTGTTTAAAAGTGTTCTGCCTTGACTCCGAAAGGCTTTGTTGGCATCTCTCTGTGTTCCTTGGTTTCAGTACTTGAATCAATGTTGAGGTCCAGAAGGACTCACACACATTACATACATCGTTGTTACTGTAATGTACTTCTCACCTTCCTTTGCTCTCGTAGTAAAACCAGCATTTAAAAGATACCTTGTTTATGTTGCAGAGTTGTTGGCCGCCCACGATAACAGGAGGCATCTCACCTTGCATAATTATTGAAACGCCTCACAAAGAATCAGTAACCACTGACTTCTCAAGATTCAAAAAATACAGGTTCAGAAACCTCTTCATAAATCCATCACCTTTGCCAGAACTCAAGTAAGTTTACCAGATGCAGCGGTTGTTGATGTTTTATCAAATATGCTGAACGACTGTAGTAAAATCTGTTGTTGTAGTGTCTACTGTTATACAAACACAATACTCAACTCATATTTCTACTTGTCTCTTCATCCCAAAAACAATTTGATGTCCAAAAAAGACAGAAATTCTGTTTGTGGCTTTTTTTTTTTTTTTTTTTTTTTCTCCCCGATCTTATAAACGCACCAGACAGATAATTTTCACCTTCCAGAGCTGTCCTTTTATAACTTAACATTGGAGACTTTAAGTGGTTAAGAGGCACATAATGGTTAAACTAAAATTCTTTCAGTGCTATTGGAACTGAGTGACCAAAAAATACTAAGCAAAGTTTTCTTTAAGAACATAAAAATGTACAAATATGCAAATAAATTTGTAGCAATATTGCTGTGCAGGTAGCTTGCTAACGCAATGCAGTATGCTTGGTGCAGTCATGGTTCTAGAAAGTTTCCCTTCTGCAGAGGGATAGAGTAGCTGACTAAATTGAATTTTTCAACTAAATTTCTCAGCCATTCAGGTGTGTTACAAAGAGCAACAAGAGTACTTCTCTATCAGCCTAGTGTTCAGTTAAAGAGTTGTTAAATTTACTGGAATGCATCAGGGAAAATTTCTACAGAGGTGAATGAGAAGAGAAGCAAAATGTGAAGCATTTCTTTAAGAGCGCCTTTCTAGATACACTATGTTCTTATTTGTTCTGGCCAAAACTTGATCAGAACTGGGAGATGCTGAGTGGTGATGTTTTGCCTCAGTGCAAAGCCACAGATCTCTTAGTCTCTTTCATTCAATTTCTAATGCAACTGCTCTTCCTTCTCAGTATTACTCCCAGGCTTGCTGAACTGTTCTTTCAAGAACAGTATGCTCTTCTCTATACCTAGCAAATAACATTTTTGTATGTGTTGGAAAGCTCAGTGCAAAGTAGTTTTTTTAAAAATAATAATAATAAAGATGGTGAATGAGGGAATCTCATGCACTCCTTTAGCAAGTTGTTGGAAACTGCGGGATCCCAAAGATATGTTCACATACAGAATTCCGTGCAAGGAGTTTGATCCTTGATGTTCACTTCTTGCCAAGAGGCATCTGGTAACACTGAGCTCCATTATTTCTGGTTAGCTGAATAAGGAGATTATTTACTCTCTCCTGCTTTCTGAACTGCTGCAAGGTAGGAGGTTTCTTGATGCCTGGCCACTTAAATGGGAAGATTGTGCATTAAAAAAGCTAGTATCTCTCCAGCTTTTAACTTGTGATGGTAGCAGAATGAAACTGATCTGGGTTAGAATTTGTAGGTGATACCAGTGATCAGGTCTGTTTACCTTTCTGAAGCAGAAGCAGAGAGAGATTAAATATATAACTCCAAAAAATTCAGTAGGAAATCAGCATGGCATTGGTTAATGTGCTGGCCCCCTTAGTAACTGTAGGATGAGAAGTACACCTAAGAAAAACCCACATCAATTCATAATAACAATAATTACAAATGAAAACCAAGTAATATTAATGATACAGGCATCGTCTTCTTCCTGAATAGATTTGAGTGCTAATGAATTGTAAGTTAGCAATGAACGAGAGCTCAGTTTTTCTCAGAATAGCCTGTGTCTGAGCCTTAAGGGAGGCTAGAAAAGGAAGGGATGGATGAGTGACTTTTAAACACCATCTGTAAATGTTTTTCCCAAAATAAACTGGACAACTTCATGTATGTTTTGTGTTTCTTGGGGAGTGGGCTGGGGTTTTTTTTATGGGGAAGGTTTTGGTTTTTATCTTGCTCTCTGGACAGCCACCTAACTAGGCAAAATAGGAAACTCTGTGTGTGCAACCTGGGGATGCACAGTTTTATTGGGTGTTCTATAAAACTGGACATGCTGATGCTCTTGGCAAGCTGCTGTTGTGGTGATGTAAAATGCTCAAAGTATACCTGCAGTTTTCTAATTACCGTAAGGATCTTTCTTTTTGTTCCTGACTATCTGCAAACAATAAATAATGTTTTTATACTGCTTTTGTGAAGGTGTATGTATACTTAACAATGCTTTTTATGACTTTTTTTCCATAGCTGGGGAAATTCCAAAGATGTCTGGCTCAACATCCTGAAGAAAGAGAACAGATATGCTCACTGCAAACATTTCACATCACTACATTCTAGTTTGCAACCTCACATGAGATCAATACTACTAGACTGGCTCTTAGAGGTGTGTTCTTTTAGTTACTTTGCCATGTGTTATGCCTGTGAAGCAGGCAGATAAAAACAGAGCTTCTATATAAAGATCTAATAGCAAAATGTACGGTAATGATAAATGCTAAAACTAGTTGGCAACAGAAGGGTTACAAGTTGCTGGTTTTGATCCTCTTGATGAGCTACATTCAGTCTTCCCTGGCAGGAGATCTGAACCTTCCACACAGGGGAGTGAGCAGTAGCACAATTTTTGCTCTTGCCATACCTGGAAAGGGGAGAAATCTAGATTTGAGATACTTGTATTGAAATAGAGCTCCATAACTAATCTGTCTATAGCTACCTTTACATCTCAGCATGTATCTAAGCCGTGAGACAACTGTATCTGTATTGAGGACTTGAGTTATCATCCTGTCTATATCAAGAGCTTTTAGATGTCAGTGCCTAACACTATTTTCTGACTTACTAGTGAATTTTTAATTCTATCCTATGAAGAGAGCAGAAGCAAGTAGTTCATTAGTGGCTGACATCTGAGGGGTCTTGATATACACAGGTTCTTAACTGAAAAGGATTACAAATAAATCACCCATATTCTGGTCTAATTACGGTACTTCACAGTGTTCCAGTTGTCAAACAAAATGGAAGCTCTCAATCTTGGCAGCCTATGTGAAGGAATATTAGTGTTGTAAATAGAGAGCTACGTTCTGGAGGCGTTTCCAAGAACTCTATATTGTGCATATTCAATCACCTCGGCCATAAGCAACCTTTGACTCATGCAATCCTTGCCCATCAGCAGAAGAGAGCTTGCAAGTTTACCAATTCCATAGCAAGTACTCCAGGGAAGCAGACGTTAGCGGCACTCTTGCTGTCTTGGTGGAACAATGCTAGTAGGGAATTTTAAGAGAAGGGAAAGGATCATGTGGTTGTTTTTTTGGATATTTTTTTTTTTAATACAATCTGAATTTAAAACCTATTCCAGTTGTGCACTTCACTACTGCCTCTAATGTATAATTTACGTACCACCATTAAATTGTGTTTTGTTGCTTTTTTTTTTTTTTTTTTAAATCTTGAACTCTTAGGAAATCATCTGATTTGCAAACAAAAATGTCAACGAGGGCCTTGCTGTTGTTGCCCAGCTCGGTGGTTCTGTATGCCACAGTGGATTAAAATCCCAGCAACTTTGAGAGTCCTCCAGTAGCTCCTAACGTTGTCTTCTGTAACATCATAACTGAGATATTATTTAACATGACCAAGCACTATTGCTTATGTTTGGTCAATACACTTTTACAGAAATTGTGCCATTTATTCATTGGTGAGCCTGGTCTGTACCTATTTAGTTCTGAATCTTGTTTAGAGCAGTAGTTAACAATATCAGTGCAGCACATCAATTAGCAAATACTAGATAAAGTCTAAAAGAATGAGCTGTGGTGTTACTGCCAGCCAGTTACATTTTTGATGGTCAGTGTTTTAATTTACAAATGGGCTTTCAACCTTATTTTAGGAAATAGCTAGTAGTAGTGAGATTTTACTCTGTATCCAAGTGACATAATGAAGCAGGGCAGGAAGCTTGGACTTGAGAGTTATTTCTTGGATATTCTTGCCTATTGACTGCATGTAGATTATAAGTAATTTATAGATATCTAACTAGTTTCTAGTTGTGGAAGAGATACAGAGTTGCAGATAGCTGGACTTGTGGTAGACCCACCTGAATTCAAGAGTTTAGAGGAAAAAGTAGCCCCCTGCATAAGATCTCCAGGCTTGGACAGTCTCCTTTCCTTTTTTTGTTGAACTGGCATTTGAACCACTTTGATACAATGAAAGTATTAAAAGTTCTCCCTGCCAGGGAAACCCGCAACTGTAGGGAGCAGATGGCCGTTCTTGCGGTTTTGTTCCTGCTTAGTGAGGCTGTCGGTGTGCCCGAGGGGCTGCAGGCAGGCTCCTTGCTTGCCAGCAGAGCCCCCTCCAGCAGGAGCTTCCAGGCTTATTTGCTGTAAAGCAAAAAACTTCAAGTTTTACAGTGGTTCTGCCCTATAAAAGGGACAGAACTGCTAGGAGTACAGGGAGGATCTGCTCAGTGGCTTCAGCTTGAGGTTTGAGCCCAGAGTATTCTCAATTAAGCAAATTAGTGGGGTTTTTTTTCCTGTTTTGTTTTGGTGAGGTTTTCCCCTCAATAAGGCTTTCTTCTTTCAGTGAAAAATTGTTTGTACTCAATTTTAGGAAAAATGGATGCTGTTAAGATTGGAAAAAATATACTTTGGAAGTATGCTTGTGCATCATAGGCAATCCATGTTTAGGTGGGAGCATGGGGAATATTTTTCCCAGTCCCATGCTAACCGCTGCATCCTAACACACCTAGGTATGTGACAGTTGGAGTGTGCAAAAGATAAAATTCTGCATGCTGTGTTTTACTGTTGAAGTGTGAATACTCCAATGTGTGTACACAGAGGCTTTTAATAGAATAATGATTTTTTTTTTTCCTGTTGTAGGTATGCGAGGTGTATGCACTCCACAGGGAAACCTTCTACCTAGCTCAAGACTTTTTTGATAGATTCATGTTGACACAAAAGAACATTAACAAGAGCATGCTTCAGCTCATAGGAATTACCTCATTATTCATTGCCTCCAAACTTGAGGTAAGAAGCTCTGTTAGAAGGAGGAGGATATTAAGTTTGGAATAACTAAAAAGATAGTGATAACATATTTATTTCTTCTGTCTGAATCTTTTTAACTTGGTGGTGTGCATATAACACTGAAGGTCAGAAGGGGAATTTTTTTTCTCTTCCTTCAGTTGTGCATATGTCAATCTCTTGGAGTCTAGTCTTTGTCCTCCCTTTCCTCAGCAGCAGGGAAGGAGAGCACATAAACTTAAAAGGTATGCAAATGTGCTAGGAGTAGTTTTGTTTTGTTTTGTCTTTTTCCACATACACAGCAACTGGCAAACAATCTCAGGAATGGGTGTGGGACATGGAACAAAACCAAGCCTGAGTCTCAAACTGCCTATACATCAGGCTGATTTTCCTTTAAACCCATTTACTGGAGATTTTTTTTTTCTTTTAAAGATAATGTAATGAGTGCAGCGATGGTGATACGTTACATGGCACACTACAGCTGTGAGCCGAGAGCGTATTTTTGCATGCCTCCTTTTGTAAGTCATGGTAGGTTAGACTGAGAGGAAAATTTGGGATATTAAGTTTTTATACTTGGAAACCCCCCGATCCAGCTGCTGTTGCTAATGCCAAGGTAGTGCCCTACAAGCAGTTGTCTATCCTAAGAAAGTGCATGGGGCATACTGGGCTGGTAGAGAAGCAGTTCTGCGGGCAAATTCTCTTTTACTAACACACCTACCTATGCTGGCCCCAGCTGGCATGACTGGGTTGGCACATTTCTTTGTTAACCATCTCTGCACTGTGGATTTTGCCAGCTACAGTGGCTGTGGGACTTTCTCTCACCTTTTTCTAGCTTTTTTTTTTTAAATCAATGAGGCGGCATCAGCACTAACTGACATTGTGCATAACCGGTATCTGCAAGCCTTTTCTAATCCTGTGGTGCGCTGTACAAGAATTAGGATGGTGTGCATTTTTACATCAAATGGAGTAGCTGAGTAGAAAGTGGTATAAATGAAAGGCTGTTCTGATTGCTTGGTCAGCATTTATTTCCCCAAAAGCTAAAGTTGCAATAAATCTACTTATGTTTCATATAATGAGAATCTACTAGACCTACATATCTAGTAGATATGAATTATATTTCATATAATGACAAAAGCACTGTTGTAGTGTAAGAAATGTTAATACTCCAATATGGACTGAAAAGTATTTGACAGTATCTTCTCAAGCTTTCTTAGAATCGTAAGGCACTCTAATCTTCACTTTTTCCCCTTTCTCCCTCCCTCCCTTTAAAGGAAATCTACGCTCCTAAAATACAGGAATTTGCTTACGTCACTGATGGTGCTTGCAGTGAAGATGATATTGTAAGAATGGAACTTATTATGTTAAAGGTAATAACTTTGCTGATGGTCTAGCTGAGCCTTGTATTTTAACGTCATTCACCTGCTTAGAAAGGGAAGGTGTTTAGTACGTCCCTCTCTCTGTAAAACGAGGCAGCCCCCGTTGTATGTGCAGTGGACCTCTCGAGCCCGTCTGGAGTGAAATCGCTGTTAGAAAAGGACGGGTTTCTCGTCCTTGTGTGCAAGTAAAGGCTCCTAACGGGCACAGCCAGCCGTGGGGCAGAGCAGGTGGCTGCCGCTGGAATGCAGTGCACTTGCCAGGGTCCTTTGCTGTCCAGGAACAGGGGCCTCCGGGAGAGCCAGACACAGAACTAACACTTCTCAGTGCTCCTTATGTTAGAAAGGATCCATCTTTACTATCAGAGTTCCTTATACATTTATACTTCATTAGCAGATACCAGTTGCAGGATCAGGCAGCTAGCCTGGTGGCTTGGGGGAAATACTCTGATTTCCTGGCTTCTGAATGGGAAGATGGAGGATCCAGCTGCACAGGCACAGGAAAGGGGTTGAGATAGATACACTTTGGTGCTGATTGTAACACAGCCTGTTCAAAAAGTAGTGAGAATGCGATCTAAAATGCATATTTGTACTTGAAAATTGTACATGCTCTTTAGTGTCTTTTGAGGATCTGTGCAATAAACTGAGCAAACTCAGAAGGGGAGGTGTGGGAAAAGAGACCAGAGCACGAAACTATCCTTGTGTGGTTTAAGGTACATAACTGTTTGTTTAATATTCACAGGCTTTAAAATGGGAACTCTGTCCAGTGACAATCATCTCTTGGCTGAACCTCTATCTTCAGGTGGATGCGCTGAAGGATGTTCCGAAAGTGCTGCTACCTCAGTATTCTCAGGAAAAATTCATTCAGATAGCACAGGTAGGTAGTAAACTGTATTGGAAAGTGCTTTTTGAAGTGATTAAAGCACAACTGAGCATTGTGCCCTAAAAGCCATTAAAGAATGGTTTCCCTTGTTTCACCTCATCTGTTACTTTGTTAAGGAACCTTAGGAGTCCCAGAGAACTTCATACTCCGTTTTGAGAAGACGCACCCACATTTCCTGTGTCTCTGCTCTCACATACTTTTCTGTACACTGGAAAAATAAAAATCCATCTTTTTTTTTTTTAATGACTACAACAGGCAGTGGCAACAGCTCTGAGAGGAGGGTGGATAATTTAAGATAATTTCAGATGGTTAACTGTTTTTACCTCTGATCTGTAACAGTGTCTCTGTGTATTTGCCTACAAGGCAGGCTGAGAAGTGTTTTGACTATCTTGAAACTACTGTGGTTCAATTTTTATTGGCATCTGTTGTGTCCAACCTACAGAGGCTTACTGGAGAGCAGACATGTCGAAGTCACTGAGCTTCTAGGTAACATTTTAAGAAAATACCTTCCTGGAGCTCTGCTAAGAGTTTAAAGGTGCACTTAAATTTGTGCAAGTGAAGTGTGTTGCATGTTACTGGTTTGCGTCGTAACCCGCTTTAACTGCAATTTGTGCCAAAAATAAAATAGCTGCATGTAATTGATGTGAAAAAGCAGAGCTGTGTTACAGAGCGTAGACTATAGGAGGACAGCTGTACGCATAGCAGTTTCTGAGACAGGCTTATACTACAGTATCATGTTAAAATTTGTAACACTTATTTCCTCTGCTCTTTATTTCCTCAGCTCTTAGACCTGTGTATTCTGGATGTGAATTCTTTGGACTTCCAGTATAGAACACTAGCTGCTGCAGCGCTCTGCCACTATACCTCAATTGAAGTAGTTAAGAAAGCTTCAGGTAAGAAGCCTTTGTAAAGCTTGGTCTTGTTAGGCTGGGAATTGTGAAAGCTGTTACATACCCAGGGCTGCTAAGAGTGTACTGGTTTACCAGGCTGCCAAAGAGCAAAGTCTACGTGGACACCAGGGTTGTTCTTCTGTTCTGTGGGGGTGTGCTGTCCCTTCGGTCTCCCCTGCCAAACAGGAACCCTCGTGGCCAGGGAGCTGCTGTGCTCCCCATTAATGCTTTTAAGTAACGAGCACAAGGAAACACTGGGAGTTTCTTTCTGAATTTCTATCTGCAGTATTATTGTAATTTTTTAAATTTAGGTCCATATTGGAACACTATTTCTAACTATATTGCTGTGTTCTACCCTCTAGGCTTAGACTGGGACAACATTTCAGAGTGCGTAGAATGGATGGGTCCCTTTGTGAACGTGGCAAAAAAACTCCCTGTGAAGCTGAAGAACTTTAAGAAGGTTGCAGCAGAAGATCGACATAATATCCAAACACACACAAATTATTTGGACATGCTGGTAGGTGGTTTGTGGAGTTTGAACACATTACCCACCCCTCCTCCTGAGGCAGCTAAGGGAGGCCAAACACCTTCCTGCTCACACCTGGCCTGGCTCGCCTCAACCAGCATGGTCAGTAGTGCCTAACCTTGTTTCTTGCTCCTGCTTGAGGATGCCATAAACTAAAGGTGTTTTGCCATAACACTCACAGGCCACAAGCAAAGACTCAGCTTAGAAGCACTGCTGCAGTGTTTAAAAGATAATCATCTTTACTTTGTTGTGTAACCTTGCTTTGGCTTTTTTGTTCAGTATCCTAACTCTGGAGTATTGGATTGTACTAGCAGTGGGGAAGTACTGCTGAATAGTACTAGTGAGACAAGTAAGTAGAACTTGTCACAGGTAGTAACTGCTTTCCTCCTCCCTGCTTCACAGGAAGAAGTTAACAGTGGAGTAGCATCTACTGCCCCAGGCCAGTTATCTCCTGTGTCAACAGGAGGAATAATAACCCCTCCCAAAAGTACAGAGAAGAAATGAAACATGGACAACCAACATCACAAACAGGTTCAGAAACAGGACTTGGTGCTTCAGAAAAGACCACACTAAAGATGAATTTGCTCTTTACTGCTATTCAAGACTTGGACAGTACAAGCAGCATCAAACCCAGAGCAGCAGCTGGAAATTGAGACCCATGTCCTCCTGCAGACTTGACAGAAGATTAGAGCCAGCATCCCTCCATGCTACCAGAGGAGCCTGGACTACTTTGGTCCATTCTCAGACACAACTTAGTTCAACTCTGACCATTCCTAACTTACCCATTTCAAGAACTTTTTAAGCAAACATGGCTGAGTGGCAAAGTTTGTCCACTCAACTTACATGTCAAACTTGCTTTAACTTGGGCTAGCCATACAGAAGTTAATGACAGCTTGTACATATTACCTCCTTTTACCTCCTTTTTTTTTTTTTTTTCCTTTTCTTGGTAAGGGCTTAAGGCCTGTCAGTCACCCATGAGCTCAGGTGCAGTATTACAGAGGTCAGTGGGTAGCAGTTTACTTCTCTGAAACCACTCTGCCCTTGCAGTACAGCGCAGCCAGCACTGTATCAAACTCAAGCTCCACATGAGGCTGATGAATTGAAGGTGGCCCTTCAGGGCTGCCATGAACTTCAGTTCTAAGTATCACTGACCTCAGGTAAGAGTACAAGCAAAGAACCTGCTGCTGAAGTAACTGTAACTGGAAGTAGTACAGTCCTTGAAGGAATGAGTTCTGTTTTATACAACCTAGCCACCAACTTTCCACAAGAACAAACAAAATGAGAACTGGAGAGGGTATGGAAAAAAGCCGCTGGTACTCTACAACCACTCACTGTGGAGCTGTACTTTATCAGTGTTTATAAACAGCATTAACTACTGTTTTCCTTGGACTATTCACTACCTCTGCCTCTGAGGTGCTTCACTTCTGTGATGAAGGGTCAGGACTGGGAAAGATGGGTATCAGTCTTCCTCCCTCTTTCCCGATGTGCCCCACTGCCAGGGACAAGGTTTACATGGCACTGAGCAGTCTGTGAAGCTGCACTAGACCATCAAGTGCCACCCATGTCCCCATTAAACGTGTGCTCTCAGCAAACTTGAATCCCTGTCTTCTTCAAAACAAACCATTGTGGAACTAGCTGAAGTTGCTTCCAGCCTTCTGTACAGTTTGTAAAAATAAGGGGTTTATTATAAGATTTCATCTATTTCTATAAAGAAAGATACTAGACTGTAAATGTTGTATAAAAACTTAAATGAATTTAAAAAATAAAAGTCTTGAAAGATTTTTTCACTTTATACATTTTATAATAGTCTTCCAGCATTAGCCTAGAAGTAAAGTTTTGCCATTGCTTGAAGAAACTTCTTTTTTCTCCTCTGTGCAGCAAGCTGCAAGACTTCTTCCGGATTACTGGCATTCAGCTCTGTCTGCCCAATGGCTTTTATCTGAAAACCAAAGAGGAGACAGCACTAGCAGCAGTCACCAGTAAAACTGTCTTGTTACAAGGCACTTTCTGTAACGCTGTGCCACCCCACAACCATCCAAGTACAACTTTCCGTCAGCATCCATCCTCTATTAAGAATTACACAACAAAATTAAAACTGAAAGGGGCAATTCTTTTCAAAGATGGTTTCAGGGTGGGAAAAATCCCGCCCCCCCCAAGCACCCTGCATTAACTTACCGCTATCTGCCGCTTGTCGGTCTCGCCTCTTTTGTGGTGGAGATCTGAGGGTGAGTCAAGAAAAGACACTTGGGTAGGAAATGGGCTTTTTCTGGCCATGAACATCCAGTATGAGCTCTCTGCAGTGGGATTTCTAGTGAAAGGATACATGTCAAGTACTCCAAGATGGTGACATCCCAGATGTATTCATAGTAAGAATCCATGGCATCATGACTGAAAGAGAATACAGGTTACATCACCTAACACATTCACATGTTGTGGGTACATATTGATAAGCGAGGTTGGAACATTTACCTGTTTTGTTCCTGCAGTGCCTTAAACGCAGTTTTATAGTCTACTTCTCTGAGGAACTGGCATAAAATAGCTACCTGTAAGGAAAGGCTCACAGGTGATTGTCACAGCCTGCCTTCCCCAAACACTGAAATCTCCCACACAATGCCTCTGTACTCCCACTGTTTCTAGACCTCACTAAGCGCTTGTTCCCACAGCCAGCAAGTTCCAAGCACCCAAATTTCAAGAGCATACACAGCTCATTCTGAAATACCAACAAAGAACAGTAGCTAAAAGGAAGAAAAAGGTTTTACTCAAGTATGCAGGGACTGACCTGGCAGGTTTCTAAACGCATTTAATAGCCCTTACAATCAGAGCCTACTCTAATCCTTGCTACTTCTTGGGCAATGAAAAATCCCACTGACCAACAGTGGCCACCTGTGGGTATCATGAAGAACAAGGCTGGGTTCCCAATGCCACTCCAGATACCATACTCCCAACTCTGCCAAAAAAACCCCAAACCATAATAAATCTATATCCTAGGAGAAAAATGGGACAACCCCCCCTCCACCTATTTCTAGTTTTTACAACATTTCCAAGTATATGTACGTTTACTCCTTAATTTGTGTCCTTTTAATGTCCTAGAAGCAACAATCTATTTTATTGCAGATTGCATTTACAAGGAAAATTGGGTTCAGTTTTACTTTTTAGAAACTTCTCCTCACCTTTTAACATCAAGTATTTATAAACTAATGTTTTACTTAATGCCATGTTTCACCTCTTACCTGGGTGTGACAGTTGAGTAAAGAACAACACTTGATCATTCTTTTTATCACCTACAGAATGGTTAAAAAAACAAAACACAAGTTTTGAAGTGCTAGTATTGGAACACAAACAGCAGCTTATGTTTTTTAAATACAAGGCAGCAGCTAAATAACTATTCTGATCCCCCCAACAATTCCTGGATCTAGCACATCCACTGCACAACTGAGCTTCCATCAGTTTGGAGACCTCACAGGAGCACAGTATGTGCTACAGATCACAGCGTTGTGTTCCTGCTAAGAGCCAGGCTGAGGGCTGATAAAAGCTTCACCGTTACCTCTACCTCCTGCCACCCACAGAAAAGGTCTGTTCTGGGTGGGAACAGCACAGCGAGTGGGCTCATGGACAAAAGCTCTCCCACCACAGCCAACAGAGCAGCACTGCTGTGTGACATGGCGCTGGTCCCACCCCACACTCCTGCTCCGCAGCAGCCTGGTACAGGCACAGCTTAGACTGGGCCATGAACTTTCAGGATCCCAGACAGCACGCGATGCTCTCACTTGCCGTATGAACGGGACCATGAAAGGAGCAGCAATGGGGCAGGGTAGGTAAATAACTTCCTTCCCTGGGTCCAGACAGTCATGGCAAGCAGCCATTCCCTACTGCCTACCCAAATGCAGCCTGCGAGTAACACAGTGGTTTCCTCATGAACAAGACACATGCCTGGATAAAGGCTAAAGAGACTGCAAGATTTCACCAGAACGCCCTGTGGCTGGGATTGAAGATTCCCCCCAAAACACAGCATTATTAAGGGGTTTTCACTCACAGCCCACTTGCAAGTGACAAGCCACTTGTTACCCCAGCTTGCAAAGCACACAGGTATATGCTAGTTACAGCGCCATGCCTCCGGCATGCTCTGACAGTGGGGAGTTGCACATGTGTGTGTGTGCACATGTGTGTGAAAAGGAGCCAATGTTGTCTGGATCTCACTGCTAATGTGATGCATACTCCTACCCCTCAATGTGTTAGCTAGAGCAGACAATATTTCAGAAGTTTAGACAACACATTTCTGCTCATCTGCACCACAGGTGGAAGCAAGCAGACTCCATCCATGCAATACCAGCATCAGAACCATGGCAGGAGCCGGACGTTCCCAGTGGCAGAGGCCCAGTCACCGCTCCAGTACTGCCAGTGAGGCTGAGCAAGTGCTGCGGCACTGCCTGGCCCCGCAGGGATGAGCTGGGAGATCACCACGCCAGGTGGTGATGCATGTGCTCCTCCCGTTTTCTTTTGCTCCCTACTGCATCGGAGCCCAGTAGCAGTGCTTTCCCAGCTGGCAGCTCTGCACAGTCAGTCTCTACAAATGAATAGAAAAGCTGTCTGTGCTTCAGCAAGGGAGAAGCTTCAGATTTTCTGTGGCCTTCGAGCAACAAGCAAATTAAAATGCATCTATGAGGATTCATAGCCCTAAGTGCATTAAGATAGAAAATCATACAGGCTACAGGAACATGTGCACATTTAGCAGCTTTATGTCTACAGAGAACGTGGATGCTGGCTGAATCCAAAGAGAGATTTTTGTACATTTTACCTCACCTGGTCTGTGTACACATCTGGTGGTACCATCTTATTAAAGAAGTCTGAGCATACAGCTCCTGCCTGTAGATAGTAGTGAAGGGCTGCTGAGTACTGATTCGTTGCTGCAGCAGAAAAAAACAAAATGAGGTCTTAAAAGTAAACACAGCAGTTATTTCTAAGACTCAGATCAATTGTTTATAGAATTACTCAGATACTCATAGCTGAATTCTACTGGGAAAGTGACTTGCATATCATTGTTTAAAAAGCACAGACACACAGGAGGTGGTAAAACAGCGATAGACATAAAACTACACAATCGGGAAAACAATGAAGGCAGGCAAAGTTCTGCCTTTTGAGAATTATTTTTTACTTTTCAGGTATTTGATCTTAAGTACATCAGCCTTAGAGTGGAAAAAAGTTTGCCTTCACTGAACTTAGCATGTGGGCAGTAGTGAAGGAGTTTGGTCAGCATGAGTTAGAGAGGGCCAGCTGATGCCACCACACACCTCTTGTGGCTCAGCACGAGTTTTACTCCCAGTAAGTTCTTACTGAACTGATGTGAAGACGAGAGCCTTCAGGGGATCTGTGGTGAGAGCAGTCTGCTTGTCAGGTCTGTGTTTCAGAAGCTGTGAGGACACATGCCAGGAATGCTCCAGCTGTTGCTCTTTCAGGTACCAGCTTCTGAGGCTCCCTACATAAACACCCTTCCTTCCGGGGTGCTGCTCCACTTTCTACCAGCTGTAAATACGGTCAGTTTATAACCTTCAATCACTCTCCCATATGTAAGGTGACAGCCCTAAACACTGGATTAAGAACCCTCCCCTCACCTCAAGGGTTACAAAGCATCTTCTAGACATTTTGTCTCCTTTGTAAGCGGCAGGCTAGGATTTCTGCACTACATCTCACTGCACACCACAGACCTCCTTCCAGTCCGAAAAAAGAAATTTGAAAACACGCACCTGTGCCTCCGACAATAGCCCAAAGCACCAGCAAGTAGATGGCAGAGGCACAGCACATGCCCTGTTCTATTGCCAGAAAAGAACAACCTGGCTTAAATGCTAAATTTCACTAGAGCGGTCTCAACAGATAATTTAAGTGACAGAAATGCCCAGCTACCTTTGAGGACAGCTACGGCCACATCCTTCCCTGGCACATATACCAGGTAGCACTGTACTTGTCTGGGTGCAAGTCATGGTGCCCAGAATCTGAAACACTTTACGTCCCAGTTCTGCTGGCTGCTCTCAGCTGAGGAGCAAGGGGAAGTACTGGGAAAGTGGCAGGTGAGGACACAAGAGGAAAGAGCTTCCCATAACCACCAATACCAGATCAGGAGTTCATGCTGCCTCGTTTACAAGTTCTAGATACTCCCCTATATGAAATACAGATCTTCTCTACTCTGCTTGTCTTCTGCTCCAGTGGAGCTGAGCTCCACATTTAAAAAGCAAGCACTATTCACACAAGTTTCCATTCCCTTAATAAAAGACTCAAATATTAGGGATTTGCATAATTATACCACATAAGGACCAACTGCATCCACTAAAAAAGCGAAGCTAACAATGACTCAAAGTTTCCCCTACCCCATAAAGCAAGTCCGCACAACCCATTGAAAACTCAGTCTCTTTGTGGGTTTAGACTAATTCACCTACACTATCACTTCTAAAGCTTTTAAACTCCTATCACCTAAGCTTCTTTCCATAAGAGGAAATACAAGGACGGTTATGCCAGGCAAATCTCAGAGAAGCAAGGTACCCCTACACACATGCTAAAAACAGACATTGGTTTCACTTACCAAAATAAATATCTGCCTGAATAATTAACCAGAAGTGGTTGTTTGCATTAATAGTCAATGCATAGCTGACCAGCTCTTTTACTGTCACAGCCACAGCTTCAAAGTCCACTGACTGAAGACTAAAGGAAAAAAAGGAAGAAAAAATAATTTCTAAATGATTGATCTGTTTTTTTTAAACAGCAGTCTGTTTAGTCACATCTAGTTTAAGTCCAAAGCACCTTGCATTAAGTATCAGGCAAAAATAACTCCAGGAAAGTCTTAGTGTTGACTAAGACCACTGTTGACTTGTTTCAATACAGTAAATGTGACTGACAGAACAACTACACTCTTCACAGACCTGGACAAAAAGCCAGGACTTTATCTGTGGCTGACACCATAAAAGGGTTCTGTGCAAGAATATATGATCTCAGTTTCAAGAAGCTTGAAGACAACACCTGAAACCACTACAAATTTATCACAGCATCTGCACAGAAGTCCACAGACAGGATCTCTGGAAACTTGTGGAAGTAGCTTGGAAAGGAAGGCTGGTAATGGTCTGGCCTTTCCCAGCTCATGTGGAATCTCCATTTTTAAAAACATGTTTTTTCTCACCCTACTGCTGAATTCCAGTAAAATTAAAACTGCTTGACCTTATAATATACACCGAAGTCTACATCAGTAACAATGAGACTGTTCAATCAGACCAGTTAAAGACAAATTAACCACACTAAGCATTGCACACTCTCTCACGAGAGTCATCTCTTGATCCATATGTGGAATCTAAACCAGTGACGTTCTAGCTCCACAGAGCCTCTAAACCTCATTGGAGAAATACAGCTCAATCTAGTCAGAACAAATCCATACATACTGTATGTCATTTAACATTTAGGCAATTATCTAAACACACCTCAAAAAATCTTAGTTATTTCATATCAAAATATTATACAGTTCAGTTACATATAGCTCAGTAAAACACACAGCTAAAAACCTCTCAGCTTCTTGTACCTGCACCTCCATCAGCACCATCAAATCAGAAGCAAAAACCTCCGTGCAATCAGAGCAATCTGCCCGCAAACAAAATGGGGGTTGGTGATGCCCTGACATGGCAGAAATCACACTAACACACGACAACTAATATACAGTAACTGGAACCAAACCAATTACTTAAACACATATTTTATAAATTATTTTGTTAATTATCTTACTTGGGGATGGATGAGGGCCAGATGGAAATGTGCTCTGCTGCAATATCATTCACAATATCTTCCTAAGAGTAGAAAGATGGTAAGAGAAATTACAAAGAGAAACATTTCAAGAAAACTAAATAAGTTGTTTATGATATATACTAACCCGAACATTGTGAAGCTTGACAAAAAGGGACAATATTGTGGTTAAAACCAATGGTTCCTGTAAGGAGAAAAAAAAAAAAAGAGTATTCCCATGAACTAACAAAACTCCACTTTTTACCCTAAGTTTTAAAGCTATGTAAGAAGTTCTGACATGATTATAATTTCCTATTGAAAGAGGGCAATGGTTTGTTGAGAATCCTGCAACACAGGAATACTGCGAGAAAGTTTCTGTAGGAAGTCTTTAATTACTTCAGATTTTCCTGAATAACTCCTTGGATATAAACTTTACTCAAGTTTTACACATCTTTCTGTGGGTAATGCCTAGCCTTAAACTTAAGCTAGGTATATGACAACTTGCTATGCATTTACAAACCCACAAGCTGTAATAAACCAATTTCCCTTCCTCTTACTTCTGGTTAGTTACAACGCGAGTAGCAGCTTCCTTCTCCCTTCAAAAGGAATGCTTTTCTTCGCGATAGCTGCAATAAAATGAACTTCATGATAGCTGCAATAAAATATACTCCTAATGTTAACAGATCTCTGCTGTCAGGATTCAGGATCTGTTTTTTCTTGGTTTTTTACAAGTTATTCCCAATTGCTGTATGGCAGGTATAGCAAGTTGAGAAGTTCTTCAGCCATATAAAACACCTGTCAGATATTCTGAATTTAACAAGAAAAAAAATCCAAAAAAATATGATACCAAAAGAAAGTTCTGGTTGCAAACGCATTCTCAAGACCACTACAACTTACCCGAAGCTTTTTGATGAAGGACAGCAATTCACTCCTAAATTAGGGACACAGATACCCATGTAAGTAATCGTCCACAGCAAAGGATATATGCAAACTTAATACACTGGAAACTAGAATCAGTAAAGCAAATTCTTCACCCACCAAAACGGTCCTTCACCTCTAAGTTTACAAATGCAGGCTATGTAAGTGAAAACACTCAAGCAGGTCATTTACTTTTAATGCAGTCACTGCCAAGTTTCACATTTAAAACAAGATAAATAATATGTACCTGTTATTCCATCAAGCTATCAAAGGCATGAAAAATCACTTGGTAATAAGTCAATCATTGACTCTAAAAGTGAAAGCGATTGAACCGTACTGTAATTCTCTAAGCCAGGATTGCAACGATAACCTACAGGCTTACAGAAGAGGGTACACAGTGATCATTTGTAATGCATATTGATTTCCTTGTCATACCACATCAGAAATTGTCACCATATGACAATCCAGACAACCATAGCCTGTTTGGAAAAGATTTTACTGCTTCTTTTCCATAATTACATCAGGGTCACTGCCCTTTACTGTTTGAATCAGAGGGGTCGGAAAAGGTTCAGTATCCTAGAGTACATCTGTACTGTCCTTTTCCTTGCCAGAGTATCCAACTGAAACCCATAGCAAGCACATAACCTCTCTTCCACCCATCCCACAGCAGCATGAACAAAAGCAGCTGGCCTTTAGGCACACATTAATCTGATTCACCCAAGAAAAACCAAGAAATAAGTCAATAGTTTGACAAGGGTCCCTTTTCCAATTTTTTAACATGGAAAGCTGTTCAATATAATCATACTTTCCAGAATTTACTGTAATAGGCAACTTCTAATCAAGCTTAGACTTAAGAACAAGCTGAAAAAATTTACTGTGTGGAAAAATCAGAGAGTCCTGAATCAATTAATCAGAGTAATGCTAAGGCTGGCAGAGGTTAGGTAACCGACAGTGAAATTACTCCAGTCAGCAATATTGTCTTCCTTTTGCTCTTCCCAGAGGCTCAGCTGAACGAGAATTACATTTCAAGACTGAATAACGTCTAGCTTTAGATTCAGACACCTAAAGCTAAGTGTAGACACCTATGCTGTGAACTAAGTGCTCAATACAGTTAAAGTAGTTCGCTGATACAGTCAAAGGACTCTGCAGAGCAATTCTGTTCGATGTAAAGCAGACACCTCCAGCTGGTCAGCTAAACTGCTCTCTAGATGCTATCACCTTTCCTGGAAAATCTCCACTGATTATAATGGGAGCACGGGCACACGTGCTTTGGTGTCTGTATGTTGACCCAAATCCCACACATTCCTTTTCTTTCTCTGAAAAGGAAAGTCAGCACATCACTGCTAATACCCAACGCTGCCAGCAAGCACTGTTCACTCAGTAAAGATCTTTAGCTGCTGCTGCCACTCCGATAGTGGAATCCAGACAATTCTCGAAGGAAACGTGGTGTCAAATATACAATTCAAACAATCTTTAAACATAATTTAGGAAAAACACACCTGTACATAATGCCTAGTGTAGACTCCCTGTGCTTTATCAAACTCACTCTGCCATCATTCCCCCGTTTGTGCTGGCTGGATACACTGCAGATTTGTACAACGACTTCCCAAAGGTCTTTAGCCGTCCGTCTACTTTCTTTGGGACCTGGAAGTTCTTTGCATGTAGCAGCTAGCAACTGTCCCAGCTATGCAATGCAAGAGAAAAAATACAGTAACTACAGCTTCTCTGGATATTGACTACAGCAAAGGAATTATCGGTATTTAAAATGGCTAAGGAATTTTAAGCTACAAACTACAAAGCTATGTGACTAAACTTTGCAGCAGAGGACACTGATGTGGGCCTGGGAAGACAAGAATTAAACAACAGAGGATTTTTCCCTTTCTTAGTTTCCTTAGGGTATATTTCATTCCTACAGGTTCCAGAAAACAAGCTTTACACTCTGTTTAAATATATTGCATAAAACCTAAAAAACATAATATACAGTTTTTACAAAGACTGGTTCCCTAGAACTCCCTTAATTTTCCTATAATACTTCATCTGAGCTGAAACTGGCACCCTCTGCTATACAGAAAAAGCTGAACCTCAAAATGGAAATTAGGAAGCACCACGGGTCAAAAATTACTGTCCTGTAATATAATCTGCATTCAGCTTCAGTGTCTGACTCTGAAGTAGAAACATAGCTGTAGAATCATTTTGAAAGTAAAGCCTCAAAAAAGGCAGTGCTTGAATGTCTCCAGAAATCCAACATGGTGTTGGGTTCAAAAACAGAACCATTACAGAGCATTGGGAAACCAAGTGTCTTAAGAACAGACAAACAGCCAGACATGAAGCCTGAGATCTGTACACTTCTCATACCTCCTACATGAACCTAGGCTGAGTTCCAGGTAAGAGAAGAGTCTTATGGAAGTGCTATAGGACTTCCATCAGCTTATGGAATCAACCTCTGTTGGCAGTCAACAAGGATGAAGATGCAGTTTGGTTTATTTGTTCTTGCAGCACAGCCTCCATGTCTTTTGCCAACTGTCAAACACACTTGTTGCTCAGCCCTGCTGTCTTCTACACCAGTCTGTTCATTATAGCTGCAAAACCCAACACTCTCGGGACAGAAGGATACTTGCTTTTAAAGGTATAAAAGACTTCAACAGGAAAAAGTTAATTACAGTCTGACAAGGCTTTAAGACTGAGCAGTCATTACCTTCACATAAGGATTAGTTTGAACCAGAGGCAATGGAACTTGCATGGTCAAATACTCATTCTCACGCCAGTTTAACAGGAAAGCAACACATTCTTCAGCTATAACTTGTCGAAGAGGAATATCTGGAAGAAAAGGGGTTCTTTGCTTAACTACTATTTTTTTTTTGAGAAAACACAGTGCTATATGAAAACAAGCTAAAGCCCTTCCCCTCTAACTAACCATTTCTGTTCCTATCTTCTATCACAGAAAAACATGACACTTAGCCATACAAGAGACTTCACCTCTGAAAACTAGGAGCAACACCAGCTTCCTCCAGCTACAACAGCATTACATTATTCCCTCAGTGTGAAACCACGCAGACTGCCTTAACAACTAGCAAAACCTTTCAGGTAAAAATGCAGACATGTTTATCCTGTTCAAGTCCTTTAAGCGGCACTAAACAGAAACTGTCAGTGTTTAGCAATGTACAGGCATCAGGATGTTGCTGTTCTCATTTACAGCTTCTAAAAGCTAACCAAACCTCTAAAGACTCACTAAAACCAGTGTCAAACTTCACTATTGTTTTTCCAGTTATACACCTAAATAGTAGATTTACAATACAGAGTCGGGCTTTTTCCCCTTACTCTCAGGCTTTGCGCTTTTCACTGCATCCCAGGGAAGTCAGAAACGTACTTACCCGGTACTCTCATTTCCAAATACCCTCGGACTCTGCTTATGAGATCAGAAGGAGGGCGTTCTCCAGAAACACCAGCTCCAGCTTCATGAGTGTAAATGTCCAAAAGTAGCATTTCATTCAGCATGACTTGACGGAGTTTTGGAGAAAACTCTGTCACAAGCTCCAAGCAAGCAGCGAAAAGCTGTTTTGCATGAACAAAATCCTGCAATAAAGAGAATATGCATTAAAGGTTCCTAATGGATTTGTAAGGGAAAAGACTAAAAGTGCTGTTCAACTCTATCCTGGCTGAACCAGCCTCAGCACCCATTATTGTTAGCATTGCTCAAGCATCTCACAATTACTATTTACATTTTTGAGTCCTTCAGGCTTGCTATTAAGCTTAACAGTTCCAACAATTCCAGATTTTTCAAACAGAACAAGAAACATACCAGAAATAACTTCTGGCATATTAGGTACAGTTTGGTTTTATCTTGTAGTTTAGCTAACTACAGCATTGTCAATTACAAGGCAAATAAAACAGCATTCCAATAAATTCCATATGTAAAATGGCCAAAAGAACAGCAATTCATATCAGTAAGTTAAATCACCACTGGGTTTAGATGCAACGTGATTTACTACATCATAATCAAAAGTTAGTATGAATGAAGTTATCTCCAGGCCCAACTCACTGGAAAGGCATTAACTTTGCTCTACTGATGGAACACTGAGAGACAGAAATATTTAACCATTATAGGAGACACAGAGCTTGTTACTACATCTCCCTCACCTCCCAGTTTTTCAATTCTTTTTCTCATAAAGAGCTTTCTATATTTTCAGTTTGTTAAAATTCAATCGCCCAGACTAACTCACCAGTAACTTCAGATGACTCGCTCACCTTAATTGCACAACAGTGTAATCCCTTCGCCATAAGGATGTAGACCAAATCCCTAGTCAGATTGTCTTTGATTCCTAAAATAACATTCCCGTAAACATTTGGTACTTCCCACTGGGAGAGAGATACATAGGACATTTGCACAGAAATGGATTTTAGCATTCACATCACTGGTTAGAACATTAAAAAAAATAAATCAAATATTGAAAATTATTTGACACCTAAGTGCCAACTCTTTCATTTTTACATCTAATCAGAAGTAATTTATTGCTCATATAGAAGTACAATAGGCTAGCTACCCTACTTTGTTCATACTTTCAATATGCAATAATTGGGAGGGGGGAAAAAAAAACCAAAAAACCCAAAAAAGACAATAAATCCTTACTTTAAAACAAACAAACCCCAAAACATCTCTTCCTCTCTCCTGCTCCCAGCTTTTAATGACAGGAATTTAAACTAAAACAATATTGCCAATTAGTCAGAACACTGAAAGTAAAAGCTACAGAAATTTGTTTTCTCACAAGGAAAGCTTCTGATACAGTCAGTAATTCCTTAAAATAAAGATTATATATTTTGTTGTAATACTTTTCACAGAGACTGTGAGCTCAGGCATGTATCATCATCCTTATTAAACCACCGCTATGCAGAGAAAGGGAAACAAACAAACAAAAAATTAACCACATTGAGGATCTATGACAAAATGTTTACTGTTCATTGCAGTATGATGCCTAACCAACCTTGAATTACACTCTCTCATGATCACATGAAATAAATTACCTTATTCGAAATTGTCCAGAATTGACGTTCTGAAGTCATTCCATGCAACTCAATTAAGATCTGGCGAATCCTCCAAGGATCTACTGACAATATGAGCTGATGTTCAAGCTGGCCAATATTGACACTTGCTGAAGCTAGAAGAGAAGCAATCAGGTCTCCAGCACATTCCTCCTTAACGTAGATGCTTACATTTCTTTAATATGTAACATTTTAAACATAACACAGTAAGAATGGCAGATACATTAATGCTTTTGTAGGCCCCTTACACCCCTTTGTGCCCTCCCATGAACACCTTGTGCTAGCTTCCCAGCTCCCTGACTTAAAGGACTACTTGCAGTGCCCCCTTTTCTCACACCAGCAGCTCTGAGTATTCCCTTATCCTTGCTACAGGTTCAAGATCTGCACAAAAAGAAGTGTTCCTATACTGCCTTAGTGAAAATATACATTTTCACAATTGGCTTAAGTCAATGCAAGACTCCATATTAGAGCTGAAAAGGTAAGTTCTTTCCAGCTTCAGTCACCACGTGGCACGTCTTATATTAGCTTTGACTTGTGCAGCCGCACAGCCAGCCAACTATATCTGGGAAGTAAATTGCCCAAAAAGATCCGTGTTTCGCTTTGGTAGGTTTAAAACTTCATGCAGATGGTACCCCTGGTCCAGCTCATCCCATGGCAAGATTTAAACCAACGGCCATACCTCTCTTTCACTTGGTCAGCTAGGACACATTCATTTGAGCATATCTAATCTATGAGGTACAAGCAAATAGAAGTCACCTTCTTGAACAAGTACGACATTCACCAACTAAAACCAAGAAATATTCTCTCTGCAAACGTTCTCTCTAAACTTTTCTGAGAGCAGACCTGCACATATTAACCTCAAGGATGGAAACAGGTAACTGCCTGCACAAGTTAATGGAAATGCTGTGAAAATTACCTGGGATATCATAAAAAGACGTCACAGGTTTTGTGCACAGGTTGATTCGAGGAGATCTCTTCCGCATTTGATCAATGAGCAGCTTCCGTTCATCATCTTTCAGCAGTTTTATGAACAGCTCATGAGATGAAATCATGAAGACAAGCTGAAGATCTTCCATACCCAAACACAAATTTCTAAACAAATAAAAATGTTAATACATGAACAAGAAGCTGCTTACTTTTCCAGTTATGAGTTCTCAAAACATTTATTGTGCTGTATTACATTGCTTATAAAGTGTAAATTCACGTTATCTTAATACAGGTACATACTTGAGAAATGCTGCCATTTTTCTCTTCAGTGCTTCAGAAGCATTTTCCAAGTTTATTGATCTTGAACAAACCTGGGAAAGAAAGCAGTAAATAATTAAGCAGCCCACTAGAACTCTTAAAATATTCAGTTACAGACAGTGTTACAGCCCAGTTTTGTGACTCACAATTAGTATCAGACAGTAACCCCCCTCTCTCAAGGAAGGCAACAAAGTTATCTGGTAAACACTGTAGCCATCATAGATGGATCAGAGTTTCTTTGAACCTGTACACAAGACAGGCTGTTTCCAACAACTGTGCTCTTCTCTCAGACACCACTCACATTCCATTTTCCTATTTATCTGATATTCAGGCATGCTGAGTACAGCAGTATCAGCCAGCCTCACAAGATCATTAAGTACGTAACAAAGTTCTTTCACATGAGCTTAAAAATGAACCAGCATTTCTAAGTGCAAAACTGTAAGATTCAGTAGGACTAACAGTTTAAAAAAAAAACCAAAAAGCAGTACGTGAAAGGTAACTAGATAGTTGAATTTAATTGCCATCTTGCAAGAAATGATTTGAGAAATGTTTAAGTCCTAATACGAGAGCTGATGGAACAGCTTTTGCTTGCTCTTCATGAAGTACAGAGTACTGTCAGTCAATTTTTGCCATGTGCTTGAAGAGACAAGCAAAAGACAAGGCTCAAATTAAGCAAAGATGATACAAAAATAACAGCAAAGCAACAAAAGGACTTAAGTTTCGTTTGAGCTGAGCAGTAACAGTTTCCTAAAAAGCTTCATTGAGGGCAACAGTTTAAGTCTCACACATACAGTAACTCAGGATCATTTCACAACATGCTAACTTTCACAACAATGCTGGTAAGGGAAAGTGGTCCTCCTCAACAGATACTTCTTTTTCTAGTATCTCTGTCTTGGAAAATTTGTTTCTTTGTTCCTTAAAACAAATATTCAACAATATTTCTATATAATTTAATGATGTCAAGAATCACAACAATTTCAAATTCAAGCTGATGCAACAGGTTCCTCCCCAACAGATAGAAACTGAGCTATGAACATAGATGCAAGACTGATTACATAGAGTGTAACTGTACTAACTGCAAAGAAGTTGAATACAGTTAGAGAAATTACCTTAGAAAGTATTTTTCTCTGTTTCAGATATTTGAGCATTACTTGCAACAATAATTTGGTTATATGGGGAAAGAGATAGCTCACTAAATACCATTTCCCCTGCTCATTTCAGGTAATTTCTTACCTCAAGGAGGAAGTCTATTTTCTCTTTGCTGGGTTTCAGGAACAGCTGACAAAACTGAATATCAATTGTTCGACCCTGCAATACATCGCAGACTGTGTTGCATACACAGACTTTGAAACAAACTTCATCCAAAGCATCATTCCTGCATGAACACAAAACCAAAGATCAAAGAACTTATCTGACAAACACAGCGTTGGTATCACTGCAAAGCTGCAGTTGCCAAGTTTGGAGCACATGCCTCTGTCCAAGACTGCACTCTGAAAAAACTTTACTCAGGATCTACTTAAGGTCACCCAGGACCTCACTTTTTTAAAAAAGAAAACTCCCTCCCTGCCCACAGCTCTGTTTCACACACAGACTTCATTCAGCCTGAGCACCACTGGAACTCCAACTAGAGCAGTGCAACTGACACAAAGGTGCATCACCTCTTGGCAAGCATGCCCTGAGCATGGCTGACAGCCCAAAAGACTTCAGGAATATTTATGCATCTCAGATTACACAATCCTTGGACAAAAATCAAAACAAATAACCAGAACCTATGGCTTCCTTCTCCTAACCTTTCTCTGTGTGCCTTAAAGTCATGCTCCTCCATCCTTCTCTGTCTAGTACTTATCACTGAAGGTGCTCTGTATCAGCCATATCAGAGATGAAAATGCCCCTACACAGTGCTACGCTACAGCCTCCAAGATCCTCTTCTAAGAGATGTTTATTTGACTCCTCTCTGGCTGAAGTGAAAGCTGAATTCAGTAACTACTAAGCTCTTACACAAGAGGCTGTCACTATCGATACGACTCTTTCCTCATACATGTGTTTGTAAAACTGAGCCACTCTCACTTCAACTGAAATACCTGTAGGCACCTTCCCTTCAGAGAAGGATTATTATCATGTTCATATGGAGATGCTTTCCATATAGCCCTGATTCAAGTGCCTAAGCTCCACAGAAGGTTGAATTTTGGATGTGGCCACATGCTCAGCATTTCTTAGCTGAGAGTCATCCACAAGCTGCCCTTATAATGTGCCTAATTCTCTCTGCTTATTATCTATACCTTTTCCTATTATAAACGTACCATACTAATCCTTCAGCCCTGGGCTAGTTCAGCAGTGCACAAGGCTCCTCATCACAGATCACTACGCTGCCAGTGTTCCTAATGAAGTACAAATCTCCTACAATATTACTGCTTAGTATGGTTAGCCTGACCCACTTTGACTTCAAGTTTTAGGAGACCTCTAAAGAGGCATTAACTTAGTTATAAATTTTATATATATACATACACACACACACGATCAATATGACTCTTACATAAAGTAAAAAAAAAAACTAAACAAAAAACAGTAAAATGCTAAGTGTTAATACCCATTAATTTTCCTCCCATCTATGGCCAGTGAGATAACATCACAATGTTAACTCCCTAGTTGGAAGATGCAGTTTAGACTATTACTAACAGAAATAAAGGCTGAAGTTTCTTAGATGCAAGTAATCTGCTGTTAAAAGATTTTGTATACTTTCCATGAAAAACATGAAACTCATGAAAATTGCTTTTCATCATCATTGAACAGATCATTCTTTGATGTCTCACCCTTGTTGAGCTTTTTGGAAGAGTTCTCTCAGCACCGATTGCCTGAACTGAACAGGTAAACTGAGGGTTAGATTATCTTCAAGGAATATCTTCACTACATCCTGTAACACAAACACAGTTGGAATAGTCAATGGATAATGCAAAAGTTACAGATAAAATAATTTTTTTCTGGTAAAAAAGATCAAGCTAACAGAAGCAGCTTGCACCTGTATGTAATACTAAAACTCATTAAACAACCAGAAAGAGACCAAACAACAAAACAGTTCTCTAGCATCCGAGAATTAAATGAAAAAAAAAAAAAAAACCAAAAAACAAAAAACAAAAAACCACCCAAAAAACCAAACCAAAAACAAACCAAAACTTGCAAATCTCAGCAGCAACATTCCCTGAAACCCAAAGAATTAGATTCTACCTGAAAATTCCACACATCAGATAGGAATTATTTACACTGTATGGAATCCAAGGTATTTTAATCTAATATGTATCAGATTATGTTACATGCCTATATATGTGTGTTCTAAACCAGTGTGTTAATGGTTAACTGGAACACTTAAATCTATTAAAATCCTAATCAGTTCAGGTGGAATCATCCACATGGAATGATAAAGAAACCCTCAAATATATGTGGGTTTATTTAAGCACCCTACCTGATAGTTGCCAGATTTCATACAGCCGTGGATTTGACTATAAGGAGTTGCCTGTTGAGATGCATCATCGGAAGATGAGGTAAGAACTCCACAAGCTTGACAGTACCCAGCTAACCGTTCCTCATCAATGGTAAAATGAAGTGATGATGAACCATTCTGAAAAGTAAGAGTTGATCAAATCTTAGTGGCCAAATTATTATGAAACATAAGCTTAATTCAGAAACACAAACAGAAACTCAGTTTCCCCAAGTAACAGCAAAACAACAGAAGAATGTGTGTGTACACACTTCTTTTTTCATAGCACACTTTTATATGTGCTCTTTACAGCTTAGATCAGTTTTTGTTTATTTAAATAAAAAAATGACTTTTGCAGTTTTGGGAATATAAATATGAAGCAAAACAAAAAAGGAAGCATACCTTACCTGTAAATTAAAACATTGTCTCTGTCCTGACCATTTAAAAAATACAATCTGATCTCCAAGGGAAAGTTAAAGAAAAAAAAAAGCACAGGAAGTGCTGTATGGTTACCTTCCTCAAAAACACATCGCTACAATCAAAATACCACAACGGACATAGAAAGTACTGTTCAGTTAATATTAGCACTGGAGATATTATTCTTGCATTTCATTCATCAATACAATTTGTGTAAGAGAATATTCATTACAAAACGTAGAACAAAGCAGTGATATATTGCAGCCAATTGATATCATTTCAAACAAGGCACAAAGTGAAAACAAAAATTGCTGTCAAAATCCCATGAAGTTGCTTTAAAGACAATGTATTCCGTTAACAGTTATTAAATTGCTAAACAAGGAAGCAATAATTTAGGCAAGTTTTTCTGAGAAGAGTTGAACACACATGCTAATGAAACACTCACCTTTGCAATCAACTCCTTTGTTTTAAAAAACTTTTCTTTAGCATTTTCATGAACAGCTGCATTTGTAGATCCTTGTTGAAAATAGATTGCACCCAAATCATAGCAAACCTGCAAATAGCACATTTAAAGTATTTCAGCTCAAACTTTACACATACTTTAAACTATTCCTAGTTTTATCTAATGTACTGACATACACTGCATACCTTTCCCCATGTACTTTAATTGTTTCCTCTTTAACTGTGATCTCAGTATGAGCAATTCTGCACAGGCAGTACAAAATTACAGAAGGATTTCCACATCATCATCAAGAACAATGCAATAAGCTGTCTTTACCATATAATGGTTTACTCCAGAGGCGGGGGGAAAAGTGAGAGGTTAGGGGAAGCAACAGTATTTACAGTGTTGAAAAAAGTTCTAATAATGTAAAAATGAAGTCAATATCTCATTGCATTAAAAAAAGAACACAGGAAATACTAATAGAAAAATACTGCAATTTATCTCAAAAATATTACTTAACACTTTGTCTAAAGAAAGATATAAATCGAAAGCTTTAGTATAGAATGTAAGCTACCTGACACTGTATCTCCTCTGCACTGATTTTCAGTCCAGCTGTGGAACTCTCTGTTTCTCCATTCACCATACCAGGCTCCATGGCTAATAAATCCAGCGTTCTTATAGTGTGGACATAAAGATCTTTGTTTAATTTAAGTGCTCCTTCTAGGACCAGGATGGAATCGGCAGCCTGCTCTTTCAACTGTAATAGTTCAAATGCATTGAAAAAATTAACCTTTTGGGTTCGAGTTTAGCTCTGGGTTTAAGTTAACACTAGAAATGTAACAGTACAGTAAAAGGATAGTAAAAAACCCCCACGTCCTTTACACCTGTCTTATTGCTATGTAGAATCTGCTCCTACATTTCTTGTACAATAAAGAAGAACTCAGAGAAACAGGATCAAACCCCAACTTCCAACTGAAACAAAACATTTGTTTCATCTACACCTTTTTGTTCATTTTCAGAGCCTTAAGATATGCAACAACCAGACTGTAAATTTTAAAGTTATTTCACAGCTGAGACAAAACCAGCTTCTACGTGAACATCAAGATTTTTCTCAAAATTTTTGATGAATTGGTAGAACAGTTAAACATCATTCATGCTCATCTACTTGAAAAAAATATGAAAAAGTAAAAAAAAAAAATTGTAGAAAATGTGTAATACAAATTCTTTAGCTGATTCCAAGTAGTACAAGAGTAGGAAAATGAGCTAGGCTACTTAGGGAAGTAGAGGGTTTATTCTTCCTCTTTCCTGCTTCTCTCAAAGGGAAATTCTTTAGGCATAACTAGCATTCTGTTGAAAGCTATGTACAGAAAATACTCAGCCAACAAATACTTTAAAAAAACCCCAAAACATTTTAAGTGTTGAATTTTGCTGCCGTATGATTTTGCAGCTCAAGCATAGTATGGTCTTAATTACTAATTATATACTGATTGCGTAGAGACTTGCTCAATTCATATGGCTCAAAGGATTGGCTGATGAGAGAACACTTCAATCACAAAACAAATTCCACAATACATGCAGTGCAGAGACAACACTGTCCAAAATGCACACAGTGGAACTGTAGCAAATATTACAAAGTGGCAAATATAACATATAAAGGCACTGAATCCAACAAAACTGTGATGCAATTGTTTATTTCCTGTCCATTCATATTTACACATAAATGGGGAAAAAAGTCTCACCACTTTCAAAATATTTTCAGTTAGTTCCTTTTCTTGCTGCATCTGGTTCATCCTGGAAAATACAGAGAAGAGGTCAAGATCTCAATTATAAAGCAAACTTGCATGTTATTTTACTTTATATTCTAGACCACAACAATTTATTCATAGTAAGTTTTGCTTAATTACATTTTAAACATCATTATGCAGGATCACTGAGTGTTCTTATCTATTGGTATCTGAAAACCAGAATTATATAATGAAAAGATAGTTTTGGATGAGAATGTGGTTCAATAAAATAGAACTTAAAAAAAGTTTTCCTTGCTTTTTTCTTTAAAAAAAAGCAGATTGTTAATATTAGCTAAACTATCATGAAGAAGTCAGCTTCACAGCCTTAAGTTTCTTTAAGCTTCACTATTTAAATCTTCCTGAGCTTGTCAAGGCAGAAGCGTGTTAATGTGTTTATGTAAAAATTAAAAGTATTTTTAAATTATTGCCCCACACAGAATTTTTTGATTCAAGATCAGACTCTGAAACATATAGGACAATACAAGATCTATAGTAAAAGGAAGAGTAGTATTTTTAATCAACATACTTAACAGACTCTCTCAAACAAGTATGCTCTAATATTAGAGCATAAAATTAACATAAAACACATGAAAAGTAACACTGAGATACTCCCAGCTTTATCAGAGAAATTTATAATGTAAAAGTCAATTCCAAAGACAGGTTGTAACTAAAGCCACATAATTTTTGGAATGCAAAATGAATACTGACTTTAAATTACAATTTATTGCCTCATGAAGCAAATGAAAATACTTCATTATTTCTCCGGTTATCATACATAACGTGGCAAATTACTGTAATAAACCAACTGTTATTAAGTAAGCTACGGTAAGTTAAAACAGGATGCAAGAAAGGTACCCTGTTTCAACTAGAAAATAAACATTCTGCCTAGGCAAATTGCCATCTCCCTTTCTCCCATGATTTTTCATGCCTCTACAAAGTCACAGAGATTATAACTTATTAAAAGAGTGGAATGACAGAAAAAACCATGTCTGTATCAAGCATGTCTGACAGGATAAAAGAATATACTTGAAATAAATACAAGTTCTCCATGCTACAACTAGCCATTTTAAGCAACTGTATGCTATTAACGTTATTTAATACACTTAGAAATTAATTTTCTTGTTACAAAATACACATGAAGTTCAAATGAATTATGCCTGTAACTTACACATTTAACTGAGGTGGACCAGGTTTCGCTTGCTTTACGGGAAAGCTGCTTTGAACAATGGTCCTTATGGCCCTACATATGGGAAAAATAAGCAAAGAATGGTATTAGTCTCAGAAATGTAATAAGCAGATGACATGCTTCTTAAAAATACCAGTTTATCATTTCAGATACATTATCCCATTATCCCTCTTCTCAAGAGCACATCTAGTGTTGAAGAAATGCTCTTATGTCCATGAAAAGCTAAAAGACAGGAAGATTTTTATCTTTGTAAGGTGACAGTTCAAACCACTACCTTGACTATTTTTTAGGGAACAAAACCAGCTGTAGAACAGCTTTTCAGACTCAGCCCCTCACTGTAACCTACCTACAAATCACAAAATTGTTATTAATTTGAGATACTTTTTCCTTCCTCCTTTCTATCTATATACTTTTAAGTATATAGATAGAAGAAAACACTGCTTTGTTCTATCATGATTTTAAGATTACTGCATTAACGTAGTTTACCATCTGTTGTAGAGTAGTATTGCCATTGCAGTGGTTGGGGGTAAGCTGGACAGGTCTACATCCACATGTTTAGTTCCTGGGGGAACTTTGCTGATACACAGAAGTTCATTCAGTAGCATGTTCAATACAGGAACAGATAAACTATTAAAAAAAAAAAAAGAGAATCAGATACTTTATACAGTAATCCTACTTCTGGAATGTTTCAGTAATATACACTACTATTAAGTATTCTATTATTACTTAACATCCCATGGAAGTAAGGGTAGTATGTTTATTTAGCATAATGAAAAGCTCTGTATCTGATGGCATTCTAGATCAGGTATGTAAAGCAGCTGCCAGTATCAGCAGCGTAAATCAAGCCAAAGTTGAAAGTTGCCCTGAGAGCTGACGTTTTCAAAGTATTCCCAGATCATACTTCCAGAAAGTAAACAACCACATTTCCATTGCAAATGGAATTTCACTCACGTAAAGAGAGTATGTCTCTGTGCTATACTATGGCTTATCTCCCTTTCTGCAGCATCCATTAGCAAACAGTGAAGTTAAGATTAGGAACTGGAATAGAATGCTGTAGAGCACTGTAAGCTGTACTACGTAAAATATACATTAGCTGGGACAGAACCTGCCTTGATAAAATAAGATTGCATCACTCTGAGCTTTTGAGGTATAATTTAACACAACTGAAACACTACTGCTATTTAGACATATTTTGAAATTAAAGTGATCAGCTACTGCCAAAGTACCTTTGATCTTGTGAAAAATTTGCATTCTTTGCAACTAGCACTGAAAACAACCAGTGAAACTACACTTTTAGCTACTAAAGGCAGAATTCCCGTTTAACAAATTTTAGGTTTTGTGTAGTACCAGACTCCAGGTATGTTATCAAGCTATCATTTTAAATTAACAAATATTGCTTTTACTATGTGAGGACCAGGAATCTTGTTTACATTGGCAAAAGTAGAACATCAGTCAACCATTTATAACAGCAGGAGTTTTAGAAAAAAGCTGGGCTCGAGCTGTTATTTTATTCCTTCTCACCTACCATGACCAAACCTCTGGGTATAATCAGTTAAAAAACAAAAGCATGTTTCTTAATTAAGAAAAATCTTAGGCTTCAGGAGCTAACAGAACACCAACTACAATATAGAGATGCTAAATTAGTAGTTGAAATGACTTCAGATTGGTTCTCAACAAAAACATCACAGATGGACAAAACAATCCTATCAAAACCCAGAATCAGACCAATAGTGTCATGCAGTAGGGCTGATTTTTGAATCAGGATTATACCTGCATTTTAAGAAGGTACTAACTGACAATACAACATGAATGAATGTCAGTATAAATTTCCTCTGCAAGAAGGGAAACAGCCTTAAAAAAAAAAAAAAAAAAGCCCTCTTGTACACATTCACATACATCTGCTTTCACAGCTAAAGTACATACAAAAACCGCTGTTGTATACCAGATACTTTTGTCCATACAATATTTGCACAACTAGCGCCAATAAAGGTTTCAGTTCATTCTCTGCAGTTGTACACTACCTTGCAAAGGTACTTAGGGAAGTCATAATCCCGCCTCACAACATTTCACTAAGGCAGACAAATATGACATAGCTTAAGAGATGACAAAAATATTATTGTGGGGGGAGGGAGCAAGATAACTTTATAGGTAAATGTCAAGGACGTATCATTCCAAACCCCTTTTACTGCTCATTATAAAAAAATAATAATAATTATTATAGTACAAGTGAGAAAACCAACATGATAAAAAAACCA
This sequence comes from Aramus guarauna, assembly GCA_013400195.1. Classification (NCBI taxonomy): domain Eukaryota; kingdom Metazoa; phylum Chordata; class Aves; order Gruiformes; family Aramidae; genus Aramus; species Aramus guarauna. The sequence continues at coordinate 525,137 of VXBL01009623.1, forward strand.
AAAGTATAATAATACAAGCGCGAAATACAAATAAAAGCATATAGGAAGAAACAAGCCATACTAGTAATTTGAAGGAATAGTTTTTTCAAAATATGTCCGAAACTTTAAAATCTCTTTATAACATCGTAAAGAATATATCATTTTCAGATGAACTCAAAAGAAAATATAGCATGAATTTTTTTTTTTTTAATTCTAACACACTCAGAGTCAGTGTAGCTTTTATCTAATGAAGAACTTTCTTCTTCCAAGGTGTCTGCAAGCCAAATGTTTTAATGTCTTTATCAATGATCTGGACAAGGGGATCGAGTGCACCCTCAGTANGGAGAAGAGGAGGCTGAGGGGAGACCTTATGGCTCTCTGGAACTCCCTGAAAGGAGGTTGTAGCCAGGTGGGGGTTGGTCTCTTCTCTCAAGTAATAAGCAATAGGACAAGAGGAAACAGCCTCCAGTTGCACCAAGGGAGGTTTAGATTGGATATCAGGAAAAATGTCTTCACCGAAAGGGCTGTCAAGCACTGGATCAGGCTGTCCAGGGAAGTGGTGGAACCACCATCCCTGGAGGTATTTAGAAGCCGTGTAGATGTGGTGCTTAGGTACATGGTTTAGTGGTGGGCTTGGGGGTGCTAGGTTAACAGCTGGACTCTATGATCTTAAAGATCCTTTCCAACCTAAACAATTCTATGAAAGTTACAACCAGGGCAAGCATTGTCCCGCTAAGATTTTACAGTTCCCTGTTGTGCTTAGCACTGCCAGAGTAAACAAGTTCCCAACTGTTATACCTCATCAGACCATTCACTAGCCGAAATTATTTAGGTTAAGAAAATTCAAAGGAAAAAATGCAAAGGTAGAGTTTGTCTATTTCAATCATACTCGGTTCAGTGATCTAGGTCACAGATAAATGGTGCTTTACATCAACAAAAATGGAGCAAGACCTCCAACTTCAAGCTTAACTTAAGGGAAACTTAAGCTAGTTTTGTCACTGAAGAGACCGTAACCTAAAATTCATCTTTATGCAGTTTAAATATGCACATCTTATTGCCTAAGACCCACTATTCTTGCTCTCTAAATTATGAATGATACTGATTTGCTGACAGACATTGCCTTTATCAAAACCCTTTTGTAACTCACAGATGAAATCGAACTTGATTTCAGTTATCACACTCAAGACTCTTCCTAATGTAACAAAGATGTCATCAGGAAAGGGAGCAAAACAGATTTCCATTTGTTAAAATAAAGATCTCAAGCCACTTCAGTTTAGTAATTTCAACATGAAGATGTACAGACTATACCTTTTCTCTAATACATCCAAATCCCACTTCAGGTGAGCAGCAACTTTAAGAGCAAGAAGTTTTAAAATACGGTTTCTTTTGTTATCAGGTGGTGGCTGGACTTGGTTCTGTTCATTCACTGACGGTTTTGAGGCTTGTTCCAAGAACTGAACAATCAGCTGTACAGGTGGTGGATCTGCAAAAGACACAGTCACTCTTCAAATTCTTCATAAAGTACAGAAAATAATTTTTTGTTGTAGCTATGAAGAGGATCTTATCTCATTGTCATTTATACAGCTGACATTGTCACCTCACAGATTCTAATTCCAAAGGGTATCTTCCTTATGCTGACTTAATTCAGACAAATAACGTATCTTTGTTTAACCTTCAAGTTTACTTGGCCATGGTAACCACACTCTCGTACATTTATTTTTAGTATTTCATAATAATTATTTTTCAGCACTTGCATCTACAGAAAAATAAATGCTGCCTACTGAAATCACAACTTAGCTGTTGTAAAAATATATACCTACTTGTAATTCTCTTCTGTATTTTCAAATATATTTACAAGCAACTGCTGGTACTTCTGAATACATTTAGAAGATGGGTGGGTTTTTTTTTTTGTTTTTTTTTAAAGCAATCTAAAACTAAGCCTCTCCCTTACAATAAGACAGTCTCTCCATTATCTTTGAGCTGCTTAGAAAAGCTGAAGCCAAATCATAACTATTACACACTCACTGAACTTTGTGAAACATAAGACCAGTATTAATCATTATTTTAATTGCAAAATAGCAGTATAAGATCTAAGCACAGAGATATAGCCTGACTATGCTTAAATTTACTTTCTGTAGAAGCAATGCTGTCCCAGGTTCTCGTTTCCTCCACCTGCTTGTAGAATTCAAGTACTGAAAAAGACAATTCTCACTTCTGATTATCGAAAGATCAGCTACTTTTAAATATGGTCACTTTCTTATAAGCTATCAGTCTAGGTTTCTATTCATTCCAGGTCTCAGAAGACAAAGCCATTTCAGCACTGAACCTTTAGCAGGAATCTAGTACCTGGCACTAGCAAGACTTTAATGAGAGAAAATCAGCTGCAAGTTGTAATAATTTTTACAAGCAGCACTTCACACTGTAAAAATAAACAACTGGTAACGTTTCCACAAACAAAATTCACATATGCGAAAGGAGAAGTGATCTACCACACAGGAAAAATGGAAAAGTGAGGTTATTAAATAAGAAATTTCACGTAACATGAGAAAAACACATTGTTGGTTGCGTTAACTAACGCTGCACAGCCGTGGCTGTGCGACCCCGGACGCCCCTGCCTCACCCCCTCCGCTAGACCCGGAGTACCACAGCGCACAAGCCCCAGCAGCGGACTCCTCCTCACAAGCCCTCCGCCGGCCCCTCCGCGCCCAGACCTGCCCTTCGGGCGGGGGCCACCGCGTAGCCAACGCCGAAGTAGTAAAGCCCCGCGGCGCCTCCCCAAGGGGGAAACCAGCGGGCGGGAGGCGGCGCCGGTGAGCGGCCGGCAGCGCCAGCAGCAGGCCCCGGGAAGGCGGAGGCAGCGGCCGAGCTGCAGGCCGCAGCGGTGAGGAAAGGAGCCCGCAGGGAAATGAGACAGCGGTTCTTCCCCAGGGCCCGCGAGGAGCCGGGGAGCGACGGCAGGCCGCGCCCAAGGCCGAGGGCGGGTGGCCGCCAACAGGGCCGCGCCACACGCACCGGGAGAGGGCTTCTGCAGGTGCTGCTCCAGCAGCGACTCCTCCAGCAGGAACTCGAACCAGGAGGTCTGCGGCGGCGTGCAAGGCCGGCTGGACGTGGCGGCTTCCCGGTCTGCCGCTTCCGCGCTCATCGCTGCCGCCTGCCCCGAAGGCGGCCCCGCAAAGCACCGGCGACCACGCAAATCGCTCCCTCCCCCGGAGGAGGTGGCGGCGCGAACAAGATGGCCGCCAGCCACCGCCCCCGCGTATGCAGTGGCGGAGCCGCATGTATCCCCGCCCCTCAGCGCGGAGCCCCGGTCGGTAGCGCTGCGCGGGGGCAGGCCTGTGGCTGAGATCCCGCCCACCGCGGCGGGGAGGGAAGATGGCGGCTGTGGGGAGAGGGGGCGGCGCGCATGGGGCTCAGTTCCCCTCACCTCCGCCTTGGGCTTTACCTGCTGCGGCCTGACGCTGCCCGCGCCCCCGGCGGGGAACCCGGTGGAAGAGCAGCCCAACCTCCACCCGAAATCGGTGGGAGCCTGGGCTGGTGCCAGCTCCGCCGTGGCGCTGGCTCCCCTCGTCACCACCAGCACTTGCAGAAGCTTTTAACCGTATCAGTTATTTTGGGGATATTGTGCCACATCGTGCCCGGTGTGGCCCTTTCTCAGTCTCAGTCCATGTGACTGTGTAGCTAGACAGTGACCTGCCAGCCATTAAAAATTCTGCGTTTTGCTCTAAGTCACCCAAGGAGACAGAAGAACTTTCCTCTTTCTCATCTTCTCTGAGGACAGAAGTCTGTTAAATATATTGACGACAATGCAACTTGTTATCTTCCGTCGTGTGTGTTACTTTGTGTCTTATTTGAGGGGAAAAAAAAAATTCACTGCTGCTTCAACTTGCCTGAGTTATTGTTTAATGCGTCCATATGTAAAATGTTCAGTTTCAGAATATGAATTACAAAATAATCCTCTGGGACATGGTAGCCTGTCAGCATTATCTGCAGCACATTGTTCAAATGAGTCTCTTTTGGAAGAGACAGTTTACCTATAATTACACTAAGCTTTACTTTATACCAAGTTCAGAAGACACAACTTAATAAAAAGCAATAAAATGTATATGCACTTCAGAAAAATGTTCTAAGGGTTCAAGACTTGGAACAGTCGCCTTACTGAAGCTCTGGGGCTCAGCAGTTTTCATTTGCAGCACAGCATATGTTAATATCCCCAGATGTAAGAGATTTTGTAGTTTCTTTCCACGCCATACATCTTTAGAAAGGAGGAAACACGTACATTAAGCAGGATGTGGCTATATGTTAGTATAGCGACGATATTTCTTTTTTATGGCTTTGTAAGAAGAATCAATGCCCAACCATGTGAGGCTTTGGTATGAAGGAGTGGCTTGTATTGACTCTTTGCTCCAAATCTCTCTAATAAATATTGCTTTTTTAGTATCATTTACATAAATAATTTTATGGAATTAATGCAGATTGTTTTATTCAGTTCACATGGTGTTTTTGTTCAATCAATTTTCAATGTAAATTATACTTGTTCTAATAGTATCAAAATCATCCTTCTAGGCAGAAAACCGATTTACATTTGCATTTTTTATGCCAAGTAAAGTGATCAACAGTGATGAAAGACCTAATTTTAAAGCAATATTTATAAATCAAAGGAAGCATCAAGACTTCAATAGGAAGCAAACCTTGAGTATCACGTTGTGCCAGTAACTTAAAAAGCACTGAATATAAAACAATAAAAAAAGCCCTTAGCACTTCAGAGCTTTGCAGCACACTGTAAGCAACTATTACCATCGACACATCACGCCAGGCACGGGGACCTGCCCCTGAGAGGTAAGAAAGAGAGAAAGGTGATTTCCCCATGGTCACAGGGGTGAGCGTTCAAGTCAACATTAGATTTCAGATGCTCCTGGCTCCCTTTCCATGCTCAAACCACAGTCCTTTCTTTCTTTTTTTTCTTTTGGGGGGGCGGGGGGGAGTGGGAGTAGGAGGCGGCAAAGGGGAAGAGGGCAGGTTTCCACACTTTCTGTCTTGAGGATCCCAATTTTTACCATGACTGTCCTGATGGAAAGAATTCAGTTCCAACTTTTGCCTGGATTTCCTTCTAGCTTCTCTTCATACCTGCTATCAGCTCTTCTGTTTTCCAGCTGCAGACTTTGAAGAAAGGTTCCACATAAAAAGCAAAGTTGGACATAAAAGCTTACTGAATAGAAACTTTTCCCATGTCTCACAACCACTTTTAAGAGTGTAAAATTGTCACACCAGCAAAGTGCTATTCACAGCTAGGATCTTTCCACTCTTTTCCCCCTCTTTACAAGTAATTAGAAAAAAAGGTCAGATAGAAAAAGTCTCACATGGTTGGGCAGCCTGTAACAGTGATGTGGTGTGTGTGATGTCAAGGGAGATTACAGTTTAGGAAGATAAGACAAAAGCTGACGAGAAAAACAGAAATTTAAAATGTTTTATATTTAACATTTGTAACAATTATTTCACAGTCTGAAATGAATGCAATTTTCAAAAAATGCCCTATGCATTGCTACCCACCTGATAGGACGCATAATAATACTAGGGAGAAAATAATTCAAGTTCTTGCATCCAGGATAATTCTAGTAAGTCACAGTGGTCTACACAAATAAAAAGGGATATTATAATGCTATTCTATACAAATCCTACTTTCCAAAGTTTTCAAGAAAAGTCATGTTTAAAAGTCTGTGCACTTCTACCATTAAATAACTGTTTGTACAGTGCATATAAAAAGACTCCTGGGAAAAGTGAGTACAACACACTACTGTAACTAAAAACTTGCATCAAGTTACTTGATGTACTTTGTATATAAAAAAGGGCATTTTTAAAAGTAGTGTCCATATGTCATGGCAATGTGTCAAATTTCTTTTTTACGCCAGTTATAAATGTTCGTTTGAGACTTTATAGAGTTCTTTAAGCTTGTCAAACTTTGACCCCCACTCTTGGAGGCAATCATAATTTAGATCTTCATCACCACAAATGGAGTCTAAGGAACTAAGGCTCCCCGCTAGAGAGCGTTGCCCTTCCAAGCAGTAAAAATGAATAGTGTCAGCTGGAAGACTCTGTAGATCATTGTCTGCATCCCAAATGATTTGAGAAATGTATTCCTTGAAGTCTGGGATGCTGGTAACAGCTGATGTTGATTGTTTCTGATGTGCATGTTTTGGGAGTGAGTCTCTTTTTGGGCCGGTGGGTGTCCTGGAGTGTGGAGCAGCTGCCTTCGAGGAAAAGTGGGGAATCGTATGGAGAGGTTTCTTCAGTTCATCTATGTCATAAGCATTCTGAAAAAAAAAAGAACACAAATAGCTGAGAGAAACAACACAAAAGGAAATAAGTTCCAAAAAATGTTTTAAAACTCAGTGCAACACAAAACCGGATTCTGTGAGTTTTCTACAAATAGAAGAAAAGAGAGGACCTAGCCCAGATCACACCAAATCCCTTTGTGCAACAATAGTCTTCAGCTAAAGCAAGAACGTTGTGTCCAGAGCCACCCCCTCAAAGGTGGCCACAGATGACCAGCATCATGAAAGGTACAAATTGGGCTGAAATAGAAGCTTCCCACTCATGAGTACTTCAGGTTAAAAAAATATAATCAATTGGCTAAGGGCAATCAGATAAATAAAAAGTCTGGGAAAGGAAGGTGAAGAGAGGTTGGATTTGCAAAGACTGGACTGAAGCTGCATTATACCTGGTCACGTTCTCCACCTCCTTCTTCATTATAATTGAAGACATTTTCTCTAACATCCTCCCAGCTTTCACGCTCTTCAGGAATGTGGTAAATTCCTCCTTTCCGAAACCCTGAGCTTCCCCACTGACTCCACACTGTGTAGGAGACCAAGAGTGCTGGAAGAAATAAAGACACATATTTGTTGTATGACATATGACAAAGTATGATGCATGATAAACAAGAAGGTATACGATTCCTGAGATATTAAATCAACTCTTAATTTGACAACCAATTTTCCAGGTAAGAAATGCGTAATTGTTAATATATAAACAACTTATATTCAGGAATGTAAAAGAATCATCTATGTATATTATGTCATAAACTTCATTAAAAGGGTATTTTACTTACCTAAAGGAATCCATTTAAATAGAAGGCATTTTGGCCAGTCTCTGGCCTTTCACCAATCCTGAGTAAATAAGACACCCAAAGTAAGTAAAACACTGTTTTAATGAAGGTTACAAGTGTAATATTATCATGGAGTCTTTACTATTCTGAGATGTGTATGCGGTTTTTCTTTATCAATATGAGAAACAGTTTTACGGTGTTACTAACTTTTCAGCCAAAGTGTGCCAGAAACTGGACACAGAGTGAACATCTCTTTCTGCCCCACACTTTCAGTGAGGCTTGCCTCTTAAGATCATAAACTTTCTCGAGAAAGATCTCTGCCTTCCTAATATGTGAATAGCACGCACTAGCTGTAGGTCCTACCTAATACAAATGTAAGGGCTCAGGGCAAGTGGGATTTTCAGGTGGCTGTGGCTGCACACAGATTGGCATACATAGATGGAAAGCTCTTTTTTAAGAAGGATTGAAAATAAATGATTCTGAGAGAGAAGTCCTAAATTTGCTTGAACTTCAATACAAGTTCTGCAACAAGGCTTCAATACAAGTAAACTGTAACTATGAGCTGCTGCCTGTCTTTGGCAGTTCAAATGAACTCCCAACTGGTGATCTCCAAGAGAAGTGAAACACTGATCATAACATCCGAGGGTAAAGCAGGTTTGATTCAATGGAGCAAGGTACAAGATTAAAAAGAAAGACAAAAAGCACTTGCTTTCCTACCTAGGAAGACAAGGAGGCACATGCTGATTGCCAGAATAGAGCCAGAGCTGAGTCCAACAGGTCTTCCAGCCTTCACTTGGCTAATTTCACACCATCTTCCCTTGTAACCTTCAGGGCATTGGCAGATGGTCTTGTCTTGGGATTGAGCCACACAGGTGCCCCCATTCCTACAGGTCCAGTGTCCACAAGGTGATGAGGTACAGTGTCTGAGCCCTGTAAGGTTATCAGTCACTTCTACTTTCCCAGCTGGACACCTGAACAACAAAAGTAGAAGTTATCTTTTGGGCAGACAAAGCACCTGCTGTTGTTTTGTGCAAAGTTTGATACTATTTCTTGAAGGCAAATAATTAAAGTCTTTTCAAGCAATCCCAAATACACACTGGAAGTATGAAATAGATGTAAACTCTAACATAGCAAGCTAGTAGGGCTATGAAAACATGAACATACGTTCTGCTTTCCCGATCCAGAAGACAGGCAGAAAAGGAAAGAGTCTGTTCAGCTTCTGAATAGACTAATCCCTTTTCTACAAACATGTTCAAACTTCCTAGAAGGAAATAGATGCCTGAGATCAATGGGGTTAGCAAGCACTTAGTATAAGCTTTGCAATGTTCATCTGGGCCTTTGGGAAAGAGATGTCATTGACCTCCTCAGAATGACCCATCTTGTCTTTGAGGACTTTCATTGGCAGAGAAAGTGATTTTTTCTGATATGTAATTGGAGAGGCAGTGTAGGAATACCATGAGGAGCACAGACCTGCTCTCTGCAATTCAAAGAAGAAATACTAATGAATAAATGGAAGAGCCTCCATATTGTTCTTTCACTAGCAGACTGAAGAAAGGCCCACTTAAAACCATCTCCCAGCCTGTTGCAGCAATGAATCACCAGGCCTCAGAAGTGCCAAATTTTGGCTGAATTGAAGAAATTCAAGTGGTTCCTTCTCCCAGTCCTGCATGCATGTATATTTGGGATTTTTTTTAACAGAAATGCCTGTATTTTGATTTGCATATTTTAATATACATATTTTGTAATTTTTCTTGAAATCTTCTCCAAGGAACTAACTGTGTAGGATACCAGCTGGTGGGCTTTGGTTCTGACCCTGGACAGCCAATTTTAGAATCCAGTTTTGTGACAGTCTAATTTTGAAAGTGTCATTGTTTCATAAAAAGTATGATTAATTTCAACTTCTTCACAGAAAATACATGTAAATATATATTGCATATGCAATATATATTTTACGCATATATATATCAAATATACGTATGCTATATCAGACTATTTATTTTCACACAGAGGAAGAGAGACCAAAGCTTTTGCAACCCGCCTTTTATTAAAGGGCATTTCACTTCCTCACTGGTTTGTGATCTTCTTACCATGGAAAAAATGGTGGAATAAATAGGTTCCATATCAGACTTGCAGGAAAAGGCAAGTTTGGCCCCTGCTGGGAGATGACACGGAGAGCAGGATTTGTCCTTGGGATGCCCCTCTCTGACTAGCAGCAGCAGGGAGTTTCATTGTTAGAAGCAAGTTGCCTGAACTAAGGTAGAAAGAAAGAGCTTCCCAACCACCCCTGGATGAAAACACAAGTGTAATGTACCGGCATTCATATTTCCTCCACAGGTCTACACAAAGGAAAGGGCTGTAACAGGGCTGGCTGCTGCAGGCGCTGGAATGGCATCCCATCGTGACACCTTGCCGCCTCAGAATTAAGCCAAACTCCGTGCTTTTGCCTTCCACGAGAAGTGGCTGACCATTCAGCTGGACATCACGCATACAACCTGCATCAAAGCAGGGGAGTACACAGAGAAATACGTTGAGTCAGCAACTTTCCCACCTTAAGCCTTGCCCATGATGCATATGCAGGAGACCTTACAGTTCCCTACTTGGGGCCTCTGGCATGGGAAATAAAAATTTGAAGTGCTGTTTTTCTGTATCAACAGGAAATCTCACAGCTTCACTAGAACCAGATGCAATGGCAAATAAAGAGTTGAACATTAGTTCTGAATCCTCTAGTAGAGGAGGTGGGATTTCATGGCCATTGTAGTCTCCATGGGAATTCTTATCTGGGTTTTAGACTCTCAAGGATACCAATTTTAGGCTTTAATTCCCTCCTTTTGGGAACTTATCATGTTACTCACCTTGGAAATCACTCTCTGAATGATTAGGAAGGTGGTTTCCTAGCACGATGCTTGCCCAATCCATTTCAAACCATCTATTTGTACCCAAGACAGAGGTCACTTCTTGATCCCCTCCACCACTGTTAACACGCAGTGTAAATTCATTGTTGTAGCGCTCCATGGTCAGAAGAACCCACTGGCCATTGTTTATACGTAATGTCCTCATTCTCAGAGAGTGATTTTTGTCCCCCAAGCTGAAGTTAACGCTAAAGAAACCCTCAACCACCTAGAGGAAGACAATAAAGACTTTTAATAACAGAAATGCACATCTAAATGTTATTACACAGTCCTGCCTCAAGAAATGGACCTGAGTTTTTAAAATGAAACTGGCACTCTTGTTTTTAAGTGCTTTATTCCCAGATAAAAATTACTACAAGAAAACTACAGGTCCAGGAATTATCAACTCTTTTCTTTACTGGCCACTCTTCTAACTCAGCTGAACCTTTTTATCAATCTTCTCCCTATGGATGTCTACCTCTAAGTCTTCCCAGCTGACCCTCCAGTTACAATTGGAATAATTAGCCTCTGTCTAGCCAGTGTAATCCAGATAGATTTTTTTCAACAGCAAGAAAAATGAAGAGACAAGTTTTATAGCCAGAGACAGATAGAAGCAAATGGAAAAGGCAAACAAGATAAAACAATCTTCCCCATTCACATGTATCACATGCACTCATCTGTACTTTTTGTAGTGAAACAACTAGAATCTATGTTATGAAAGGGTAATACTGAGAAGGACAACACAAATGAGAGTAGTTACTCTCATGTGGAAAATTCTTGCTTTTTATTACATGAAAGAGTAAGTGTCTGTAATTGGAAACTGCATCCTTTCCTCTTACTGGGGTAGTCCATGACAAATGAAGAGCACTGAAACAGAATGGCTTTTGGACTGCTCACCTCCAGTCGGATGTACCCATTCCCATCTACAGAGGCCAAGCTGAGAAGGGTGCTGTGGGAGATACGGGTGCGCACCATCAGCTGGATCTGAGTGCTGTGAGTGCTGAGGATGCTTCTCGGCTCATAATGGATCCAACTGTCCCTTCCAAAAGCCCATTCTGGAAGAACTAAGCACCACACACACAAAATCAAAGTGAAAATCTCAGAAATTACTGCTTACTGGGATCTCCACTGCTTGAGAATTAACCACTTCTGAATGTCAGAATTTTAGTTCTTAAGAAGCTTTGACAATGTAATAAAGCATCATGGAAAGCATCCCCCAACTGCCAAGGGAGTTAAAAGAATAAATTAAGAAAACAGAATTTAGGCAGGAAAGGGATAATTAGATGATGTCTCTAACATTATGCCTATCACAAGCTATACATTCTACCCAATTACTCCTACACTGAGCCAAATAACTTATTTTATTTTTTTAAGATCTGAAACACTTCCTCCAGTAAAGTAGATGGTATTGATCTCAAGGAAAAAAAAAAAAAGATAATCTAACATTTCTTTCAGTAGTTTAGTCCTGTGGTTAATAACCCTCACTGTTAGAAAATATGCACTTCCCATTTCAGTTGGCACAAGAGAAAACCTCAGGGCAGGCACAGAGTCAAAAGTCATAATATGTAATTTTTTTTACTTACAAAGAGAGATTATGTCAGTGTTGATTATCTCAACTAGGGAAAATGCACTGAAATTAATTCTTTCCACATCATCCTGGGGAATCCATCTGAGAGTCATCCAGCATAGTTGCACTGCACTTTTGTGGAAATCAAAAACCACTAAACCACCCAGACCCTGGTGCTTTTATGCAGCAAGCACCCATTTCAGTCTCACTACCTGACAGCAGTCCTAGATCTGCTTGTTCTGGGCATGGCTCAGTTGAAAAAAAAAAAAAACCAGAAAAAAAGAAAAGAAGTTTGTTCTCACCAAATAAAGACATAGTCCAAGTGAGTGACTAGACAGGGAGAACGCTGGGTCACCAACAGCTAATCTGAGGTCAGTGTCACACAAGTAGAAATCCAGAAAGTGCCTGGCTGATGCTGGGGCACTTAGTCTGGTTCCCAGGACATAGAATGATCAAATGGTTTGGGTTGGAAGGGACCTTTAAAAGTCATCTAGTCCAACCCCCCTGCAATGAGCAGGGACATCTTCAACTAGATCAGACTGCTCAGAGCCCCTTCCAACCTGACTTTGAATGTTTCCAGGGAGGGGGCATCTACCACCTCTCTGGGCAACTTATGCCAGTGTTTCACCATCCCCATCATAAAAAAATTTCTCCCTTATTCCTAGTCTAAATCTGCCCTCTTTTAGTTTAAAACCATTACTCTTTGTCCTATTGCTACAGGACCTAATAAAAAGTCTGTTCCCATCTTTCTTATAAGCCCCTTTTCAGTACTGAAAGGCCACAATAAGGTCTCCCTGGAGCCTTCTCTTCTCCAGGCTGCACAACCCAAACTCTCTCAGCCTGTCTTCACAGGAGAGGTGCTCCAGCCCTCTGATCATCTTCGTGGCCCTCCTCTGGACTCGCTCCAACAGGTCCATGTCTTTCCTGTGCTGAGGACCCCAGAGCTGGATGCAGTGCTCCAAGCGGGGTCTCATGAGAGCAGAGTGGAGGTGCAGAATCACCTCCCTTGACATGCTGGTCACACTTCTTCTGATACAACCCAGGATATGGTTGGTTTTCTGGGTTGTGAGCGCACATTGCTGGTTTGTGCCCAGCTTCTCATCCCCCAGTAACCCCAAGTCCTTCTCCTCAGGGCTACTCCCAATCCCTTTGTCTCCCAGCCTGTATTGATACCAGGAGTTGCCCCAACCTATGTGCAGGACTTTGCATTTGGCCTTGTTGAACGTCATGAAGTTCGCATGGGCCCGCTTCTCAAGCTTATCCAGGTCCCTCTGACTGGCATGCCATCCCTCAGGCGTGTCAACTGCACATCAAATGATATGTCAAATGATCAAGAGACTTAATTTCCGCACTCTCTTTTCCCCTCACTGTTTGTCCTCTCTCTTTTTTTTCTTACAGCATATTTTCTTTTCTCCTCTGGCTTATTCCACTCACATAACTCTTCCTAGCCCACTGTTCTCTCTTGTTCACTATCACTGCAGCTACAGGCTCTAGCTGATGAGCAGGGATGGATTTTCTTGGGACACTGCAGTGACTCCTATCCCCAGCTGTCTGCTTCTTGCTGCAAACACAGCTCAGCCATTCATAAAGCATCAGCTGAACACCAGAATTTTGCAACCAAATATATTAGAAGAATTTGGAACCAATCAAAGTTTTCCTAATAAATCAGTATATGATTTATGGATTTTGACTAATTACTTTCTGAGCACTTGGTTTGTCCCACAGTGGTGAGGGGTAGGAGCCAATACAGCAGCTGGGCTTGTGAACCAGCATCCCAAGATAATGCAAAACAGAGTAATATTTAAATCTAGGCAGATATTCATAAACCAGTGTCATCTGTCTGCAAAACAATACAAATAGCTGAACTATATTAACCATTTCCACGGTCATTTTAAACACTTTAAATAGTGAAGGTTCCAAGCCTAGATCGTGCCAGTTATGATTCCAGTCCTCATCCCGTTGGACTTCTGCTGAGTAATCTACTGTCACACCTTTTAAGTCTTGTGTGGCAGATGGAGGAAGGAAGAGAGGGTCTGGATGCCTGCATAGAGTATTATTGTGGCATATACAAGAAGGAAAAGTAAGTGCCTTGAGCTGAAAGGATATGTGTAATATACCACCAGTCCTGTCTATCAGTCACAACCCATTGATTCAACACTCGCATGCATGTGCTCCTTTCCAGGTGCTCACTGCTGCTCACCCTCACCTGTAACTCATGCAAACTACAGGACTGAGGGGGATAATTCTAACACTACACAAAGCCCCCGCAGTTATGGGGCACTGGTGCTCACTATAGACTGTTGTGGTCAATCCTATTGTTTGTACCTTGTACCTAGAGGGAGAAGGCAGATGCAGGGCAGGTAAAGTCCCAATGAACACTTGCAACTCACTTCTGATTTCTGCTTCAGAGCAATGGCTGCTGAAGGTATTAAGATAGGGAGGACAGAGCCAACTTCAAGTGTGTCCTCCCTGTACCCTGAACATGGCTGTGGGCTACTAGGAGTCAAATAATTTATTTTCTAAATTTTTGAATTGTGCTAAAATTTTGAACTTTCTTACAACATCTCTGAGGTTTTCAATATCCACCCTTGCATGCTTTTGTTCTCAGATACATATTTCATACTGATTTTGTGCGGGAAAACGCATTTGCTGGAGTCAGCCTGATATTATGTCCTCACATGCACCCTCTGCTGTGGTCTAGGAGCATTGCACAACCTTCAATTCATTCCAGTGATGGAGGCAAATGCAATTATCCCCATTTTATGGATGGAAAAATTGGGCCTGAGGAATTGAGGGTTGTGGTCCCAGGTTTTGCAGAGAAAACATAACAAGCTGGCAACCTAATCATTCTTATAACCACTGCAAGGCAACAAATAGTACCATGTTCATTAAACTACATGTTGTGATCATTATGATCAGAGGAAGAAGGGATAATACAGAATGTTTCCTCTTTCACCACTGAGAAATAAGATGCTGTGATGAAAAGGACAAAGCAACCCATCTGATCACTTGCCTCCCCTGTAAAGCGAAGTAGGTCTCAACAAGACCCTCTTCTGTGGCATTATCTTTATTCAACAAGAGTTAGAAGGATCTTTACATCATTGCAGATCTAAATCATTCCCAGAATACAGCATGGTCTTATTAGGCTACTCAGTTCAAAGTTGTGGTAAATTTAAAACAGTATGTTTGATGCTGTTCCCACAGATCCTCACCATTAATTTCTCCCTAGAACTTGCAGTACCTTTTTCACACGCTCGTCCAGCATATCCTGGGGAACAGTCACAGCGAAAGAAATCCCAACCACCAACACACTTGCCATGGACGCCACAGGAGGCCATCCCACCACTCTGACACATCTCATCCGTACGGACACAGCCAGGAGCGCTGTTCAAGGACTCTGCAGGGTGCTCTAAATCATAGACCTGGAAAAGGACAAAGAGAAGCATCACATCAGGTGTTTACAGTTAACAGCAGTAAACCCAGGACTGGTGTTAGTAGCCTTACCTTACTATCAACAATGACATTGCGGATGCAGCCAACAAACCCTTTGAAGCGCCTTTGTGAATCACGGTAAGGCAAAGTCTTCTTAACTCCACCCAGCTGCAGGGGCTGATGGCCACTGAAGAGCCTACCCATGCTGAAGGGAAAGGGGGAAAAGAAGGAATTAGTGGCATAAAAAATACAGAAACTTGGCTTTTTTTTTTTTCTTTTTCCTCAGCTATTTTGAGCAATTATGTTTTCAATTCATGTTGGTTTGTTTGGGGTTTTTTTACCTCTGAATTCCCACAGTTTCTTCAGAGGCTTCACAGGCAGAGAGATCCATTTGGGAGAGCTTCTTAATGACTCTGTCATCACCTCTAATTGAGACATTTACGCAGTGGTCAAGAATCAGCTTCACTGTCTGGAGAAAGGCATTATTTAAAACAATTGCATCCAGAGTTGTGCATACATTTTAATTACACATTTTGTTTCATTTTCTTTCACTTAGCAGAAGGAGGAATAGTAAGTAGCAATCACAGTGTGGGAAACTTTATTAAAATAATAAAACACTTCCACATACTAATCTGGAAGGTTTCTACACATGGCGTATAACTAAGGAACCACACAAAAGAAAGATCTGACTCTACCATGACCATGCCAAGTCACTGACATTGTAGAGGAAAGATGGGATTTTCTTGGAGTTTTCTGCTAAATCAGAACCCAAAGAGACAATCTAGCTGAGCAGATGGTCTTCCAGGCTACCCGTCCCAGTTCCTGACATGACCCCCAGCTTGTCTTACAGGGGAGAGGAAGGGGCAACCCAGCAGATGCCTTCACTAGTGTTATAGCAGCAAGACATTCCCATTACACAAAAGCATAACTATCTCCTTTGTGCTGCATGTCTAAAGATACTTGGTGGGGCAGAGTTTCCCCCTCAGAGAAATTAAGGACGATCAGTCCCTGGATTATCACAACTCTGTGGTCTAAGCTATGGATAGGATCATTAAACAAAGAAAATAGCACAGGCAATTTCAAAGTTGGATCAGACTTCTTCAGGCCTTGTTCTGCTTCGCTGCCTCAAGACTAAGGGGGCATCTGAGCTGACAAACTTCAATCCCTGCTGTTGCAGACATGATGAAAGACTGATTGATAAAAGAGCTCTACCGAAGGGAGGAAGGATTCAGAAGGGATAACTATGTACATGAATTAGTGATTCCACAGGACTGTCCATATTTACACTTGCCTTTCCATCATTTATAATGTTTATATTGTGCCAGCGGCGATCTGCAACATTAACTTTTCGTGACAGCTGCAGAAAAAGCTCACCAGAGCTGTGGCTCACGGTTAGCGACGGGATGCCACCAGAGAGCTCTGCAAAGAAAAGACCCTTACTGAATACGCATGAACCATGTCCCCACTCAAACCCAGTTCAAGTGATTGTTACAGTTAGATTTAAGTTGGAGGAATTGTTTAGTCAGTTTAAAAAAATCCAAATTCAAACTGGGCATACTGGCAAATTGTTCTACATTTTCTTTATTCTCCAGAAGGAACTTTATGAACTTTTTTTTTTTTTTTTTTTAAATATCAACTGTAAGTAGAATCTCACCTTCACACAAACACAAAGAACAAATACTCTTTAAGGTGCTCACCTAATGCAATGAATTCTTCCCGTTCTCCCAGCTGCCCTCGTGCCACTGGTCCATGGTACAGCAGAAGGCCATCGGCGACTTCAGTGATAAACTCTAAGGAGATGCGGCTCTCGAAGCAAGGCTTAAGAGGAGGGAACCAGGCATAACCATGGCCTCTGAAGCTGTGTTTTGTCTGCTGGCAGTCTGGTCCATGGAAATTTGCAGAACATTTGCATCTATTAAATAAATAAAGCAAAAAGCCACCATCCAAGCAGAAGTCGTGAAGGGCTCTTCCCACAGCGGGACTCTCCAAACACAGAAGCCCGTGTTGCCTAGACCATAGCTTGTGTTAAGCACTAGGAAAGCTCCCATCATAAAATGTTCCCTATTGGCTTGTTTGTACAAACACAATTGAGCTTTAGTTCTAAGTGATAATATGTCTGTGCAAGAATAATTCTGTGAACAAATGATGGAGACATTGTAATACACAAAGCTCCTGAAACTCTAATCTCTTCAGCAAAGACAAAACCCCCACTTTTCGCTAGGCTTAGTTATCAGCTTGTTTAAGGACTTTATAGTGTTGACAGGGAAAGCAAAGGAAGGGTGTGGGAAGGTAATATCACCCAGAAAAAGTGAGAAAAGGGATGACAGTCATAGATCTTGATAACTTTACTTGTGTTGCAAGCTACTTACTGTCTATTTCACTATCAAAAATAGATGCTTGGGGGTCTTTCCTTAATACTCTTGGGATTCTGTAGAAAAGAGTAACCACAGCATGACAATAACAAAAACTGTAAGAGGCGAACTAAAGGACCAACAGAAAAGGGCAGGAGGACAGGGAGGGAGAACAGCTGGGCCCCTATTTCTTAGGTTCTGCTTTCCACAGATTGCTAGTACCTAGAGCGGAGCGGCACAGTAGGATGCAGAAAAAGATCACTGAAAAAACCCACTGAAAATGGAGTAGAAGTAAAGAAGCCTCAGAGTTGAGCAAATGATAGGTGGAGGAGACTACCAAGAGTTTCTGGGCAGCAAAATTTCCCTGGCTGATTGCATCTGAGCAGCAATGTCAGACGCAAATCTTTACTATGACCAGGGCTTCTGCAGCTTCAGTCTGAGTCCTATCACCCCTATTAAGGGTTCTTAGAAGAAGCTGGTTCGTTGTTTCTGCTTTCCTATGTTAGAATGACCATTTTTAAGCAAATGTGCTTAAGGCTTGCCTTCTGGAAGGGGACCAGGCTCATTCTGAGCTACTATAGTCCCATCTTTTTTTTCACCTTCATACTATTTTGTCTACAAGATGTCATTTTTTGAGAAATAAATGAGGCAGAGAATGGGCGAAAGAGATTATTAAGTGACTTAAGTGAGATGATTTAAATGTTTAACAACATTAAGGTAGGTTGCACAAAACGAGCATTTTGCAGGATGACATTAAAGGAACTACTGCAGCCTGAAAACTTCCCAAGGTTTTCCCAGAGACTATGATGAACCAAAGCATCTACCTGGAAATAGAGGATTGTTTGCAAAACCTGTGCATGAACCATAACAAAAAAGCAGTGATATCTCCCCAAGCTTCCAGTCTTGCTCCTTACAGACTGAGCTAGAAGCATTTTGCTTGCACACCAGACAAAGCTTTACCAACCTGTAGCCCAAATCAGTATCCACACATGTGCCACCATTGAGACAAGGGTTTGTCTGGTATGAGGAGCAGGAGAGACGAGGACTCTCCCGAGCTGCACAGCCACACAGGGCATGACTCAGGACTGTCACAGACACCAGTGAAAAGCTTCCAGATGTGGCTATTGTTGGCACATGATTCTGTTCATGCTTGCTGATGCATCCGCTGCTATGAGTGCAGTTTGCAGTCACGCATTCATCAATGCCAATCTGGGTGATATTTATATCCAAGATGTTTTCCAGCTGTGGAGAACAATTAGTTGCATTCATCTGACTTTTCCACAGAGAGGAAGCTTACAATGACAGCCATGAAAAGCCCAAGTCTTATTTATTCTCAAAACTGGTTGCTATGCCACTTCCTTCCAACATCTACCTCGCTCTATCCAGCCAAAGGCAGCTCAGCCTGGCATCTGTTCAGGCCAAAGCCTTCGTATAAGTCATTAAGGTGTAAGTGCTTAGAAGACAAAAATATTATCATATTAATCATGAGTGGACAAATTTTAATCTCTGATGGTTGTGATGGATTATTTACATAGCATCTGATCTGTATTCTTAATTTGGACTTCCATCTTAAAAATATTGGGAAGGGTGGACAGACATTGGGCAATGAAGAGAACTTTTCTGGCAAGAGGGAGTTGGTACGGTAGCACTACTTCTAAACATAATTCTTATTTTAGCCTCTGTGTACCAACAGATACATTTCCAACAGAGCGAGTAATTTAACTTTGATCAAAACATTTATTTTTTTTTTTCAAGAGGGGCAGGAGCTTTACTAAATTGTCAATGCACATTTCCAAGCTGGTTTTCCACTGGAGAACGGTTATTTTACTGCTTTGCCCTCTTAACTCAGAAAGTTGGAATTTTTGACTGGTTTGTGAACTTCTACACAGAACATTTCTGTGTAGAAGACTATAAATTGAAACATTAAGCTACCACCTAGAAAGGCAACAGCCAAACACATCCTTTATACAGAGTTTAGCAGTCTTTTTGATAGGAAGAACATGTTCACTTTTGTAAAAACTCATTGTGTTTGGGTGACTTAATATGTATTTATAGGCTGGCTTTTAAAACACTCATATTTGAAACTTTTAATATAAGTGCTAAAGGACTGTTTGACTTTACTGACTAAAATTATCCATTTTTCTCACACATTACTCCCTCGGTCATTCTAAATACATGCATTCACTAGGCAATGGACATTATCTGAATAGACACAATGAGAAGATGCTGCGGTTTCATATCCATAGTATGGATACTTACCCATGCTCTGGAAGCTGCTACATTACCATTAAGTTTTTCTGCTTTATAATAGGGTGGACCATAAACTGCAAACCAAACATCAACCCCTTGGGTAGGACTTGCACTATTTAATACACTGAAAATGTGAACATTTTCGACTTGGACTGATATAATTTCTGAAAGCAGCTTCTTCATCTGGTAGTATTTACTCTGTTTTTCAGGGGACTGGAATATGAACTCCTCTGGAGTGATACCTGTAATAAAAGTTAAAAACCTGACAAACACATGTCTTGCAATTGTTGTAGCAATAAGAGAGGAGCACCACAGAACAACATTAAGGTTGCAGAAAATGCACTCAACTGCAAATTCAGGAGTATTTTCATTTTTAGGCCCTGAAATTCTACATGATGGCTTCTGCTCAGGGTTTGTGTTCTCAAGCTTTTTGACTCTCTTTCATTTCCTTTTTTCATTCTTTTAAATCACAAGCATGTTTAAGAAGATTTTACTTTTCCACAAAGAATGAAACAACTTGGTGAATTTCAGGCAGACAATTATTCAAATAAAGGTTGTTTTTTATGAAATATAAATTGCTGCTTTGTTAAAAAGTTGGTGTAGAAATTTTGCATCTTTGTCTTCAGCATCAGACCAGTATTTCTTGCTGTCTTTTTTCTCCATAGATGCACCTTCACATGCAGTGTCAGAGGACCATACAAAGATGCATTTTCAAACCCTTACTTAGAAAACTATTAACCTTCATCTCATGTTTAAGAGCATTAGAATTCTAAGCAATGCAGCAGTAACAGTAAAGAGGTAGATTTCAGTATTACGATCCTAATGTACTTCACCACATTGCTTACCTTTTATTCGTATAGAACCAGCATTACGGAGGCCATCATCTTTGATTTCCTTCACTGTAACCTTTACAGTTGAGACAACATCTGGCCAGACTCCATCAATGACTCTGACTCTTATGTTGTATGTTCCTGGTGGAGTTCCTTCTTTAATAGTCAGCAAACCTGAGTTATCATTAAGGATAAAGTACCTGTAATAAGAGTTAAGCCAAGGATCAAGCTACGAGAAGTTCAAAAGCTAAGTAGCAATTATCATCACTGCTGTTTTTTCTGATCCACTTTATTTTGGGAAAGCTATCAAAGAAAGCAGATGTGTTCCCTCATGAAGGGATAGGGCAGAACAGAACTTTTTTACATTGCCTTCTGTTGGCTCCTAATCACTCTTCACCAGTATATCAAGAAGGTTTCTTCCTGCTTCTGTGCCATAGGAACTGTGTAGGAAGACTCTGGCTACTATAACTGTAGCTTTGGAAACAGTGCAAACTCCTAGTTTAGATACATTCATTGGAAGCGACACCTCTGTCAAAACCTCTGAATGGCACATGTACATCTCAACCACATTCACAATACAGACACTTTATGTGAACATATCCAATACAAGTAAGGTCTTAAAACCAGTGGTGACACACAAACACCGACTTTCCAGGAGCCTGGATGAAGGAGAATGGAAATTACTGGGTATTTTTTTCTGTAGTGGCTCACTTATTATGAGTATGACTATGATTATGAGTATGACTGTGAACAAGAATTTGGAATAGTGTTCTAGCCCATCAGGCAATGGGAAGTAGACCGGTTCGGCATACAGCATTATTCAGTGTGGCCTCACACTCGGAAGGGTTTTGGAGAGCTATATACAAGCGTCTAACCAACAAAATGCTTTTGCACACTTGTTTTAAAAAAAAAAAAGGCAGTTTAGATACTTTTTATGATTTTATGTGGTTTAGATACTTTTAGATACTTTTTTATGATTTTATGTGTTTGGGCAAGATTTCCATACATTTCACCCAACTTCCTTTTTTCTCTCCAAATACCTTGATGTTTTTCCTTCAAATTGGTAGATTTTGTGATCCCAGTCATCATCATCAGGAGCACGGACCTGGCCCAGTACAGTCGTGGGGAGGATACCTAAAACAACATAGCATATAAATGGCATGGTCAGACCTCTCACACCTACACAAACAGGTTGACCATTCAGGTTTTACTGGTTTAAGTCTAAAACCTCTACAAAAATAGTTATGATGGTTCCCAAGAGAAGAGGGGCACCATGGACATGTAGCCATATAGCAAACACCCAATAAGTTGGACATGGTGTCCTACTTATTGGGTGTTTGCTATAAGGCTACATAGATTTAATTCAACAAGTGGCTGCAATGAAAAGCAGATGAGAAGGAAAAAAAGACAAGCCACCTCTGAGGAAAAATGTAAGAGATATTCAGAAACAACATCAGAATTACTCATTTTCACTATTTTGGCTGCAGTATCCAACCAACTTACAGAGTGGTTTAGACAGGGATTGGGCAGGATAAACAACTAAAATGCTGACTGGGTTATAAAGGGCAAAAACCAATAGCAATTTGGAGGAAATTACAGCAAGATAGAGAGGATGTCCAAAATACCGTAACCAGCCTTATTTTGAGTAGATGGTGAGACTTTGGGGTGAGATGGAAAGCAGCATGTGTTCTCCTGGTTTTGCATCCTCTCAGCAAAGTTCACAAATTAGTATTTTTTTGTTTTACAAAAACTATTTCTGAAGGAAAGATGCACAGGTATCTGAATTCATATAACTACTGATCAAGGATACACAAAGAAGAGGAAATAATGTAGGACTTCACCTTGTGAGAGGGAATAGCACAAGGTTGCTGACAACCCTGACAGCTGAGGGACGGCATGCAAAAAGGAGGGAAAACTGTACATCTCCTGCAACTGTGGCAATGTTCATTGGATATTTTGCAGGAGGCAGTATACAGGATGCCCTGGTGTTTGACTCTTACATTATATGAATGTATCATAAAACATGATAGGAGCCTTCTCATTCTGTCTTTCCTTAATATTTTACCCAACCAAAGATCTGAAGGCTTGAATAGTCCCTCCCAGAAATTAACAGTACAGATGAGTTTAACCTTTGAAGAGGCAACTAAAAGGGAATTCAGGCTTAATGAAAAGATCTGGAACTTAGGCTACAAGCAGAGTTTCTTAGCAAATAGCAGCCAGACTTGGTTTCAGCTTTACGATAAACAGAACTTGAGAGTGAGCACACAACAGGCAGAACAAAATTTCAGTACAAATAAATGGTCAACAGCATCTACACAGAAGTAGCTTCTGGTGTGCCCACAACAGACAATCTATTTAATGTGCTATCAAACCATGGGATACATAGCATAGTAGAAGAGGAAGGAATGACCTGAGCCTACATGGATGTGAGCATCCCAAAATCTTTTTACCTGTGTGGTTTATTTTGCTGTTGGGCTTATTATGTGGGGACCTTGGATCACAAGAGAACTGCTAGCTAGTTGCTAAAGCAAGAAGGGAAAAGTAGGTTTTCTTGCACTGCCTGCAGCCAGCATTCACAGAAAATTCCCCCATAACAGCATTTGCCAGCTGAAGGCTTATATGAATGTCTCAGGCAGTTTAAACATGAGTTCAGCCTAAGAGTATTCACTTAAACTGAATTCAGTTCAGAGGAGAAAAAAAGTTTGAGGAGGAAGAAGAAGGTTCTCAGTATTCAGACTCATCACTTCTCAGCAATATTACGAATTTTGTTATTTTTTTTCCCCTGAAATGTTAATGCTGCTGGAAAACTGCATGTGAAAACAAGAAACCATTACTCAAGTTTGATAGAAACACACACAGAGCAGCAGTGAGCTATGCTTTTCCTTCAAGGCTAGCTCAGTTTCTCCTACAAACCAAATGGCCCAGAGTCCTGTGCCCCACACTCCTACTGCTCTCTGGTGGGGCTTAAGCAAACTTCAGAAGCACCTCTACTAAGATCTTAGCTTATGTGGAGCAGGACAGAGGCCTATGAATCTCACAGCTGCTCCTTCGGCATTACTGTCACACTTGGAAGCAAGCATCAGGGAGTGATTTACCATCGTAGCTGTAAATGAGACATTCCATGTAGCCAGCAGAATGTGGGTGGTCATTTTGGTCCCCGATATTCACAGTCAGTGTGTTGGTGGAGCTCATTGGTGGGATCCCGCTGTCTGTGATCAGGATGGGCAGGTAGAACACCTTGTGCACTTCCCTGTCAAAGGTACGCAGTGCGGTGAGCAAGGCACTGCCATTGTGGAAGTCCTGCAAGTTGAAGTTAGTCAGACTATCAAAATCACTGAGAAGGTGAAAGGAGAAGGGTGCTCCGTTAGCAGCAGTGTCTCGGTCCTTAGCATACAGCAATGTAGAGGTCTCGTTCATTTGGACAACCTGTGGAGAAGCTGTGTTTTCCCAGACCACTGGGTTATAATGAGCCTCAAACTCTGGCCCGTTGTCATTTATGTCCTGCAAAGTCACTAAAACAGTGGCACTGCCAGTCAGAGGGGGCTGCCCCATATCAGTGGCAATGACAATGAGCTGGTACTGTGTCACTGTCTCATGATCCAGCAGTCCTGAAACCATCACCCACCCATCACTAGTCACGGAGAACTGTCCACCTGGGTCAGACTTGTTTAGCAAGTGGAAAGAAAACCTTCCATTTAGGCCGGAATCCAAGTCAACAGCAGAAACCTGAACAACTTTCGTGCCAACTGGTGTGTCTTCCCCCAGTGCAGCCACTTCATAGAACTGGGGGTAGAATACAGGAGCATGGTCATTGGAGTCTTCCACATAGATCACGCAGTGAGTGATGCTGAAAAAATCCATGTCCTCTGCTTTCACAGTCAAATTGAACACCCTCTCATGAGGCTTCTCAAAGTCAATCCGCTTTCGTAGTCGAATAAACCCACAGTTGTTGACTTCATCTGTCTCTATGGAGAACTTGCGGTCGTTGTCCCCATCGAGGATGCTGAACGTCACCATGGCATTTTCTGCCTCATCTCTGTCCACAGCAGACACCACTGCCACCTCAGTGTTAATACTCGCATTCTCAGAGACAAATGCTGTGTAGATCCTTTGCAGGAAGACTGGAGCATGATCGTTTACATCGGTTACCAAAATAGTGGCGGTGCCTGTCCCAGTAAGCCCTCCTCCATCTCTGGCCTCAACCACTATTAGGTATTTGTCTTCCTTCTCCCGATCCAGGGACCCGAGCACTGTGTAGATGGTGCCACTAACTGAGTCAATTGAGAACAAGTTCAGATTAATTTCATTTTGGACGTTCTGAATGATGCTGTATGTTAGCACAGCATTCATACCAGCCTTTGGGTCATCAAGGTCCACTGCTGTCATTTCCATGACAGGAGTATCTGCTGGAGAATCCTCAGGGACATGACCCATGAAACAGCCATCCAACACACAAAGGAAAAGGGGTTCATTGTCGTTCACATCCCTCACTTCTATGATCACATCTGCAAAGCCAGTCAGTCCTTCTCCGCTCTCATCTGTTGCAAGAACAAGAAAGCGCCACGTTGATCGCTTCTCACGGTCTAACCTTTTATTTGCACTGATCTCGCCTGTGTTCTCATTGATGCTGAATTCGCTGCTGGCCCCCTGTCCATGCAAGGAATAGTTAATGGCATGTTGATCAGCCACTTGGTCAGGATCTGTTGCAGAAACCTAGAACAAGTCAGAACAGGTAAGTGTTTATGTAAAAGAAAAGGAGAAATCACTATTCTTTTATTGATGTCCGTATTGTGCAGGCTAAATAAATAGCATGCATTTTAACTGCAAATATCTATTGGTTTGAGTCATTCAGGTCAAGTACTCTTTCAATAAACATCATGCATGGCCTAGAGAAACAAAAAGATCACGTTTGGACAGACTAATATATTCGATTTCCCAGTATATTTTGGAAAGAGGAAATAACTGCCACAAGAACCAAGTGGAAGTAATAACAGATCTGCTGCGCAAATGTTTCTTGTGAAACTTTTTGGAGCTGGAATACAAAGGCAAACAGGGTCTGTTTCTCTCTGAGTGAACAGAAGGCTGCAAAACCAGGGTGGCCATACATCCAAGCTGATTATCAGCATAGGCCAGAGAGAACTCCCAGCTCCTGATTTGTGTCCAGGAATTGTTTGGGAGACTTCTAGTTGGGCCAACCAAGCAGTCGTCATGCCAGGGACTGCTCTAACAACAAAACAATGAAGATGATCAAGTTTCAGAGTCAAAGAACAATCCCTGGTAATGTTTATTTGATAGTATAAATGTAGTCAAAGACTCTGTGACTTAAATGCATGAGGTACATGTGCCAACCACACTATGCTTATACAATTACTCAAAATATGTTGACTCTGCTTTGTAAAGGAAAGCCATCACATTTGGAATCATAGAATCATTTAAGTTGGAAAAGACCCTTAAGATCATAAAGTCCAACCATTATTTATGCTGGTCAAGGGAGCAAGTCTATCATGCAAATCCAACTAGGCTTTCATTCTTCTCTTTTTTACAGAAAGTTTCTAGCTAAATCCTAATACCAGGGCTCACCCACCCTAAAGCAACTACATTTTGGATTTGTGTGAATGGATGGCATTGAGCTGAACAAAAGTCAGGTTTTGCCCTGCTTTGTGCAAATTGCTTTACCTTTAGGACAAGTACAGGCAGATCTGTGAGCTCCTCCAGGACACTGCCCTGGTATTCATTCTGAGTGAAGACTGGTGCTTCGTCGTTCTTATTGATGACATTGATGACGATAAGAGTGTGGTTTTCCCATTTTCCGTCAGAAGCTACAAGCTGGAGCTCATAACGTTGTTCTTGTTCATAATCCAGAGGCTGAGCAATGAAGACAGTTCCAACCTCAGGTTCCACATCAAAAACTCCTTTCACATTTCCTGATGTGATCTGATACCTTAGTTTGGCATTTGCACCTACAAGGGAAAGCAAACAACCACTGCCCATCCACTCTCTGAATGCTCAATCCAGCTATACACAGTGGACATGTATCCAAGAGAAACCTTATTTGCCCAGACTGTTATAGTGCGTGTGGGAGATAAAACATAGACACAGACACAAACAAAATGATCCATGTTGTAATTTGTAGGGTCTGCGTATGGCAGATTGGGGTTTAGGTCTACATTTATATTTACAAATATAATTTGCAGTCACAGACAAGCACCTATTTATTGATAATGAAGGAATTGTGTGCCTCTAATTTATTGTGCATTCACTTGCCAATAATAAAAAAGTAACATACTATTAAAATACTAAAAGCCATTTTTGCTCAATGTTTCCTAAGCCACCCATTTCAAATGCCAATATTCCTTGACTTTTTTTTGACCACTGGATGGTGCTAAAATATAACAGAAGTCCCCTATTTTGAGCCAGAATTAATCTCAGAAGAATATTCCACCTGTACAACAGTTGTTTGATTGCTGCAAAATGTTTATGAACAAGAAAAAAATTGTTTAGTGTTTCATGTTTACTTATTTGACAAGGAAAAATATACATGACATTGCATTCCAGGATAGAAAGTAATTTCCCAAATTAAATAGGTGAACTGGTAGGAGTAGAAAGAACATTCAGCATTTTAAGTCAAGAGTCAACTGTGGATGAGAAGACTAGAGCAACGTGGATGGCAAGAAAGTGAAAAGGTCATGCTCAACATTAGTGCTTGGAAGAACTTGGCTGCCTTTGCAGCATGAGTTTGAGCATCACTTGCTAGTCACTTTTGCCAAATTCTCTCAAGTGCAGCAGCCTGTTTTAAATGCTCTCTTTACTTCGCCATCATGGGAACTAAAGAGGCACAGGCATTACAGCACTGCCACTGAAGGGAATGGTCAACTCCCACCTGCTCCCACCAACACATTCCTCTGGTGCTTGTTTGGGCTCTGTCACCAACACACCAGCTTAGCTTCTTTTTTTCAATGGGTTTGTTTTTCTCCAGCAAGTTGAGCTGGACCAACTCGTGAAAGGAGCAAAAAATGCCACAGCAGAAGCAAAGACAGGAACTGACTGGCGGTGCATGGTGTTGGGCTGGCTCAGCCCCTCTGGTCTCACCACACTGCAGGGGCAGTTTCACACCATCAGAGCTGATGAGAAGTCAGCCCAAGAGAGTGAGCCCCTAAAGAAGGTCTGGCTTTCTCTTTTATCCTGCCTTATTCCTGCCTTCTCCATGTCTTCGTTTCTGGCTATGTCATCCCACATTTTCCACCATCTGTCTGATTCTTCTGCAAGCATATTCTACCCACTAACTCACTGAAAAGCACACAGGTTTGGTTTTCTTGCAATAGTAATAGGTAAAACAGACTCCCAGGCAGATCTGGGAAGCACAGGAGTCAGCACAAAGCAAGCACATGCTCAGGAGGGAGTTTTTATGTTACCTCTTGTGAAGTTACAGCATGGTTGTGACTCCAGGAGATTTCATTCTGCCCCAAAGAGACTGCCAGCTAGCTTAATTAACCTTTACATTGCAGACCTGAGCACCTAATAAAAGAAAATGCTCCTGTGTGCCCAGAGCTTCTCTCCTCACTTTTACAAATGCTTGAAATGCTTAATCATCTCCTGGATGCAGAGAGTTGTTTGCCCATGAATGAAGTAACCCTACACAACACACAGTAATACTAAGAGGACTTAGAAAGACATGCAGGGTCCACTCACCCTCATCTTCATCATCTGCTGTTGCTGTCACAACGGAACTTCCAACATCCCTGTCCTCATCTATGCTGACCTCATACACTGACTGAGGAAATGCTGGGGTGTTGTCATTCACATCACTGACAAATATCCTTACGTAGGCTGTGTCTGAGAAGGACATGCAAGAGGAACATGCAGATTAGAAGTGGCAGAGGTGGAATAACGTGTTGTAATCCAGTCAGCTCACATACCCGCCGCCAAGTCTAGAAAAGTTAAGGGACCCAATCTCTGATGTCTTTGACCCAATACAGAATTTCTTACTAGTTTTACCTGTGTTGGGCTGCCCATGAACACCAGGTCTAGCAGATTCTGAAGAGTCCTGAGACTGAATTTCAATCAAGTAAGAGGCTCTTTTCTCTCTGTCAAAAGAGGCATGGGTGGAAATAATTCCTGTCTCAGGCTCAATGGTGAAGAACTGGTAATCCTCACTAGCATCTTTCAATATTAAGTAGTGAACCTGAAAAGGAAATAGTTAAGAGAGGTTGCATTTTCTACTTTCATTTGTATGACCATGTGCTGTGACCTCCCCCTCCTCCAGCAGCCTCCTGGGTCTGTCTGCAAAGCAGCAACACTGAGGAAAGACAGTTCATCTGGACATAATTTTTCTGTCTTTTGCCCATTTTGATAATAAAAAAACCAGAATTCTCAAACAGAAGAACATCTGTACCAGTGATATCAAGGCCTATCAAGCCCAGTATCTCATCTCCAACAGTGGCCAGCACGAGCAGTTAAGAAAGATTGTGAATAGCAGAAGGACAGAGAATGTATGGAATGAAATCTTCCCTGGTGACTTCCCAACTTCTAGCCACCCATGATCTAAAAAAAAATAAATGGGGCTAACAGAGAGTTTGGGCCCTGTTCAGCTGGACTGAACAAATGAAAACCTCCGCTGATGAAAGCTATCCACATTCTTCCCTTTAACAAAGGTTTGGCTTCCTCCTCTAAAAAAACATTTCCACCCCCACCTCCAAGTCATGCCCAGAGCACCACCAGGCAGTTCTACCACACAGGTTGCTCTTCAGAAGTTGCAAAATGACAGTTACAGAACAGCAAATCTCTACTAGCCAGAGTTCCCTCCCAGAAGAGCTAGTAGTATTTTTGGAAAAGGCTCAGGAAAATGTACAGAAAATGAGCAGTTTCCTTCACAAAGCTGCTTTTTCCTACGGTTGGGTCATTATGACAATGACCAACCATTTGACGAATGATGGTGAAATGAAATGTTATTTAATTGACCATATTTAGATGGCCATGTTTAACTGACCATAATCACTGATGGTCAATTAAACAATGAGCTGAAGAGGCAAGAGTTTGGAAACATGTTCTGCAGCCACCTCCACTTGTCTTGTCGTGGGAGCAACCCTGAGAATCACGCAGCAGTGCTTTGTCAGAGTTGCTGGATCAGGAAAAGCTCCTATGATATAGGATCCCAAGATCGTGAACAGCATCTTCTCTGCCTGCATCCCATATTATGCACATCAGGCATATGCTAGACAAATGCTTGACAAGTGCTGTAAGAAATGTTTGCGGCTCATTACCCTGTCATCTGCTGTCTGCGCACTCTCACTAATTACAGTACTAAAACTTGCCTATTGGGAGGAAAAGAATTGGATGTAAGGTCAAACCTCTCCATGTAGGCCAGAATCCAAGTCCGTAGCTAACACCTGAACCACAGATGTGCCAACATCAGCTCCTTCTGGCACAGACACCTCGTAGTTAGAAGACACGAAGAATGGAACATTATCATTGACATCTGTAAAAGGAAGTGTTGGGGACCACAGTGAGAAAATGTTTGAAGACTTTGGTTTTTACTGTATTTTTTCTCCACAGTCGTAATTTTGCTTGGAGAAAGAACTCTCATTGTTTACAGTAAGAAGCAATCCTGCTTTGGGTCTCCCCATTTTCATGGCAGCTGTCAGGAAGCATTTTATATTTTATTAAGGGCTGATTAACATAAAATGGAAATTAAAATTGCAGAGTTGATGAAGAATGTGTGTAAACAGTCTTTCCTGGCCATTGCAGGGCAGTATAGCCAGAGTTATGTTAGGCTTATCATTAAGACCTAATTATTTAGGATGCAGCTGCACATTAGCCTCCTCTCATCTAACTACTGGCCAATGTCCAAAGGAAGCACGCTGATCTTCCCACTCTTGTCATCCTGCTCTAAGCCATGGGATCCTCCTTCCCACGAGCTGGATCAGGTGGCAGCCCTGTGCTCATTTGTTTCTCTGAGAGAGACTGACTTTCTGGAGAGAAAAGGGGCAGCTGCGATCTGACACGCTCTGCGGCTGCGTAATCACCAGATCCAATGCCAGGGACGTGGTGGGATTGGGCAGGTGAGGGAAGGGAAGGGCTGCGGTCAGGTCAGATTAGGCACAATGCAAAGCCACGTTAAGCATATATCAGTGCTCGTCTTGCTTGTCTTCCTTGCCTGACCCCTGTAGAGACCTAAACCGGAAAAAAATAGGTCCACTGTTTTGAAGGGCCAGTTTCTGACACATTTTCCCCCTAAAACTGTTGTGTAGGACCGGGTGAGCACAAGGGACGGGCAGGACAATGGTGGTAGCACTGACTTGGATCTATTTAATCTGCTCTGGAATCACGTCCTCCTGCTCAACCCACAACAAACCAGTCCAGTGTTTGTCGTTGTCTGTAAGATGACTAAACTCAGAAATGCTGCATAGTCAGTCCTCTACATCTTCTTGCACTTCTCACAGTTTAACAGCCACATTTTAAGAAAGTCATTTTCCTGTGTTGTGGCACAGTACCAAAACAGAGGAGCTGTAATGACACTTCCTCAGATCCATCTGTCTTCATGAAGAGCAGACGAAATTCTTAATATTTCATTCTGCAAACCCGTAAGCACACATTTAGTTTTACTACTGTCACGTGACTCCATTGATTCTGACACACCACTATTTGCAGGACCAATGTCCTAAATTACTTTTTTTTTTAAGTTGTCGGTGTGGGCTCCCCTAAAACCCAATTTTCTTTCTCTCTTATATGCATAATAGTCTGTGAAAACTTCTTTTCTAACAGGCTTTTTCTTCATATTTTATAGAATAAAATCTGTCTTGTTACATATAAGTTTCAGCAAATTCACTGAGCAAGGTCAGAAAAATATGATGCTATGAAAGACTTCCTTTTCTGTGTGCTTATGCATAAATGAAGGACAAACTTTCTGGTGATTATTTCTCTCTTAAAGGTGTTTAACTTTTTTTTTTCCTCCCACTAATACATACACATGTGCAAACCTTTTTTTCATATGAAATACTGATTTATTGAAAATGGATTTTTGCTTGTGAGTAAAATGACGTTTCTGCCAAATTCTGACACTAATAACTGCGCTATAGGAAAAATCTTTTGGGACAGGGTCCATAATCTAAATGAGGCTCAGACCCTGACTTGAAGCACTCTTGCTCTACAGACCTGAAGGGTTTTTGCATTGGTGGACTGTGGAAGACAGGACAGTGCTGTGGTAAAGCGAAGCAGGGAAGTTGGATTCCCATTCAAATTACCATGTAGATGTCTCATTTCCATGGTGGTGAGCGAGGTAAATGTTTTTGCAGGAGACTTCATTTCTTCATATTTTCATCTAAATGTCTACATATCAAAAGTAACTCCACTAATGCTTCCAAAAGCAGGGATTAAAATCCGATTTATAGTTTTATGTGGATCTATAGTAGAGCCTTACAAAAAGAACACATATAAGGAGGGTCGGATCAAATGTTTGAAAACTGTACCTATTGTCAGGACCCTTGCATTTCCATTTATACAGTTTTAACCTCAGTGTTAAATAGAAAATTCTGAATGTAACAACCACCCCGAAACAGATTGGGTTTCTGTTTGATATCTGAGCTGTTTCTCTTTCTAATAGCACAGAACATTTCTAGTAATACTTCTCTCCTTTCAGTAGCTTGGGGATATTTACTAGATTTTTTTTCCTCCTATCAAAAGAAAATATTTGCAATTACACTTATAAAAGCAGGCACTAGTGTTGCGTAAACATTCACACAGCCCATTTTTGCATTATCACATTTTCACATTTTACAGTTGCACTTAGAAATTGTCTCAAACAGACCTTTTTAATGACTGCATGACTTCCGTTTACAGGATAGAAAGGTACAAAGCATTCTTAGGCGGCTTGGCATTTCATGGATGGTACCGTAATTAGGGGTGTTATACTTAAAATAACAAGACTATTGTTCTGAATGAGCTGTTCTAAAAGCAGCAAAGCTTACCTGTTATGTTCACACAAACAGTGGTAAAGGAAGCTAAAGGGGTCATTGCTACATTTTGTGCCCGGACTGTCAAGGTGAAAAACTTAGTTGTCTCAAAGTCAAGTGGTTCAGCGACTAGAAGAGAAGCAGATCCATCAGCTCTGTTTGGCTTCAGATAGAAACGAACCGGCATGTTAGTCTCCGGAACTTGACCCTCCTCCAGATTATACGTAACCCTGGGATCACCAAGACGGGATGTGGCTTTGATGGTCTGAAGAAGAAAAGAGCCACCACATATATTCATGAAGCGTGGGGTTGCAAATGTTAAATGTTCAGCTTGATGGCAAGAACATATATGTGTACATGTTCTTCAAGAACATATGTGCCTGTATGACTTGGGTAACAGACAGAAGAGAAACAGTTTACAGAGCTGAGTTTCATTTTTCAACATTTAGGGTTGCTGCAGGTCTTTAATCAGCAGTAAATTTACCTGCCTGTAAACGTGCCAAGCAAGAATTGCATCACTGGCTAAAGGAAATCCCTCCTCTCTCCTCCTTCCAAAACAAAAGCAATCCAAAAGCAGACTGTTTCTCCACTGAGTGGTACATTTTACCAGGCAAGATACAGAAAAACCTAAATTGTTTGCAAGTGAATGGATACTACATGCAGGAGGAGGAAGGCAGAAATTATCTGGCAATTTATGGAACAGGTTATCCTTAAAGAATAAGTCTGTGCATGTTAAAAAACAATTGGTTTGGGTTAGAAGGGCCCAAAGCAAACTACAGCTGTCCCATGCTGTAGCGCTAAACTGAGAAAAGCTGTAGGAAAGATGTGGGCAGCAGCACAGCCCACTGAGGATGCCGGAGTGAGGAGCCGGCCCTTGGTGGGAACACTCAAGGACGTCCCGCGCAGGGCAGGGCATGGGTCTTGCTCCCCACGCAGAGCCGCTGCCTGCAGGAGCGCACAGCCTGAGGGCCGTCGTTCGAAGAAGTCACTGGGAAAACCGCTGCCAGCTGAAAGGCCAGCCTGTTCGGCAACAGGTACTGCTGACCAGCACCGATGGGGTACACAGCTGTGAGGGCTGGCCAGCAAACAGCGCAGCGTGGTAAGGTTGCAGTGCCCGTGCACTCCTAACACGGGGACAGAGCGCAACAGAGGAAGAAGTGGAACTGAAAAGAAGGAGGGAGGGAAGTAATTGCAGCTTTAACATACCACTATCTTGGTGTCACGAATTGTGTTTTCGGGAATGGTTACCCAGTATCTGCTCTGCTCCCACTGGGGTGGCTGGCTGAGTGCATTAGTGACAGTTACCATCAGCTCCACCGTGCTGCTTCTGTTCCCTCCATCTGTTGCTACAATATAGCGACTGATGCGCGTTGCCTATGAAACGAAGAAGATCGAGGATATTTGCAAACCACTTTGTGCAAATCAAGAGGTTGCAATTAACCCTTTGCAATGGATTTGAGGGGTCAGTGGTTGTGCTGTTCCAAGCAGAGTCGCTTTACCTGGGATAGCAGGCGGTTGACGTATACCCAGCCCGTGCTGGGGTTGATCTGGAAGTATTCCACTTGGTGCTCTAACATTGAGTATGTGACGGCAGCATTCACACCTTGGTCATTGTCATGAGCGGCAACACGGAGGAAACTCATCCCCACTGGAGTGTCTTCGCTGAGGAAGTCTTTGAAAAGACAAAGGTATTGTCAGCAGGCCTTGCTGTGATTTACCAGGCTGTAATAGAAATACTCCTGCAAAACCTCATAGTCCCCTTCACGGGAGATTAAATGTTTCTGCAACAAGGCAGGTTATAAAGTATTGTCGCTAACAGAGCGCCTACAGTCCTCTTTCAGCTTCCCCCTGCCTTTCCCCTGACACGCTGGGCTGTTAGGTACGCAGGTTTACTGACTACGCCGCTGCCGGCACGCGTGCCTCTCCACAGCAAACCCCGCACGCCCCGTGCTTCGGGTCGCGGCCCAGGCTGCTGCGCTCGGCTGCTGATGAAAGCAGGTTGGCATCAAAAGGAATTCTGTGTGAATTGAATTAATCCCCGACGTGAGTGGCGATTGCCAAGCCACGAAGACTCAGGTGATAGTGAAGATCCCCCCAAGACCCCAGTGTTTTGGAGAAGCTGCCCAGGGAAAGGGTGCAATGAGCATTTTACACGTGCCCCTTTCCTTAGGTCTCACTCCTGTTCCCAGCAATCCACCTCAGGCAGAGGCTGTGTCTTTGTGTCCGTAGTCCTAGACGGGCCAGCCCTTCTTTGAACCTGCTTTTATAAACATCATCTAAAAATCTAGTGGCAAAGAGTCGCACAGCTGAAGTACTCACTGCACAGAAGAGTAGTTAATTTTGCCTTCCTAAAGCCTGATTCCTGGCAGGGAAACCAACAAAATGATGGGAAATCATGAGCAATCATTTCCTACTCCCCTCCTCTCTGCGAGGCAACAATTCCATAAAAAGCTATTGCATCCCTGCCGGCTGCCTCTCGTCCACACTCAAGTCTTTAGATTGCTCTCATCTGACTTCGGTCCCGCTCTTCCCTCCATCCTCAGCCGTCCAGCCCCAATTCCTCCTCTAAGTAGCCACGGGTGCTTGCCTGATCGGGTTTTTGAGCCATTTCCGTGCATGAAGGCTCCATCAGCTCAGTGTATTGAAACTGTCTTGGCAGTGGGACGGCTGTCACAGTTAGGTTTAGACAACCCAGTCAGCCTATTTAATCACTTCTTATTCAGAAAACGTTTCATATCTTTGATCTCCCTCGTATGAGTCTCCTTTAGCATTCTCAAGGTGGGACAATCAGAATCGCACACTGTTCATAAAGTGAAGTGGTCGTATTTTCTGTTTTGGTTTTCTCCCTTAATATCTACAGGCTATGGCAGTGGGGCAATAAAACCTTAAACCACAACAACTGCTTGCTCCATGAACAACAATTTGAACTTTAATTAGCTTCCCTCATCCCCCAGGACATGTAATTGGCTTAGGATTCATGTCCCTGGTATGTCAGTAACAGCCAAAGCTACTCTCAGAAGAGATTCACTGGCACTAAAGTAGATTAATGAAAATGGAATTTATTGCTAAGAAACACTGTAAAAATAGCCTTTTTGTGTGTGTGTTTAAAATTTGTGCTTTTATAGTCAAAGCCTGCTAAATCGCATTATAAGAAAAAATACAAAATTACTTGGAAGGGCCGTACTCTCTCATTTCATGTACTTCTGCTTGCTGCTGGCATAACTCTAACAATTGCTATACCATCCCTACTGCAGAGAGTTAAGCATTTCTTTAATGTCTGTTTTGCATGCAGATGATAAGATGCATGGCTTAAATCAGGGATTTGACCAACATCCTAATGCAGAGGAATAAAGAACCAGCAGTTTCCAGGAAGAATAGAAACCTATGACTAATGGCATTTGATCTTGTTAGAGAAGAAGCTATTTTTAATTCTGTGACGTACAAACATTGATTACTTATGTATAGATGCTGGAAAAGTGCTATGCATGAAGTGACCTCGTTATCTGCAGTTTCCCCATCCCAAAGGACTGCCTTTGCTTCAGGACCTTTGCTGGTTCCTGTGTTCATGAAAAAAAGAAGAAAATACCTACCCATTCTTCAGAAGTGCTGAAGTAATCATAATTACAAAAATCAACCTCTCAGCTTCACTACTCATGAAAACAAAAAAACCCCAAACAAACAAACAAACAAAAATCCCAGGCAGTTTCACCTGAAGGACATGTTTGAAGGTAGAGTAGAAAGGTTCATTTTTGCACAAACGTTACCTTCACCTTAAGGGCTTCTCTGCTCTGTCCTAAAACATTTCTCTCCAGTGAGATTGCTCCCACCTGACTTCTCAGCGCTGCTTTGGCCAGGTTTGCAGAAACCCCTGATAGGAATGCAGAAATGGCTGTTCCAAATCTACACATTTTAACCAATTTGGCCCTTGGAGTTAGTCACGCTGACACTCTAAAAGGTACAACACAATTTTCTTTCTGTCTTTGTGCATAACTCTGAAGTGCAGATGTATATTTAGACTCTATCCTAGCAGTGACTTCTCCTTGTTAAAATCCTGCCGTGCAAGCATCCAACTTCTTTTTGAATCCTCTTAAAATGCTGGCCTCTGTGATGCTAAAAACTATGTACTTATGAGGCATCTTCTTTTTAATAAGGCATTGGTCACTGCTTTGCCCTACATGACATTTCCATAGAACATGTCTCCGAAACCGATTAGTTGTCACATGGGTCATCAACCATTTTTGCCATTTTTGGTGAGGCAACTATGCAACAAAGGGCTTGTCCTAGTCCAGCAGCTAGGGAGCACGCCAGTCACTTGTGGGTGACATCAAATGTAGAGGGTGCAAGTGTACTGAAGTGCAGGATTATACTGGAGAAGCAGCGAGTGGAATTAAATCCAAGACTGATGAAAAGCACCTCATGTGAGAATGACAAAGGGAATGGCACCAGAGCAAATGGGAAAAGCTAGCTCAGCAGCACAGTTACAGGAGGCGTTGGAGCTCACCGCCAAGTGCAGGCTATAAGCCAAGGATTTTGGGCTGTTTGACAAGAGATAAATACCACTCCAGCCTATTCGCACAGAGGAGCTGTGTTAAAGAGACACAGATGACAGTCGCTCTTCTAGTTGGTGTTGATGACTTCTCAGCTAGAATGTCATGTTTTGTGTTGGAACATTGAATAAAAATTCAGTGTGCAAAAAAACTGGGCAGGGAAAAGCTGCAAAGGGAAGGGATCAACTCTGCCTAATCTGTAGGAGTGAAGACTCAATGTATTTAAGAGTATTGCAATGAATGAAGAGGACAGTGATCAATTCTGCATATTTCCAGTGGCGATGGATTAAGCAGTAGCGGCTTAGTGGTCAGCAAAGGAAGACTCATCACCTAAAAACTGATCACTGTTATAAGGAACTATTAACCAGGTTCATGTAGCAGTACTGGGACAGGTATTTCAGACACACTCACACTGATAGCGGCTGTTCTCAAACTTGGGATCGTTGTCATTGACGTCAGCAATAAGGATGGTGATCTGACACACGCCGATCAGCGGTTCCTGTGCCTGGTCGGTAGCAGTAACAGACAGCGTATACTCCCTCTGCTTCTCCCGGTCAAAACTCTGCGTGGTTGTGATGACTCCTGGGAACACAGACACGTCCTGTTCTGCACTTCACAGCCTTGGGACTGAATTTGCAGAAAGGGACCAGCACATCTCACGCACGAGAGGAAGTTCTGACCGCACGCGGCACAAACGTCAAGCTTAATTCACACCAACCCTGCAATGTGTGTTTTGGGCAAGACCAACTCTCCCCTGTCTCTCCTCTTCTACATGCCACATACTGCCAGGGGTCAACAGCTTTCTCTCCTGCTGCCCTGATGAGGAGCTTCAGTCTGAGTACCTGGTTATCTCACTCCTCATGGAGCAGAGAAGGACTTTCTCCTCCTCATCGGAGGCCTCTCTTAGGTTTACTCCAGTGACAGTCAAGACAGCTCATTATTACTCTGGGGAAGAGTCACACACACACAGAAGGCACAAGTGATGTGACCAAAGTCATCTCTACTACAGGAGCTGGAGGCTGCCTTGTTGAACAGAATAAAATAGGGTAAAATCTTGTCGCTCAGTTAATAAATCAAACATTTTTCTCCAAATCTTCAGCTTTTCCTCTCTACTGTCCAGGTCTCTCCCTGTCTTAGCTCTTTTCTTCCGGTTGGGAGACTTTAAACTGGCTTCTTGAGGCCACTTCCAGACCTGTGTCTCTTCTACGCTAGGGACCTGGATTCTGCTGCTCTGTTGTCAGCCCTTCCAGTCTCCTGTGCAGTCCTGGACGTGCAAAAATCACATTTTACTGGCTTGACTATAGAAACTTCAACAACTTTTATAACTCCTTCATCTGAAATGCATCAAGACTATCTGTCACTTCCCTGTTCTGGTACAAGGGTTTTGCCTCTATACGCACTGCACTGGACCTCCTATTTGTGCATGAGATGAGAAATAAACCATTTTAAAGAACTCTCAGGCCACACTGAAGGGAAGAACAAACTCCATCTGTTAAAGTCACACTTTCTGCTCTGTATTTTTATAGCTACACTTGATGCAATAGGAAAATAACTGATACAGAATAGCTTTTTATCTTCTTATTGAACTGGGGTTTGTTTCCCTACTTAATTTGTCATTTAAATCACTATCATCTTAATTTAAACTCTATGCACGGGTATCCACATAGCCGGAACTTTTCCCAGTGTTTATTCTACAAGCTGCTATAGCTAGCACTGCAGTTACACTGTTAAAGCATGAGCCCACATGGGTGCTACATATTCCCTCTGCTTCTCCCAGTCAAAACTCTGTGTGGTTAACTCCTACAGTGGCATTTTCATTACAATACAACAGCATTTTCATTTTATCTCAGTAACCTGAAAGCTACTGACCTGTGTCTGGATCAATGCTGAAAACTAGGGAAGATCCATCTCGGTGCATGAGCCCATACTTCACCTCTCCATTAACGCCGAGGTCTGCATCGTAGGCTTCTACCTGTAGCACATACGTGCCTGGAGGCTGATTCTCCAGAACCCAGGTGCTGTCACTGTAGTAAGCGCACTAAAAATACACCCAAACATCCAACCCTATTTGTTACACAGAGCCACATGAATTCACTGCACAGCATCAATATTTTTTCCGGCACATCTGAGAAGAACTCAGAAGAAAATCACTTCTATTACTTATACTCACAAAAGAAATCAAGCTCTACGGGAGAGGAAGGAAAAAAAAGAATAAAGACTTTGCTCTGTAAGTATGAAGCAAGCTGTCTGCATGTTCCGTTACAGATTCATTTTGCTCTACAACCACAGTCCCTTCAGCCCACCAGCAATCACCGGTAGCCAAGAGGAGTCTATAACCCCAATTATGGATGGGAAAAGAATATCTGCAGAAAGACGTCTTACCTCTCTGAAGACAGGCTTGTTGTTATTAATATCATTAACTCCTACAATAACCTCAGCAAAACTGCTGAGAGGGGTGGGTCCCCCCGAGGCATTGTCATCTATCGCAGTGATGTTCAGTGTGTACCGTGGCCCTTTCAGGTTGGGTGGTGGGTTTCTGCGAAGTTTAATGATACCTAAATTTGGAAGCATGAGGTGTCATTTTATTTTACCGTGTAAACAAACAAACAAAATCAAGTGAGCATCACATTTCTCTGCCGCTGTATTGTTGGTTCAGTTTGTATTTTGGTTTCAAAGCATAGGAATCAGTCATCTTAGACCATACAGTCCTTGGACCAGGATGCCAGGTTTTAGTTGATATTTGGAGAACAACCATCGTATCAAAGAGCTAATTCTCACTGATACAAAGCATCCCCCCTTTGTGGATTATATAAATATGGTGCTTTCATATGGTTTTTGCCACACAGGTGAAGCACAGTCAATACAGATTAGGCAGTAAATAACTGTGTTCTAAAAGCCTCTTTCCTTACCTTTCTGACTATCCAGCTCAAAGTTGCCCTCCTCATTGCCTCCTGTAATCAGATATAGCAGCCCATCTCCGTCAGGGTCCTTTGCCCGAACAGTAGCCACTAAGGTGCTGGGACCAGCATCTTCCGAAAGGAAAGTTCTGTAACTGATGGACATAAGGGAGCAACAGCACCACATTAAGTATCAGAATAACCATCACCACGTTAACCATCAGGCAAGATTATACATTTGTTATGAATGTAATTTTTTTTAAGCTATGGGCATGCAGTCATGGAATCTTTAATCAGTTTAAGACGAGACTGATCATCTTTGTTCAGCATAGGGTATGTATTTTAGGACTGCAGTCCTGCATTTTTGGTATAAGTAATTTCCAAGGATCTTTTGGAAGATATCAATATGCTCCATACTACACTGCACCGCAAACCAGGATCACTTATCTCCTAAAGATGAGAAAAAGGACTAGTATCTGTGATGCAGTGTTTCTTACATCCCCATATACTAAGAGAAAGCATCAGAACTACAGAGATGAATGTAAAACTATTTCATTTTGTAAATAAATATATGTATGTTTTGTCTTTAAAACACGTTCGTACTTTAAACCTGTGCAAAAAGTAGAAATTGTATTCATTCAGGAAAGGAAAGAAGGCATTTTAAACAAGCAGGACCTCATGAGATTAGCTTATAATACAATCTGCAGATGATAAAATACAGTTTTAATGTTTGCTAACTACCATCTTCATCTGTCATGTATTTATACATGGACAATCACTTTGAGACCTAGAAGTCAACACAGTTAAAATCATTCCCTATAGAGTTAGTTCTTTTAGTCATTCTGTTCTCTATAAAGTCAAGATGCTGGTATCACAAATGGTAGTTGGGGTTTTTTTGACACAATCTAGAAATGAAAAGCCAACTTCGAAAGCCCTTCTTCATACAAATTACCCTTTGATTTCACTGGTACTTATAGCTGCACAAAACAAGAAGTGACCTTTTAGGCAAGTGTTATTAAGGCTACGCGTATGAACAGCATCTTTAAAAACCAAAGCAGGTGTTCAAGCTGGCTTACATGGACTGGGAGAAGACAGGAGCCTCATCATTCACATTGGCCATTCGAATTCGCACAGATGCTGTCCCTGTCCGAGGGGGATGTCCTTTATCGACAGCTATCACCACAAACTCATACATATGGTTTGCTCGCTCAAAGTTCAGCCTCTGGTTAGAATTGATGACCCCATGATGCGTGATGGAAAAATCAGTGCTCTGGATGAAGTAAGCGATCTCAGAGTTGGAGCCAGAGTCGCAGTCTGTTGCAAGCACTATTAAAGAACACATTTAACAGAACAGTCATGCTGCAAAAGAGGTTTGGTTATGATATTTCCTACCAAGTCAACTTCAGATACTTTTTTTTTTTTTTTTTTGAGAACAGATGTCACCTAAATCTGTTTTATCCATGAAAGACTTATTTTTGTGGTAAGAGTCTGGGAACTTAGCAGGAGGCTTGGAGTAAAAAAAGCAAAACAACACTTCCCCCCACTCCAACCCAGCCTGAGAGATTGCAAGGTGATTTGGGAAGAGAGCTGTGATCCCAATACTACACAACATGCTTTGTACAAATAGCAGTCAACACTGGTAATTACCGCACAATCAATATGCACATTGGTAGAACATTATCAGTCATAAACTGCGCCCTCACTCTCTCCGGGGATTCCATTCAAATTTAATTAGCTCCCAGCGATGTTATAGCTAAAGTACTTTTTAATTACCTGGCGCTTCAAGGTACAAAGAGTGATTAAACATTCCTCCCCAGCAAGTGTTTAATCAGTACGTTGGGTGTCCCATCTGCTCTCAAGCAGCAAATCGGCAGAACAAAGAGCTTGAGCTCACAGTGTAGTATCAAAAAGTGATTCTTAAGAGCAGGAGCTCACCTCTTTAATTACCCTGCCATTTTTCTAGCCAAACAAGGAGGCTTCACATCATACTCACACTGGTGTTAAACAAACTCTTTATTCTGCCAGGAGGACACAGAGGCAGGCATTGTGGTAGCACGCAGCCTTTGGGAAGTGATTTCAGTGCCCATAACAAGCACATGGACACCCTGGCAGACAGCTACAGCATCATCCAAAAATGAGATGAAGAAACAACCACCGGTCACAATCAGAATATCAACTCAAAACAGGAAAGGGGAAGAGACGGATTTCAAAAAGTGCAGTAAAATGCTGTGCTTAGCTGCAAAAAATCTTAACTACCTCTGTCTGTGTTAGTTACTCATCTCGGTTTAAAAAGACATTTAAGACTGTTGTAACATTTTGTTTAACTTCTCTCAAAATCCTGCTGGGAATAAATGTTTGGGTTTGTTACAGACTGCAAAAGCAAGGGCTTTAGAGTTAATCACTCTCTTGCTGTATTCAAAGATGAAATACATTAAAAACCCAAGAAAGACTGAAATGAAAGTGACTTAAACTCATTAAATTTAGTGGTCGATTACTGGTTTTAGAAAGATGTGCAGAAAGTGATAAACATATTTGATTTGAAAAGTTCTGATTTAATCTAAAGTAATTACCGTGACATTGTAATCATTCACAAAAATACATTTTATATGCTTAAAGATCATACTTTTTTTTTTTTTTTCCTCCAGATGTTTTCTGGCAAATAGGAAACACGATGCTTACTTGTACGTGACAAAGGCATGCCTTACTTCCCAATAGCAACTGGGAATTCCATTCCCCTGCCATTTTCATTCCATACTGCAAACTGATCTGCATTGCAAAGATATTTCGAGGATCATATAACAACTACAAGCAGGTCTGTGCTAGCTCTACCCATGCTTTAGGCTAGCTTAGTGCAAGCTAACCCCAGTTCAAAGCCTGGTATGTCAGCACAAAGTTGCCAACCACAACTCTAAGCCTTGTTTTGCTGGTACAGTGGTGCAGCTGACGTACGCTAACCCCTGCTGAGACCATACCTCTGTGCTTTTCGGGTCATAGCTTGTTTGCATCCAGACATCTTAATGCACATCAGCATAATACAGTCAGCATAAATCTGCCTGTAATGACAGACTGACTTGGCTAGCGTAGCATCAGCACTACAAATATGATATAAGCCAAACTTTGAGTGTGTTAAAATAAGAATGGTTGATGACTAAACCCTACATTTACATCATCCAGTTTTAAGAAATGGCATATATCATGGTACCTTTTTCACTACCATCAATTGCAACCCAGTCAGTCACAGAATGGCAAAGGTTGTTCTTTGTTTAACTTTTTTTTTTTTT
>VXBL01009623.1:568244-589204 GCA_013400195.1 Aramus guarauna
TTTTTTTTTTTTTGTCTGTGGGACATCTAGAGGTTGCAAACATCAGACTCCTCAAGGAGCTATAGCCAGCATAAGATCTGTTTGTTTGGTTTTTTTCCTGAGATGATACTTGTTTTGATGGTCACGGTTCGTGGCACAGCACTCATCTGGCACAAGGACTGCACATGCCACTTCCTTGCGGCCACTACCAACGCTGCTCAACCTTCACCCACCCATTTTCACTGACTGTCACTATACTTCCACTTCACATTTTCTTTTTTAAGAAGGCTCTTTCTCTTGAAATGTACCCCATATGGCAAGACAACCAAACAGGATGGAATTGCAAACCGTGCTGCACAGCTTTGCTGTTCTGTTTGCTTTGGACACAGGGCGTACTTTTCTTCCCCACAACCAGGTGAATTTTGATCAGCTTTACAAGTCTCCTGGAGAGAAGAGCATTCATCCTTTTAATGAAAACCACATGCTTAGGAATTTTTAGGACCTGATCAATTTGTTTCTTGCCAAGAGCCATTAAACCAAAAAAATGAGCCACAGGAAGCTCTGAACTC
Organism: Aramus guarauna; assembly: GCA_013400195.1. Taxonomy (NCBI): domain Eukaryota; kingdom Metazoa; phylum Chordata; class Aves; order Gruiformes; family Aramidae; genus Aramus; species Aramus guarauna. The sequence continues at coordinate 568,793 of VXBL01009623.1, forward strand.
TCTTGATAAGTGTTTAGAGAAAGCAGACCCTTGTTATCAGCTTGTGGCTACGCAAGGGAAGCTAAGCTTCTTATCCACACTGTGTCCTGCACATGGTCAGCTTCAAATTTGGGAAATTTACATTGTTGTCTTCAAAAGACACGTCTTAGACATGTTAATTTTTGCTAAGTCTTGCCTTGGCACTTACCCATTCCTCACACGGTTCACAACCCCGCTGAGGTCTCAGCCCGTGGTCTCACTGCTGCCCCTACTTCCACCTTGGATGCTGACAGCGAGCCTGTAAGTGTTCTCCCAGTTTTAGGCAGAACACATCTGTGGCACGTGTCACATCATGACAGACTATGTCAGATCTCGAGACATCTTTGAAAGCATTTAACTCACACCAGTAAAACAGGTTGGAGAATGGACTTTAATTCCTTGCCTGTTGGACTCCATAGACTGAGACAAAACATGCAGCCTCATCCAAGTTCAATCCTTATTTATGCAATCACAGTATTTTGAGAGTGACCTTGAAGTTTTGGTTGGAATTTGGGCCTTAAAATTATTTTCAGCAGCTCTAATCTTTCAACAGGAAACTATTCTAGCCTCTAAAAAGGTCATCTGTGCACTCAGGGATTACATGCAAGTGATCTGTGGCCATCTTAAACACAACAAACTTGGAGCCATGACTGGTAAGCCACAGCCATAAATATAAAAGTTCACACGCTTTCCAAAGGTTTCTCCTTTAACGCTTTGTAAGTCAATTATACAGCATTAATGTGTATTCGACAAAACTAGCTGCCCATTTAAAAAAAAATAAAAAAAATGGTTTTTTTCTTAACACACTAAGAAAAGAAAAACTAGTTGCAGTTGCTTCCCGGACACAAAAAGATGACCAAGCTGCGTTAAAAGACAGCCACAAGATTTAAAGGAAACAAATCATGGCGATCCAGTAAGTCACTGCCTGTCAGCTGCCTTAACTGCTCCTGGGGCTACCACAGGATCCTTCCTTGGGCACAGCTGTGTGACCCAGCGTGGTGGGCCTCCCCTGAAGACACTCTCAACTCCACTTCCAGGATACTTAAAAGCCACCTACATACCTCCAGGATGGCTACCATCCACACCCTACAAAGGCAGTCCCTACCATGGAGGAGCCGGCACTTCCTCACGGTAAGAACACAAATATGTAGCACAAACCGGCGCATCCATGGCAAGACCAAAATGAAAGGTACCAGGATGGTCCTCACCTTGCAGTAGAGACGTGCCAACAGGAATGGTTTCAGGAATGTTGTCTCTGCTGTAAATGGAGTGCTGGAATTCGGGAGAACAGTCATTTTCGTCGGTGATATGGACCATGACCTGAGACAAAAGGACATGCTGAGAGGAGATTTTAATTTCTACGCTTAGGAAAAGGGGGCACCTTGTTCTGGACACGGCCTGGGCGGCCATTGCTTTAGCTGCTGTCCTGTCCTTACGCCTCCGATGCTAAACTCTTCCTCATAGTACTGTAACACAGAGAAGTAGCGTCTCCTTCAGATCCAAGCAGATGGGAGGCAAAGCCAAAGAGAAATAACAAGAGGTATTTCCAGAGCCTAGATCTGAACCCAGACGAGATCCCAGCCTTCTGCCTGCACCAAAAGGCCTCCTTCCTCCCGAGCACCTTCACGAGTTTTCTAGGCTACCCCGGTGTGTAACCGGTCCTGCTAACGAGGTAACGAAGATTGCAGAGGCAGTGGGTAGGAAGTGAAGGGATCCACGTACCTCAGTCACGCTGCTAAGAGTGCTCTCAACTTCCATGGCTTTCAGTAAGAGGTGATAGAGGTGGTGCTCACTCTCGTAGTCCACGGGGTGGGTCAGGCTGAGCTCTCCGCTCTCCTGCCTCACCCTGAAGAGCCCGCTGGGGTTCGTCAGCAGAGCGTACGCAAGAGGCTGGCTCTGGAAAGAAACTGCCTCAACAACTGCTACTCTGTAAAGAATGAGAGAATAACTCTTTGCTTCAAAACAACAACAACAAAAGCTGTCGCCTGAGCACCTAGAAAGCGAAGATGAGGACGATGAAGGGTGAATTGCTCAGTCAGTGCTGGGTTAGCTTTGTATCCAGACTGGAAATCCCCGTGCTACAGAGAGCCCACCTACCCTCTCTTCTCCCACCAAACTGATCCCCTGACATAGCAGGGCTGGGATAACAACCCATTTCAACCCCCTACTAACATGAAAACACCTTTTTCTTCCCTTCCAAATAATTGACAGCCGTTACTCATTTAGCTCCAGTTACAGAGATAACTGAGCTACTACACTTTTGACTTTCTTTGAAGCTGTATATTCAGAAAAGGAACTGGTTCAGAGATGGATGGGAAAGCCATGAAGCAGAGGGCCTTTCCAGACCCTGCTGTCCCCCTTGTCAGGACATGAAATGAATATTTGCCTCCCTGCTGTGACTTATGCTTTGAAGCTCCATCTCTCGCAGCGGTCTCTGGCCAGCATGGCAATGCACTGTAAGCCTATCGTTGTGAAAGCTCCAGGGAAGGAAACAATTTTCCCTTCTCCTCCTCATTCAGTCTCTTTTAAGAAGTGGCACATCTCCAGCAATTTTTCCTACTTCATCAGCTTATTTTGAGGCTTCCTCCTCCCTAAAGGCCCTATAGCCCTGCTCCACCTGCTACTTGATGCCTTAAAAGCCCATGCTGCTCTCAAGCAGCTGAACAGTGACAATAAAACCAGATCCAGCTCAGCAGCATCTCCCCATTGCGGCTTGGCTTAGCTACTCCTCACGCACCAGCAGAGCCCCTTGCAGACTGAGCTGTATCTTTTTGCACTTCTCACTTGTTATCTCAAGAGTCTGGCAATGACTTGTCTTTCTAGAAATGTAAATACAACTCAAACGGGATACAAACGACTCCAAATCTGCTTAATTAAAAGACAGTATTTTTCAAGGACTCATTTATATCTGAAGTGTTCCAGGAGATGCATAGCCAGGAGTTTGGCTGTTTTAATTGATGATGCAATACAATGAGACCTCAAGAGCATTAAAATAATAATTTCAGCAGAATTCCAGCATCCCAGACTACACCACATGCCACACTGGAGACTTTAAAACATCAGAAAAGGCATCATTTCTTTTAGAAAACACAACGCTATTTTTAAAGTGTAATAGGCAAACACATACGCATAGCCCTGAGAAGTAACAACACAAAAATTTCACTTTATTGTGCTCTGTGAAGTTCCTCTCAGACTGCAGGGAGGGAGCTCACCTACCAAAGTACAACTTACTTTTCTCCTGCTGGAGTGTTTTCAGGGACAAACACACTGTAGGACATGTTAGTGAACTGCGGAGGTCGGGAGCCCGCCAGGATGGAAATGGAGGCGTAGGGGCTTTTGTTGCCGTACTCATCGGTGGCTTCCACTGTAACCACATACTCCTTGTTCCACACCAAAGGCAAGCCAGTCGTCATGATAATGCCAGTATCCTTGTCTACTCGGAATCGCTCTTCACCACCTATCAATATATGCACAAAGCTGGTCTCAAAAATGCCCCACAGCAAGAACGTTTGCATCTTTACTATTTTAAGGTAAGCTATTCTCAAGTCATCTACTTATATCCTCGCACGAACTTTTTTTTTGCTCTCCAGTTATGCACCTTATCTTGCACTCACACCGTGCTCTGTTGACCGGTGCAGGGTAAAAGAGATGAGAACAGGCAAGAACATGGTAAGGCTGCAAATGGTTTCAAAATAGAAGTAAAGCAAAGAAAGTGGCAGCAAGAAAGATTCCCATCCACATAACTGTTTTACGTAAAGCACCTCCAGCTTCTACTTGCTGTACCCACTGTATCTTTAAGGATTCCCCAGGGAAAAAAAAATCTATCAATGAAATGATAAAATGGGAAATTGTTAAAAAAAAATCTGCAATTTAACAGAATTTTACTCTTTATTATTATTATTATTATTTTCAGAATAGACCTACCTGCAACGAGTGTGTAAGTTATCCCAGCACTGGTGTTCTCATTGTTGCTGTGATATGCGACAAGCTGGTAGATGAGAGTGCCTTTTCGGGCGTCTGGATCGACACGGGCCAGGTAGGGGTATGGGTACATGCCCCAGGACAGAAGTTCCTCTTCTGGGGCAAGGAGTGTCACGTGGCAGAGGTACCAGTCATTATCTGCAAAAGATGTGTGGATTTCTAGACAGCTTGTTCACACACTTTTGTCAGGAATGTTTAAGATCTTATCCCTTATTATCTAAACAAACTGGATTGCCCATCACATCCATCCTTATTGCATGCACAAAAAATTCAGTACAGATACAGATTTTGGCGGCTCGATGTGCATTAAGTGCGGTTAACAACTAACTAAAAATACTTTCAGTAATAGCTTTTAATTGGTTAGATATGCATATCGATTACTATGTCAGTTACACCACTTGCTATGACATAGTTTTAAGCGCGTACTTATCCAGACTCGGATGAAATTTGGCCTTTTTATTTTCAACAAATTCAGCATAAATGTTGCCAGTTTTACAAAATCAGGTTTAGGGCGTATTAAACTATTTCTCTTAAAAATCAGTGGAAGTGGTAAGCACTCAAAACTCCCGACAATTCTTCCTGCTCCAACACTAATTTGTTTAGTTTTCTCAAATGACTGGATATTCAAGGAAAGGCAGGCATGCCTTCCCCTTCTGCCTCCAGCATCCCATCCGGCTGCATCTCAGGTGAGTGAAACACCAGCTTTGAAATGCTCCCCCCCCCCAACCAAGGCAAAGCCTTGGGCTTTGCTTCTGCAGGGAGAGGCAAGCGAAGGGGCAGGTCAGCCGGCAGCTGCAGGGAGAGAGCAAACCCTCTGCGGTGGCAGGGGAAGCAGAGCACAAACTGCTCTCTACTGGGCTTGGAGGACCTGGGGTTGGGAGCAAGCACCTCTGCATGAATCCCTGGAGAAAAACGGCACATACGTTGGCTGCGCCTGTATTGTTTTGTCGGTAAGAAGTGAACTCCCATACCTAAAACAACGGGTGCAGATGATTGCATCTGCCCAACCTTGGACTGTCGGACTTGGGAGCAGCCTGGAAGGACCCGCACCACTGAGTATCTGACCCTAGATCTTCTCTGATCTCCGACTGGTAGCACAGTCTGAGGGCGTGCAGGTAGCAGCGTTGACTGTCAGTGGGACAACTCCTGGGATAACCCCAGACCTGCCACCGCTAGTGCCAGCCCAAGGAAAGGAGTGATCCCCTGACATGCAGAAGGGCTATCCACAGAGAAGAAAAAGAAGAAACCTTGTACTGCAAATAACCTGTAGAGATTTAATCTCAGTATTTTTACCTCTTGGGAGACCTAAATTCAAATGTTTTGAACTCTCAGCAACTTGCTAACAGATGCTAAAGGTACATATGAGCTTCTTGAAGAAATTTTCCTAAGCACATTTGTGGTCCAGAGGTGACCTTGACATTTGACTTCAAATAAAAATGAATATATTATTGAATATATAAAATAAGTTCAGATTTAAAAAAAGAAACTAAATGTAGAAGGAAGGGGAAGTAGAAAAGTACATTTGAGAAATACACATTGTCTGCCTGATAAAATATGATCGCACACTTCAACAAACTGTGCTGAGGCTGCAGGTCTGATAAGGGCTACACCACTATCAAAGAAACACCCACCCGGCTGTACGTATGTCTCATACCGGAAATGCTTGATATCTGCCGTCAGGAAGGCCACATTTCACATAGGATGGAAGAGGACAGCCGCGCATGGACAAAACCAGCACCAAAGGCAAGAAGTAAGCTAGAAATTCGCAACAAATTTTAACTGTAGACCTCAGGGATCCAATACTAAATAAAAGACTACCCGCTGATAGAGACATTGGCTGACATGCAAGACCTGTATTTACAAGCAGCCTTACCCCACAATAAAAATATGTGCTGGATAGGTTTACCAGAGATAATCATTTGCAGGAGGGAAAAGGCTTCATTGAAGTTTTGTGGGTTTTTTTAAGTATTTAAAATAATTTAAGACATGGCTTCCTTAACTAGAGGAAATTCTTAGATTAGATGGTTTCTGGTTTTCTAACGTACCAACATGACATACATGGGAACATTTCTTAAACACGCTCCTCTAAGAGTTTTTTTTTCTCTGTATTGCTCAGTGCAACACAAGGCACGACCCTCAGCACAAGCTAGTGGCTCACAAGAGCAGGTCTAGCGTTTTATGCATAGCCAAGCAGGAGGGCTGAGAAACACACGTCTTAATTAATCCAGCTATCAACAGTGTCATTTTGCTAGGGCCAAGTAACAGAATGAAAACTTGTAGGCACACAGCATTAAAAAATATTTTTGTTTATTCACCAGTCTAAGTAAGGCAGTTCTAATTTCTGCAGTGGTGAGTATCTAGTTGAGCATTTTCCCATTTAGTGAAGCCTAGAGAATGATTTAAAATAATTATAATTATATGGCTTATTCCTTAATATTGTCCCATCTAGGTGATCCATGTGTTAAATAATAATCAATCATGAAATCCTCCTACTGCTGTAAGAATTGTAAAAAACATCACCGTGTCAAAATGTTAGCCCTAAACCAGAGCTTTATTCTTTAAAAAAGACAGACAAGGGAATAAATTTCACTGCGTTCAGAACACCATGTCAGGGGAAATATTTGTCTTGTTCAAATTAACAATAATTTTCTGGACTTTTACAAAAACTTCACCTCCTCCCTCTGTGAAATGTATATTTAAATAAACTTGTAGAATCATAGAATCATTCGGGTTGGAAAAGACCTTTAAGATCACTGAGTCCAACTGTGAACCACTAAACCATGTCCCCAAGAACCACATCTACACGGCTTCTAAATACCTCCAGGGATGGTGACTCCACCACTTCCCTGGGCAGCCTGTTCCAGTGATTGACAATCCTTTTGTTGAAGACATTTTTCCCAACATCCAATCTAAACCTCCCCTGGCACAACTTGAGGCCATTTCCTCTTGTCCTTGTTTGTCCTTGCTTGTCCTCTTGTCCTTGCTTGTTACTCGGGAGAAGAGACCAACCCCGACCTGGCTACAAGCTCCTTTCAGGGAGTTGCAGAGAGCAATAAGGTCTCCCCTCAGCCTCCTCTTCTCCAGGCTAAACAACCCCACTTCCCTCAGCCGCTCCTCATAAGACTTGTGCTGCAGACCCTTCACCAGCTTCATTGCCCTTCTTTGGACACCCTCCAGCACCTCAGTGTCCTTGTACTGAGGGGCCCAAAACTGAACACAGCACTCGAGGTGTGGCCTCACCAGTGCCGAGTACAGAGGGACAATCACTTCCCTACTCCTTCTGGCCACACCATTTCTGATACAAGCCAGGACGCTGTTGACCTTCTTGGCCACCTGGGCACACTGCTGGCTCATATTCAGCCCTCACTGAACCTTGGTAAAATTGACACTCGCAAAGCCTCAGATCACAGACTCATGGGATGGCTGAGGTAGGCCGGACCTCTGGAGGTCATCTGGTCCAACCATCCTGCTCAAGCAGAGCCAGTTGCTCAGGACCATGTCCACATGTCTTTTGAGTATCTCTAAGGAGTGAGACTCGACAACTTCCCTGGGTAACCTGTTCCAGTGAACTAAAGTTCTGGGGACTGGATTTCAAGAAAGATGTGGACCAGCTGGCAAGTGTCCAGAGAAGAGCTAAGAAGACAACCAGAAAACACGGCCTGTCAAGAAAGGTGGAAAGACCTGGAGATTTTCAGGACACTGCAAGGGATATGCTAACAGTGCTATAAGATGCTGAAGGACTGATGTACAAAGTCAGTCAGCTGTTCCCTACTCCATGAAACAAAAAGTAACATACTCTCAGTCCTAAGGGAAAGATTTGCCTTAGATGTTGGGGGGGAGAGGGAAATCCCCCAGCAATTTTTGAATTATAAGGATAATGGAGCACTTGATAGTGGCTGGAGAGGTGACAGATCATCCATCAACGAGATCTTTAAGACCTGACTAGACAAATATCTGCCAGCAATCACTTTGTTACAGCAAAGCCTGCCTCTAGGCAGGGGCACAGTACCAGCAAGACTGTTAGATCCTTTCCATCACACTTTAATCCCCCTGTCCTTCAGCTTTTGCATCTCATTGATTTCTGAAGCTTACATGTTCATGTGTCACTCATTCCCCAGCAGCCTGAGGGAATTTCTAGCATAAACATTCTTTGGACCTTGTGTTTTTCTTTGCCATTTGCTTAAAGGTAAGAAGTGAGGGAAAGAGGGAATGTCATTCTAGGAACAGACAGCACCACACATGAAAGGAAAAACACAGGATGAGGCCACACCTGGAGGGCTGTGGTACAGCAGCAGGTGGTAATAAGCTTCAGATATCAGGTGGAACATCTTTCTGCAGCTGAGACCTGGCTCAGTCTTTCACCCCCTCAGCATTTATTTCTGCTTTTAAGGCTTGAAGGAGTAGAGCTGTTCTCTCTGTGCAAGTAAACGAAACTTTAACTGAAGCACTTGCAAGCATGCTGACAATATAGGCCAGGTTATCGGCATCAGACATCAGAGCTCTAATTCTGGCAGGGAGTGAACAGAAGTAGTGAGGTGGGTGTTGGTCTCTTCTCCCAGGTAACAAGCAATAGGACAAGAGGAAGTGACCCCAAGTTGTGCCAGGGGAGGTTTAGATTGGACATTAGGGAAAATGTCTTCACCGAAAGGGTTGTCAAGCACTGGAACAGGCTGTCCAGGGAAGTGGTGGAGTCACCATCCCTGGAGGTATTTAAAAGCCGTGTAGATGTGGTGCTTAGGGACGTGGGTTTAGTGGTTGGACGTGGCAGGTTAATGGCTGGGCTCAATGATCTTAAGGGTCTTTTCCAACCTAAATGATTTTATGAAGAAAAGATTGTTATAAAGGTCAAGGCTAAGTTGGAGCAAGTCCCAAACTCTAAAAAGAGTAGGGTTGAACATGCACCGGAGACTAACTGGAGGCCCATCACCCAGCACTATCCTGCCCTATCATTCAGGAAAAGCTGCTCAGAAGCAGCACTTTGAGCCTTTGCTACTCAGGGGTACAAACATTTCTGTTCTGGTAGCTGTCTCCTCTTTGCACAGACACCAGACGTGAGAAACTCAAGGATTTTATGGTGTTACAGATACATGGCAATCAAATACTATGGAAAATTATTGCATTGAAACAAGTCTGTGAAACAAAACCAGTCTTGATAAAGTAGGGGTTTTTTTTCCAGCAATGCATTGGTTTTTCAAGTGTCATAACTGCAAAGGCATTAACAGATCAAGCCTCTGAAATCAATAGTGGTTTATTTTGTTCCACTGACACAACCATGACATCCTATTAAATCAAAATGCAGCATCACCAAGTGATGTTACAGCTCACCCACTTTGTCAATATGAATCATCCAGTGAAAGGAAGGAAATAATGAGGAAACCAGGCTCTATGGCCTGTGAAACAAGACTATCAACAGGAAAAAGACCTGGCCTCTGCACTACGCATTGGAAAAAGAGTCTTGGCACAATCAAGCTAGAAGAGAACATTGAGGGGCTGGTTTTGCTTGAGATACCAGTATATTCCCATGGCTTCAGCTGTACCTCTTGTTTACATATACAAAAGGCATGTCAGGGACGGCATGAAAGGGATGTCAACCAACCACCAGCCCAGAGAAACCTAAGTAAAAGGGTTAGGATGTAGCAAGTGCAAGGATGGGGGAACTCACCACATGGCCATCCATGCAATGAAGAGCTCCTAACTTTCTGTCTTTGAGGGCTAAACGCACTTTGGCAGATCAGAGCAGATATACGTGCACCATCCTTGGACAAGAGCATGAAAGCAAAGAACTGGAAAAGGATTTTAAACTGCAAGTGGCTATTCCATGTTCCTTTAATCATTTATTTTCTTCCCTTAACAGAAGCAGAAAACATGATAGAAGTAATTTTCTTTTCCTGAGATGAGGATTAGAGCTGCATTAACTGATGCGGGTTTGATGGGACTAATATTGGGAAGCTGTGAAGTAAAAAAAATGGGCATAAAAATGGCAGTTTATGTCTTGCTTATATCCCCTCTGGCAAAATGGATCATTTGAATGTAAAAGAGACAGCGTGGTATGCGAAGGCGTTTCTGAAGTACCCAGCTTGAAACAGGACATCAAGGCAGGACGCCTACGCAGTCCCTCATTGTGCTGTCAGGCCACACCGTTACCCCTCAGTGGCAGGGGAAGACAACAGGAACTTGGGCTCGTTATTGAACCCTCAGCAGGAAATGCACACCTGAGAAATGGTTACTATCACGGCTAAGAACCCTTTTCAGCAGTGAAACGCAAAATTAGTTTCAAATGACCGGCATTTCCTCAAATTAAAAAGAATGTAATTGCCAGAAAACACCTGGCGCACTGAGTAAGTTAATAAACTTCTATCTCAGATATCATACAAAATTATATCTGAGGTAGAAAAAATCTTGTATGTATACATACATATAGATATAACTTGTCCTAGAAGTCCTATAAATGCTTATCCTGTAAATTTCCAATTTTCCTTATAAATTACAATTTTTAAGAGTAATTTTTTTAAATGTAAGCTGATATCCTGAAGACTATGAAAAGGTCAGTGTGTTTTGGTAGAAGAAAAAAAAATAAAAATTAGGCTTAAGTTGCTTTCAGGCTCCAGAGCCCCTGCAGACCGGGCAGGTATGGAGGCAGTACGGCAAAATGCTTCGCAGGCAGCAGCGTGCACAAAACGTGACGGCAGGCAGCAGCCGTCCCAATGGACATCGCGGACATGGTGTGCTCCCACGTTAACACAGCACTTCAGCGTGAAGATGCAGAAACCACCACCTGTTTCCAAGATCTATAGCAAAGATCAGACTCTCTGCTTGCCATAAGAAATGGGTTTTGTTTTTTGGGGTTTTGGGGGTGTTTTTTTCTGTTGAACGTTACAGTCACCAGGGCTTACCACATGCAGCTCACGGTCCAGTCTGCCAAATATTTGACGGATCTGAGGACCCTCAGGAAAGATCAAAGGAAGGAAAACAACGGAGATTTGTGCAGGAAGAGCAGAGAAAACACAAGACTAATTGGAAATGTAACCCTTGGAGTTTAAAGATACTACACTTCACAGCCCTCCCCAACGCAGAGGGATTTAAAGATAAGCCACTGACACGGAGGAATACTTCCCTTCCCTTAGCTCGCGGCCCCATCCCCTCCATGAGGCTCCAGCGAAGAGGGGAGAGAGACAAGGCCTCCTGCTCTTCTGGGGGAGCAGAGAGAAAGCCCTGGCTGTCATCACTGACATCTCTGCAAGTCGTCAGGGCTAGAATTGGGGTGAACCCCCCCCGGCGGAGTTACGTAAACCACAGGCATGATGGCTGAAGCACTGCGAAGCAGCTTTTATGCCCCTCAAAAGTTATAGACAACCAGTTCCCCCTACTGTTATCTAATACTGGCATGATACTAGATGAAAATGTCTCTTTGGTTTTGGTTTGGGATTTTTTTTAATTTTTTTTCTTTCAAACAGTGTTCACTTCTCTCACTCAGATTTTGTAAAACAGCTTTGCATAAACCACCTTGCAAATCATAAATGCCAGTTCATCAGCCTTTTTCATAACTAGATGCTCTATGGTTGTGACACACACTGGTGCCCCAGTTTCTAACCATTAACCTTGACTAACAACAGATTTTTTTAAAATTCAAGTTGCTTTTGAACATTAGAGTCTTGATTTTGTAGTTATTGTCAGTCACGTACTCCAGTACTACCTGAGGATCAGACAAGATTGGGTCACCATGTTAATTATCTCATAAACTAAATCTAAAATATCCTTGTCCTCAAAGCACCTGCAATCCAGTCCTCATCCACGACACAGTATCCTACAAACACTGAAGTACTGAGTCTGAAAAAATATTAAAATACATAGGGATGTGCCACATGAAAACTCTTCCATGTGTATTTTTGTGCCTTTCAGAAATTTCCCCCAAAACTGAAGTATATGTAGGAATAATCTACTTAAAAGTATTTAAGCTTCCAACAAAATGTCTTATAGCAGTAATTAATGTTTAACCAGAGTTCAGCATCACTTTTTGAAATGCTTTTTAGCCTAAAGAAGTGATACTTACACAGTCATGCTGTCCATTGTGCCCCCTCTCTCCTGCCCAAGTGGCATTTGAATCTGGTGGCCAGTTTTTTCCTACAAGCTTTATGACAGTCAGCAGCTGGCCAGAAGGTGGGGATCCCAAATAAGGGTTCCCACTAAGGGAAAGGAAAAGGGAAAGCAGCTTTCGCTTGCTCTCGACGAGCAGACCGGTCAGCAACACCTACAATGCTCAGGGGTCTGCCCCAGCTACCGCACGTGCTGTCATCCCTCCTGGGAGAAGCGTCGGGACGAGGAGGAGCTCTCACGGAGGGGAGAGCCTTCATGGCACAGGTCCCCCCTCCAGAACTAAAGCCTTCATTTTCTGAATTTCCTTTCTCCAACTCCCTTAAGAAAAGTTGTACAGGGCAGTTTTAGTACCGCTTGTCTGCTGCCATGAGAATGATGGACCAGCTCCACCCCAAACACTGATGAGAGATTCCTGAGGGTGAAGTTTCTGTTAATTAACAGATTCAGTTTCTCAAAAATACTCCTGAGGTTCATATACAATGCTCAGGGGTATCACATCCCTTGTAACAGACTAGCGTGCCAACTGGGCTCTGCTGGACTAAGTAGAGAGGGCCATGTCCTGAAGGCAGGGTAATATCCTCACTATCCCAGTTACAGAAATAGGTCTCTCTACTCCCTTGAAAGCCCACGAACCCCTACATTAGCTTGTGGATGAGCAGCCCACAGCCACAGAACAGCTGGGCAATGCGACTGTACCAACTGCCTCGTCTAAAGCTATGTCAGTGGGTTTCAGTTTTCCCTCCTTGGTTAACCACAGCCAGCAAGCACAACAGAGCAGCCTTGCATTATTTTCACGACATATTTCTTAATACACACCAGCGCTTGGACATGTTTTCTACTCATACACCACCTCTCCAATTTTAGGAGGCAAGGTCTCGCTTACCTCAATACTACCTGTAGACCTATCCAGTGGGACCATCCGAGCTAGAAGGCAACTGCACGTGCTACTGCACACCTGGGCAGAAAAGACAAATCTCCAGACATTTTTTCACTGTTGGCAGGAATGCCAAGCTACAGCAGGTACCTCCATCACACTGGGTATGTGAGACACCTATGGCATTTGTTGGGCAGCAAAGACATCTCCACAGGCTCGTGTCCGTACATCACAGGAAAAGCTTCAGGCAGATGCAGGAGCAGGACTGCAAAATCCATCGTATCCTTTCTGCTACTGCATCCTCCTGTCCTAGCCTTTAAACCTTGACTGTGGTGTCATCCTCTAGTTTTTAAAATGTTTCAATTTTTTTTGTTTGTTTCCAGAGGAAGGCTCTGAAGCACTGTCAGACCTGTGACTGCAGAAGTAGTATCTCTGCCTCAACTCTTAAATGTGTTGTGTGTGCCAAGAGCTGTCCATTGCCACCCAGCCCCGAACCCTTCACAGCACCGCAGAGAAGGCGGGAAGTACAATTACTTATGGATCTCAAAAGCTTCCAGATGACAAGAGTCTTCATAAAACAAGTTTTTTACTACAGCTTGCCGTGTTAACAGCCTACTAATCACCAGTAAGAGATGCTATTAAATACTAGACAATCCATAATTATTTGCAGGCGCATCAGTTGGTGAGGAAGTCAGACCGTGCTGACACAGTAAGAATAGCTGAGGAGTCAGCAGCACTGAGGACATTTGGGGGGATTTTTTTTTTTTTTAAGGAAGGAAAGTGCTGTAAAACACAGCTGCAATCTTGGCATTTTAAAGTTGCTTCTCTTTGCAGATCATTCAGCTTTTACTGTTGATAGGAAAGAGAGGCATGTTCTTTGGGTTTGTTTCCATCCCTCACAACTTCGACTCTACTCTCTGCTCAACATTTCACAAAGCAGGTGAAATGATACAGACAAAATAGACATTTGTGTGGTACAGCACACTCTGAGACTGTACTTATGTCACTGAAGTGAAATTACCTGCAATGTCTCATCTGCCAATAAAAAAGAGGCTCAAAACATAGAGTCACAAATTCTAGGAGGGTTCCTAACCATTTTTTACATGGGCAGCATCATTAAAGAAACCCAACATCCTTTGAAGAGCCTACGACTGGACAAGCTCCCAGTCGCTGCCTCTGCTTCCCGTCGTCCCACGGAACACAGCACCTCCTCTTCCTCATTAAAGTGGCACGTACTAAGTTTAAAGTAGTGGGGCATAAAAGACCCTCTTCCTGAGAGGCAGAATCCCATTGCTGCAGTGGTTAGGAATCACCTCACTTCCAGTCCCAGTCTTTCTGCAGGAAAGCTACAGGCATTTGTTCTTGTGTGAGCATTGTCCTTGAACATAAGTAAGTCTCTTTTTGAGGCTTGTTCAAATGGTTTTAAAATAAAAAGTTGCTTGCTGAGGCTTTATGCAGTAAGAGCTGTTCCTGTGACCATAATTTGAGTGTATTAACTTCTTTCCAAGCACTTAAAAAGTTATTGTTACCAGCAAAACACCAGTATTACTTTTCAGCAGCAATATCGTGATTATATATACGAAGAGATGCCAAAAAAAGTTGTAGCAATATTTCTTGTTAACACCAATGGATGCAACTGCCAGAGACGCGCCTCAAACCCAGCAGCACGCGCAGCTCTGTAAGGGTGGGCAGCAGCATTCAGAGGTGGCTTTGGATGAACCAGAGCAGCAGCCTCCAAAGGAGCAGCGTGCCTGTTCCTGTGCTGCGTCCTCAGCAAGGAAAAGGTGGAGTGGATAGCCTTCCTTCCAGTTCTCCTGATGTACTGAATTTCTAAACGGATCCTCTTCCCCTTCCACAGACGTACCCCTCGCCACTTTGCTACTTGTCTCTCACGAAGCAGATGTCTATTCCATATGTATAGCGTTTGTTTACTCACTTAAAAGCTCAGACAACCCATCTGATGTAAAGCAAGTTCATCCGTAGGCATATGCACAAACCGCTCCTTGCTCTGCTGTCACCAAGCGCTGCTTTTAGGTCCTCCCATCAGCAGCACGCAAGACAGGGAAAAGCGTATAGTTACAGGAGCAGAATCCCAAGTCCTTTTCCATCAGCCCACTTCCTAAGGTCAAGCTTTTAAAGGCTTTTCTTAAGCTTTCCGCTTAACGTTGTAAATTTTGGGCAGTTTCCACTAGCACGCCAGCTTCTCTGCTCGGGCTAAAGCGCCAGTACTGCTGGGATACGCACTAGTCAGGGTCTGACCGCTTTAGCAAGGAAACACTAACGCCTGCACCGAAATGCCTGCTGAGAAGCCACCGCCGCTCGCCAGCGAGGACAGCTTGCAAACCCCTCGGAGACGCGCGAACGGGAGCAAGTTCGGTTCCCCTTCAGAGGCGTACTCCCAAACGAGAAGGCTACGTGCACGTCTGCCTAGGGATGCGTACGTGAACAAAGTGCTTGTGCAAACACGGTATGTGTGCATTTTGGGCCTCCCACGTGTAACGTGGGTGTGAAAAGGCAGCCGCAGGTCAGCCGGCTCCTGCCTGTACACAAAAATTAAACCCTGCCGTGTGCTGCACAGCGCTCTCGGGGCGTGAGACAAGACTGAGAGCGTGCAGGGATGTTTCTGGCATGGTGCAGCTTTGATCTGCATCAAAACCAGGTTTTTAAATGCTTCCCTGCTGTTGTGATGTAATAAAAATGCAGAAATATGAAATCATAGGTCGTATAAAAGGATTTAATATGTTAACATTAAGAATAAAGGGCTGAATATTCTGGTTTGAAGGTCTTCTATTGCTCTTCTCTTTACCTTGTTATGATAAAGGCTTTCTCCTCATTTAAATAGCTTCCTATGTACCTTCCTAAGAATACTTGTAACATAAACTTTACATTCACCTCTTCAGTTTTTAAGCTTTTTGATGGTTTCTCAGCTATAGACTTTAACAGACATTCTTGCCACTTTTTTACTGTCTTTGGGTCATTATATAGATTTACAGTAAGATTCTTCCAAAGATACATACAGACAGGGTAACACAATAACCTTCATCCTCAAGCTTGCTGTTTTGTCTAATGATCCCTGCCCATTAAAACGGTTTCACGGCTTAATTGAAGGAAATGTTTTTCTCTTGTCGGCACCTGAATTTGAAGGCATAGCAATGGTATCCACAGATGGTTTTAATCAGTCTGCTACCAGGAGGGAAAACAAAAAAAAAAAAACCAAAAAAAGGAGCATATAGTATGACCTCCAAACCTGAATGCCAGGTCAGATTTCTGTTTCTGGAATCAGATTTATTTTGTTCTAAAAATGTCAGGGCATGCCAGGAAGCAATGCACCATTTCTGCCTCCATTAAAAAAAAAACAAACCAAACCCAAAAAAACCCCAAACCTAATCTATACCTTGATTTGAAATCACAGCCAGCAACATATACGGATTACTTGTTAGTTTTTACAGCAGCTGTATCATGTGGATTGAAAGGCTTTCCTTTCCCAACAGGCATCCTGGTGGAAGTTTTTTTTAAGAAAGTGCAAGGGACTCAAACATAAATGTTTCCATGTGCAGTCTAGGCTGTATTTTCAGGAATTTCAAGATTTGACAGATGCCTGTTTAAAATGTAGTTTGCTTCCAGTGAGTCCTAAGGATTAAATACTGATCATATTCTATCGTAAGACACTATACCCGAGGAACAGCATTATGCTACAGCCTCCTCAGCCAGACTGAAGATCTGGCTCCCTGGAATTCAGTTACAGTAGTAGAGAGCTGTTATCTCACCTGAACGAGAACAGGGGACGACATCCATCTCAATTCCAAAAGATGGAAATACTGAACAGCCTTACAACTTTTTTATTCATTTCAGTCATAAACTAACTGCTGGTGGTTACCTGACTTCAGTGTCTTGAGGCATCCCAGATTTAAAGGGTTGCTAGCCTCAAGCTGACTTCAGAGCACTGCAGACATGCTGGCAGGGGAAGAGATTTGTCTTGCTGGGCTTTCGAGTCTCCCTTGTTGTTAAAGAAAAATAGCCTTTGTAGCTTATGGAGTGACTTCTTACCAGGGGTGCTTTTGGTTTGATAGCACGGAGCATGGAAATCACCCTGTGGGTCTCACTATTGCAAGCCAATGAAGCGTGTGCTCTGTAAGCCCTTTGTGGTAAGCTCTTAAGATAAAAAAAAAACAAAACAGAGCTGAAAGTCTGCTAGAGTCAACGCACGGCATAAGAAATTGTGTTCCTTCACTTTTTGAAATACGACAAAGTCCTACACATAAAGCTTCTACACAGGAGACACCAGGATGTACCCACAGCTACCGCAAGGATGGCCATGGGTGGAAAGAGAGGCAACAGTTGTGTAACTGCACGTGTCCCACCCTGTGTAAGTCGGTAACAAGTATGAGAACCTACGCAGGTGCTTGCAGGTGTGGGCAGGCGTGCATGAACAGAGGCAGGCGTGGAAGGGAAAGGGAGCTACAGCCCTTGCAACCCTTCCCCAACACCCCCAGCCCTTCCACGCTCGGGCTACGTGCTGCTCCTCTGCCTTCTGAAGGCACGGTCAGTGTTTCCAGGATGTTAAATGTCAGAAGAAAATGTGGATGAGGAAAAGGCGGGTTAGTAGCTGCTATCTTTGTGTAAGATTCTCGTCTGAAGTCCAGGTCCCAATCCCACAACTATGCTCGTGCAGAGCCCAGAACAGCAAAGCTTTGAGAGACGGAGGCAACCTGCCAGGTTCCTAAAGAAGATGCTAACTGCTTTGCTTACGTAAATAAGACGATTCACAGAAGTTGTGCGAACCTCTTTGCAACGCACAGTCCATGTACCAAGGGTATATTCAATGGGAGAAGAACTGTATTTTCACAGTGCCAGCTACAGCGTCCCCACTGAACAGACGGCAGCACCATGCACATCGCTGCCACGAGTACAACTGAGCAACAGGTAGGATTCAGAAAGTTAACCTGCTCTATGCTCAGTTTATTTCAGTATTTCAACTGTGTGCATGACTACCTTGTCTTCCTAGGCCTACACGTGCAAGAAACAGTGCTCTAAGTTACTATCTGACCTTCTTTTTACAAGTGCCAAAAAATCTTTGCTTTTCTTGAAACCAACCAAAACTCCAAGACACATGCTTCACTGGAGAAGCAGTACCTGTGAGATGCCCAAGTCCATTCATGACTTTTACATAAGAGGTGGCAATTAATAAGGGTCCAATATTTTTGTTTTTCAATTAATGAGAGGATTAAAACTTTGGCACATGTTCCATAATATCGATTACTATGTGACCCGCTGTTAATTATATTTAGTAAGAGGCATGAGGAGAAGCGAGGAGCAAACCAAAGTTAATTCTGTTTGGCTTTAGACAGTTCACCATGTTTCTTCAGGAGAAAGAGGATGCTCAAAGCCTCCCACTGCTTCATCATCTTCCTCTAAAATAAGCAGCCAGAAAAAAGATCCTGTTTGTTACTGTACAAAGTTATGAGATAGTTTTGATTTTAAAAGTAGCTTAAAGGAGTGTCTAAATGACCTTGTCCCACTTGATCATCGAATTCCTTTCTCCCTGAGGCTCATCTCTTGTCAATACATTATCAGTGCACAGACAGTGATAAAAACATGTTGTACAGCACCAGATTGGAGAGGACAACATGATTAATTGTTTGTACAACACTGCTCACGAGCTTGTTTGCTTTCATTATATATAAGCGAGACAGTCAAGCAACATGTCACCTTTCCAACTCCATCTTTAGCTTGAATGAGACATTCTACTTTCAAAGTTGGGTGATTTGTTTAAAGTTAATACCTAGAAATACTGTGCAGCGTTTTTATTATTTTAAATGTTTCTCACTTGCATAACACAGCCCATTCCTGCAAGAGTAAGTTTCTCAGACGGGCTGCTCTGGGATTCTCAGACTGCAGACAGTGCAGGATGGTAAAGGAGATCACAGCCCCCAGCACGCTTCAACTGATTTGTTTTCCTCCCAGCTCTATGTTTTGTGTTTCCCGAGCATTAGGCTGTAAAACCCATTTACAGAAAACTGTAAATATTCCCCCTGCAACAAAGTTGTAAACATCTAAGAAAAAAACCAAACCAAACAAAAAAATACAAGCAAATGATAACCAGTAACATTATCGGAGACCTGAGCTACAGCTACAAACGCACTATCAAACTTACGCTGAGTAAGTCAAAAGTAACATGCAGAAGGGATGGCTTTAGTAACCATAACGCACCTCAAGCTTAACGCGGTTTAAGGAGTTTAACAAGTCTAGCCATTCTCTTTGCTGTGATTAGAGAAAGCACGTACATCATACAAGCTGTTGATGCATGGAGGATTTACACGGTGATATAATGACATCTCCACTTTGATCTCTACATCAACTCCTATGATTACAGATTCAGAGTTGGGGTTTTGGTTTTTTATTTGCTTGTCCTAAGCCCACTGACACCTATTGAGCACCAGCTTCTTTCCCGTGCGCTGCCCCGCGTTGCTGTAGCAGACTTCCAGCGGCACTTCGGCAGGGTTCAGCAGTCCCGGAAGGATCTCCGAGCACAGTGGGCTTTAGCTGTAGGTCTGTAAGCACCCATGCCCAGGACATCACCTCTCCCTTCCCAGGCCACGGAGGACAACAGTGAACGGAAGAGGTTCTCCAGTAACTATGATTCTATGAGCTGCCCCTGCTATAAGACAAGCTGTCGTGTGCCCCCCTTTTGTAACAAGCTTCAACTGCTTGTTCACCCACGAGCAGACCCCTCTGGTCCCACAAAGTGAACCTGCTGCGACAGGAATTCCTTACAAGCCAACATAACCAAAACACCATTACCCACGTTTTCATCTATCCCTTCAAAGCCGGGAGGCGAAAGCTGTGCAGGCGGGACCAGGGAAGAGCCGGAACGTCCCCAGTCACCAACCTCAGCCCCGGGGGGCAGCTCCCACAGCCGCCCGCGGCTCCCCACACCCCACGGAGGGCGGCATCAGCGCGGCCGCAGCCCTTGCAGTGACAGGCGCCCGGCGCGGCCGTGCCCGCTCCCTCGGGGCGACCCTCCATCCCCCTCCGGCCATTTCGCGGCCGTCCCGCCCCACCCGGGCCAGCGCCGCGGGGAGATGCGCCCCAGCCCCGCCGTCCGGCCCGGCCCCCTACCTCGTCCGCCGCCGCGGTGCACCTTGACCAGCACCTCCGCCCGGCCGCCCGCTCGCAGCTCCCGCCGGAGGTACAGCCGCCCCGACGCCCTGTCGACCCCCACGGGGGTGGCGCCGGGAGACGCCAGCTCGAACCAGCCGCCCGCCGCCCGCTCGCGGCTCCGCGGGACGGTGAAGACGGTGTCGCCCACNACCACGAAGAGCAGGCGGCTGCCGGCGCCCGGCGGCCAGGGGCGGTAGGTGAGACGCGCGTTGGCGCCCTCGTCGCAGTCCGAGGCGCGGAGCCGAGCCACCTCCGTGCCCAGCGGGGCCAGCTCGGCCCCCCCC
>VXBL01009623.1:594641-606619 GCA_013400195.1 Aramus guarauna
CCCTTCTTAACTATGTTATCCCAGAGGTGCTGCCACCATTGCTGATGGGCTCGGCCTTGGCCAGTGGTGGGTCCGTCTTGGAGCCAGCTGGCGTTGGCTCTAACAGACATGGGGGAAGCTTCTAGCAGCTTCTCAAAGAAGCCATCCCTGTAGCCCTCCAACTACCAAAACCTTGCCATGCAAACCCAAAACATTGCTGTAGGAGGATCTTTAGGGAGAAAGGCAGAGTTCAGTAATTCCATAGGAAGCACCTCATATTTTGCCACTCATCCTCACACCAGTATGTCTCAACAGGCAGTCCCGGCCAGAAGGACATATGGATCCAGTCTGAGCAGGTTGCTACTCCTCAAGAGCCGTAAGAGTATCTATGCTGCCCCATTAAGACAGATATTTGAGCTATGCTGTCCAGTCTGCACCTGACTAAAATTGCATATGCAAATAATACAACAGAATACAAAAATCATTTTATTACCGCAACAGAGGAAGGAGGTTAATTCATTATGAACTACATGGTTTTTGTGAAAAGGTATCAGACTTCTCAAAAGAAAGCATAAAGTGGTTTGTGTCCCAAACAATCCATACCTTCTGGACTTGGCTTTTATTACTTTTTTTTTTTCCACAGAGTAAGTTTGTCATAAGATAAAAATAATTACTATGTATACATTATTCTGATAAAAAACTGTCC
This sequence comes from Aramus guarauna, assembly GCA_013400195.1. Classification (NCBI taxonomy): domain Eukaryota; kingdom Metazoa; phylum Chordata; class Aves; order Gruiformes; family Aramidae; genus Aramus; species Aramus guarauna. The sequence goes on from VXBL01009623.1 coordinate 595,327, forward strand.
AAGACAACAAACAGGATAAAAGGAATTGGATTCCTTATATTTGTTATTAAATAACTGCACATAGATAGGTCCATATGCCATATACACTACTGCTAAATGTCACTGTTAACAAGCACCAACAATAATTCTTCTGCATTACTGAAATAACAAAGTTTGAAACTTTGAAAGGCATTAAACACCCACCTCTTTTCCAACAAATAAATAGGTAACCTTAAACATCACGTGAAAGGCAGAATTACATACATTTAACTGCGCTGAAACAAAAAACATTGCCAGATTAATTACACATTTAAACACCTAGTTGAGGTACCAAACAACTGCGAAGACCTTTAGGCATTGCTAGCCCTGCATTTGGCATAGTAAGAGTGCAGCAACATAATGGTGACATTTCCTTTTAGCTCTACTGCTGGAGTAGAAATGACACACACTGCGTGTTTTAGAATTTTCACTTTTTTTTACCCCTAAAGTTACATTTTAAAAAGAGTACTAAAGGCATGATTACACAGATTTACATTGAGGTATTATTTCACATTAAATATTGCTTGTGTTGGAATAAACTCAGCTTTTTCTTCATCTCTAATACCATAGTACTCTAGAATCCATCTGCCCGTTGATATATAGGGGATTTATAGATTCGACCACCATCAGCAATAATGGAAACTACTCATCACATCTCCAAATCACGATAGTAAACCAGACATCTCTAAATGCAAATACAACACGCATGCCCATGCATTCACACAGCCTACGCTTCCTGCTGTTAGATCTTTGGTTACATGATAGGTTATATGTCATTAGCAGCAGTCATTAAGAAGTGTTTCAATGACAGCTTACAATCCCTACAACCTGATCTCACAGCTCCTATTCATGTGAATTGCATGGGAAAGATGATGAAGAGTCACAAGATTTGGACGTTTGCAGATGACTTAGTAAAAATAAGGTGTTAAGAACAAGATTTGGTCCTCAAGCTTCTGCCTTTCAGTAAACAGTAATGCCACCAGAGCAAATAGTTTGAAGGATTTTCAATGTCTCAACCTTTTGGTCCTCTTTCTTCCATAGTTGTGTATCTCCTCCTTACACCTCCTGCCCTGTGGAAATTGTATTAAATTCTATTTCCATTTACTTTGGAAGAAATAAACCCAGTACTTTTTAAAATAATATGAACAGAAGCTTATGTTCTGAAATGCCTTTACTTAATTAATCTCAAATATCTCCTGGCAAATCTATCAACTGAGTTCAAGTATGTGGTAATTCAGGAAGTAAATGAGCATTTTTTTAATATTAAGACAAAACTATACATGTCAGTTTAGCTCTAGCTTGATTAAACTTTAATCCACAAGTCTAACGCTAACAGGTGAGTGCCTGAAAATACTGTACTCAATTTATTCTTTCAAGGTAATTTTTTTTTGCATTTACTAAGATCAAGCATATCAGAAATTGGAAATGTGAAGGAGGAAATAAGCCAGTAAAACAGCAACACAAATCGCTACGTAAATTCTCATTCTTTCTGGTGAACAGCTTTTAGGTGGCTGGCATACATCCTAGCTGCACCGCTTACTACACAAGCATCCTCGGAGGCAGGGGTGTTAAGACACAACGGAAGCTCTCGAAATCAGAGGTACAGGAATGTAAAAAAAAAAAAAAATCTTCACAAATAGAAACACAAACTGAGTTTTTTGTTTGTTTAATAAAAGCTTGCAAGGCACATGTTTCAACTGAATTGCAACATCTACAGCAAAACAGATCAAAAATTGCAAACCACTCCCCCAGCCCTTTCAGGGAGTTAAACCTGTGACCTGGCTGAAAACCAAGCTAGGGTTGCGTGTACAAGTCTGATGTAATTATGCCCTATTATTGTCCTTCTGAGGGATAGCATGAAACTTACTGTTTCTTTTTCACAGAAGGTGTAAATTAGGATAGATAATAATATTTTTGCTAATCCATAGCTGGATAAGAAATTCAAGCTTATCATTTTCTTTGTAAGATATGATTGTTCCAGTCACTCATTTTAAAAATTATGCCTTTTTACTGGAAAAACAGCAATGTTCCTCCTACATAAAAGGCTCCTTCTGTTACTTAAGGCTGCTGTGCCAACGGTGCTGCAATACAATTTTCTCTAATATAAAAAGCAAGGTAAAAATCTTAAATGATTCTCCAAAAGCAGAATCAATCGAAGTATCAAGAATACATCTTAAAAACTATGACAAAACTAATAACAACTATGTCACAGTTCAAATAAAGTTCAACATGTTTGTTTAAACATGTATAAAGGCCAATGTGCTACAAGACAGTTTTCTTCAGATGTACGGATGGCCTTGTTTGTGTTTTTCTTAACACGTGTGCTCTACGTGTAAGTATTCAAACTACGTTCTATGTAGTAACACATACATACAGCATTGGGGTAAAGCACAACAGGCAGTCAAGGATAGTTAAATATTGCATCTTGGCATGGCAGTCTAAGGCATGAAGCCGTAAGCTATGCGACTTCATCCACCCAAGTGCAGTTGTAACCCTGAAGTTTGCTACCTGGAATGCCTTATTGCTGTTATGAAATGGTATTCATGAAGGATTAACTTCAGGTGAGTAAATGACTGACACGCAGACATGTAATTCCTTGACAGTGATTCAAACAAACTTACTTTGTATAAGGACCTCTAAACTTACTTCCAAATATTACATCTACATCCATACTAGCACATCCAGAGAAGGCTCCTGCAGGCCTGCTGTAGCTCAAGTTAATACACTAGCTTCTCCTGTTATAGGGTAACTGAAAGGTCTGAAACAGTCCAGTGCAGTAAAATGTACACACTTGTGCCTAAGCAAATAAATGCAGACTGCATTTGGCCAGAGACACACATACACACTACCCTCAACACAACGAAATATCCCCCCGAAAGGATATTTACTTTTTACTTTTAACTTGTAACTTGGCTATACGGATAAATGTAGAGATTAATGATCACATCCATTATATTCAATGGATTTATCTGAACACTGGTTTCAAATAAAATGCATACTTTAACATCTTCTCAAGACTCATAGGCCTAAGAATACAACTGAAAGTAAAAAACGGATTACAGACACGTTGACTTTTACAACAATAAAGCTTTTTTCTTTTAAATCACTCCAAGAGTGATAATAGGTTTTAAAAAAAATCTCAGCACTACCTGTTAGTGTAAAGCTAGCAATTGTATCTGCATAGAGCAGAGAGGAGTCACGCATATACACCAACATGCTGCAGTTCCTAATAATTTCAGAGTTAAAATCTCTGAATTTGCATTTTATCAATAAGTGTGGTAAGGATCATTTTGCCACTTTTGTTTGCCGAATGGTTTTCAGATTTTTCAGTTGAAGGTTCATCTAATTATGCCAGATCCTTCATTAAAGACATCTGAGCTCCAAAGAATCATTCCCACATGCCTGATAGACTGGTTCAGGCATTACAAGAATTCATAACTGCAGGTAACTCCTAACAGTTGAATAATCTCTTCCAAATCTTATGCCCTGGCTTTTTGTCCAGCTATACCTATGTAAGCAAAGTTACTGTTACCTTATTGGATTTTCCATTCGCAACACCAGGATTAGGCCCAGAGTTGGAATTAAAGCACCATTCATTCTCTTGAAAGCGTATCAGCCAGCAACAAACAGGATGAAAAAATAATTTGTTATGAAAAATAGCTGTAGAGGTAAAGGGGGTCATATAAGGAAGACAAATTTTAGAGGGAAGCAAGATTGCAGAGTACTTTCCCAAATTTTCAAAGATGTCAGTGTAGTTGCATAATTGATATAAAAATAGCTATGAACAACTGTACCACTATTTATTAATGGTGGTGATGATAGTGTTTTGAATTACAGTTACGGCACTATCTAAATGTAACTATCACATAATAAGTTGAATGAAATAATTATCACCCATCCCTCCCCATACACACAAACACATATACCAACACACACACAAAGGGTGTAAAACAGAAGAGCAGAAGTCTCAGTAGCAAACCTAGTTGTCCTGCTACACTTGTGTAAAAAACAAGTATGGCATACTTTTGTATACTGGCCCATTCTGATGGCTGCTAAGACACAAATATGTATACAGACATACACATTTAAGCAGGGGAAAATCCTGAAGACAGGTTCTTTCCAAACTGGAGATCTGACCTTTTTCAACATCTTACTGCTAGGTCTAAGTCCAAGACCAACGTGTCTCTAACAAGGTAGAGATCAGTGCCTTAACCTATGGAAGTGTTTGAATAAAATCTTCCTTATTTGATTTATACAAACACTATAGCTACACATAAGATGTATGAATGTGTGTTTGATAAACATAGAAATGTTTACAGTGGAAGACAGGAAGAATTAACACAAAACCCCCAAAAACCCAAACACTTACATGAAAAGATTCAGGACACCAAATGCTTTCTTGATAGACAATAAAAGCTGCATCGCTTAAATGAGCTCTTTAAATATTTTTTCTGCATTTACTGAAGTCTACCCACATCAGCTCTCTAACACTAAAGTTAGAAATCTCATTTACATGAAGATTAAGATGATTTATAATGGAAAGAAAAATGCAAAAACGTGGAAGACTGTCACACTTCGTAGAGACTGTAAAATTTTCCTTCACGGATGGTGTCTGTGTCTGTTGATCTGTAGTTCAAGGAATTCCAGTTTGGTAAAATAAAGTTGTCAACATACTGCATGTGCGCACAGGTATTTGCAAAAATAACTTCCTTGATGAAAAGGAACATTCCCAAGTGAATTTCATTCACAATGAATCCTCAGAAAGAAGCTTGCATGCTTTTTCATGACTGGAAGGATATCACAGTGTTGATTTTATACACAAAGTAGGATCTATTCCAGTATACTCGAGTAAAGTAATTCACATATGGAGAATAGTTCATTTTGATTTCATGACAAAATCGTCCATATTTTGAGTAGGCATAACTGTCACCTTCCTCACAAACCACCTGTCAGAAAAGAAGATGATCTAATTAAAATACTGAAGATAAGTGGTAACAGAACGTAATTCTGTACATTTAATTTACTTCTGTATTCTGTAAATTTCATTTATGATAGCCATTTAATTTCCATACTGTATGATTCCAGTAACCTGAAAACATATTCCCCTAGAATTTGTTTAACCACCTAAAATAGCTTTGGTGAATTAATAGCTTTGTCAGGATAGCAGACATTAAAACCAGTGCACTTTATTCATACAATAAAGAACGATGGCAGCAGAAATTATCCACATGCTCCATTTACCCAGTACTTCAAACCTGACCTACACATAGCATACCACCTATGTAGGGAAGGAAATTCTCAATTAACTTTTCCAGGTCAAGTAAGCTTGACATACCTAATAGACTGAAGACACACATGTATTGCCCTATAAATTCCAACCAATTGACTTGGAAGCAAATTGCTCGTGCGTTTTAGCATCTACTAGTTGATACCCTTGAAGAAATCCCTTTGCGGTTTCTGACGGCACAAGTTTATATGGATTTAAAAAAAGGTGGTGGTAGAAATTCATGGAGAAAAATCTATCGGTAGCTGCCAAACACGATATTTCCCCTGAGTTCCAGTCCTTCAGCAACAGACTGATGGAAAACATCTCTGTCTTGCCCTATCAATAATCACATGCTCTCAGCCTGTGTCAGACACAAAATATCAGACTAAGACTATGGGACATAGTCCCAGCTAGAAAGTAATACTTATCTTCTTAAACACAGCAATTCGGAAAACACATCCATAGACCCATTAACAGCATAACAGCCTGTCCACTGTCTCACTTTGTGAATAAGTAAATGCTGCAGTCTCCAACTACATATGCACTAGTTTCAATTTGTTTGGAAAGTCTTGATAATTTTTCAGTATGACTTAGACAATTTTTGTTAGCAAGCAAACTGAGAGTTTTGTTTCAATGTTTCCTGAGACAACACACTGTATCAACTATAAGGAACAAACTATACAGTCAGTTGTCCACATTGAAATGTACATACCAGTTGTTTTGTTACAGATTTAGATTACAGACATTCAGCAGAACAGATTTTAACTGAAACTCTCATAAGGAACCTTCTTTTCCCCTTCTTAACCTCTCCACTCTAAATAGGATAACCCTTGCCACTCTAACAATCCTAATTACACAAAAATAATAAATGACTGGTTTCATGTACTGACAGTGCTGTGTCTGGCACTTATCAAAGACAGGTTCCTTGCATTGGATGCTGTTTTTTGATGGTTTTTTCCCCCCTTTGATTGAAATTATCATCACAAGCAACAGCCACTCGGAAAAGCACTGTGAAGTGTTCCTTAGGAAGAAATGCTGAATAACTGGGTGTTAGGAATTAAAGGAGAAAGAAACCCATTCTGATACATGAATCAAAGGAAAACTTAAAAACTTGACAGTAAAACAGTGCTGCTGAAGTTTGGATGAGATCAGGATTATGTGTGAGCATGCAGGAAGCGTGGAGATGAGAGATGCAGGAGTATGAGAGAATGGAATCCTGAAACTGTGCTCCAGCTGACATCCTAAGCGTGAAGGGGGAACAGGAACTTAACTCATGCAAAAACAGATCTGAGAAGAAACTGAGAGATCACATGTGCTGGTTATCAATAATGGTGGTTATTCATACATACACACTCTGTTATGGTATAGAATATTGGTTATAACATGGAATAATCATGGCATACCTGATTTTAGCAGCAAGACAAAGAAAGAAAAAGGATAGATTTCAGCAATGGTAAGGAGGTTAATAGAAAAACAGAGACAATATCCTCCATGGATAAACTGGCCAGGAAACCTACAAGTGAAACTAACACCAGTTTTAGATTCCTGGGGATAATAAAGAGTAATCCCCTAAAAATATATCATCCCTATAATTATCCCCCAAATGAAACGAACTACAGAAATGAAATGCTTGCATTACAAGTTCTTTGGAAATGTGTACCATCAAAAGTAGAGTTTATAAAATACCTAACACAATGAACAGCTTGGATTTTTCCCCAAGAATGGAATGTAAGACTATATACAAGAAACATATGTATCCTCCCCATTAAAAAAAAAAAGCACATTCAAACTAAGAATTGACTTGGTATAGTTAATATACAACAGGCTGAAATGTCAAACAGATGCTTAAGTTCTTTTTCTTAGTCAGGAAACCAACTAAATGAAGCTGATTGCTTAGAAGTAACTGGTGACTCCTTCTCCCCTGTTGACCTGAGAGAATAAGGAACCAAACCCTAAGTGAATTTACAGCCACTCCTGCCTTTATAAAGTCAAAACTTCTGCTGGATTCCCAGGAAGCAGATGAACAAGCGGTAATGAGATCACTTTATAGACCCCATCCCATTCCCTGTTTCGGCAGCAAGAAGGAATCAGCTATCAGCATTCAGAACAGACACGGCATGACAACGATTGAAGTAGCTTTCACGGGTATCTTCATAACTCTACAGTTTATTCAACCAATCTTTCTACCAGCTGCGGCTTGAACTATCTATTGGGGTGCTAACCCATCTGCAAGGCTGAGCCATATAGACTTGTAACCTCATCAGTACCAAACAGGCTGTACTGAACTGAATGGCAGGCTGGTCCTCATCCCTGGCAGAGTTTTAGAAGAACTGAGTTTATCCATTTTAAAATTTCTTCTTTAAAGCTAGTAAAGAATGCTCTCTGAGGCAGGGTTTTACTGCTTTTGTAATAACCTCTCCAGGTCTTACAGTCTTAAACATTTATAGATAATTAAATGGTATTTAGTGATTGGCAGAAAAGCACCACAGCTAGATACTAATGTATTAGGAGGGATTAGGGCAGTTAAAGAATAGTATGGGATAAGATTACAGGCGTATAAGAAACAGACAGAATAAAACTTAATTGATCACTCTCAAAATTTATGAATCTTTGTCTACATGTCAATTACAATCAGAAAAATAAGATCAGCATTATAAGAAGATTTCTTTTTAAATGAATTATTTATGCATTCAAACATTCATTTTTTCTTACTGTTACTTACATGACCATTAGCAATATCCAATAGATCTTTAACTCTACATCCTCTTACAGGTCCCACTTCATTGCAAATTGAATCTTCAATAATCAGAAAGTTGGCTTTGTAAGATGTGAGTATCTTATAAATATCCTCTGCTGATCTCTTTGAATAGATCTGATAAATCTATAAATTAAGAAAACATGTTCATGCAATGCAACAATTGGCGATAATTAAATACTTGGGGGTTACGGTATTTGGAATGTTGGTCACATGTAGTGAAAGTTGCACCAAACAAATAATTTCCATTGCCAGGTGGCCTGGAGGGCCATGCAATGCAAACGTGTGTGTCATGAGGAACGTTACAAGGTCATCTTCTTTGGAGAATTAACATTTACAGTACTCCCACAGATCTCAATCAGGCACTTGAGTCTTACAGGATGGAACAGTCTATAAATCACTGATAATACACATACATTTATGGAAATGGATACTCACATTTTCATTTCTTTTTAGAAGATCATCATCATTATATAAAGGCAAGCTTGATACCATCCATCCGGTACAAAGCTTAATCACACCCATTAACTGTGGGCTGCCTGCAAACACAGCAGCCACAGGAGCCTGTCGTCTGCAAAAGCAACATCAACGTACACGTCTGAGTACAGGATGCATTTCTCAAAATGTTTTTAATTTTAAACACTGTGTGAATCTTTTAATGGTATGAATTGGAGTGGATGAAGATATTATTGGGGGTCTAATTACAATTGGTGTTAACGCTGCAGTGGCAGTAGTTTCCTTGCCAGGAAAAGCTCAGATCTGCAGCAACATGGAGTTTGCAAGGAAGGTCTCCTGCTGGGGCAAGGGCTGATGGCCGTTCTCCTCCCCTCCTTCCAATCCATGGAGCATCATTCAGAGTGGTCCTGGAAAGGATCGAACTATTGCTTTTCTGAATGCTTGCTGACTTGTGACAAAACAAGCTTGAGAGGGAGGGTAGGTAGAAGGAGAAACAACATGATGTTATCTTGTAAGGGAAAGATTTGTGGTTATTTTCATTTGATCTCTAGGACCATGTATTTAATCATCTATGAGTAAATAGCATCATGATACAGAATAAGGTCTACAGTAATTATGCTTCTGGGTTTGTTTTCATCTTTTGACTATTTGTATTCCTGCATTAGTGAAAGAAAAGTCATTGTCACACTTTATTACAGACTGTGGGCAACTTTTCCTGCAGAGAAAATTCAAAATAAATTCATTTTATCAGAGAGAAAATTTTAAGAAAATATACTATAATAATGACATTCAATTAAAATTCCAATATGGATATCTAAGTATATCCTTAAGGAAAAAAAATTCTTATTTTCATTAAAAATATGAACAGCTGCTACAAATAAGGGTAGTCAAATGCTTTTAGCTGAGTGAATCTCAATGCAATTCACCATGATTAATTATGTACTTGAAGTGTAATATATGCAGACTAATGTAAAAGCCATTAGGTACTCAGCATTATTCTTCTTGCTGCCTTGAAGAGCTACAGCATTGACAAACAACATACACTACTATTAACAGAAAGAAGAAATTGGCTGGAACACCATAATTACCAGCCTTGTCTTTTCTGAAGATGAACAGGTTGACATTAAAGACTACGTAAATACAGAAAATAACATTCTAAAAAAATACAGTTAAAGGTAAGGAAGTTATCTGAACCCACGGGGTCTAACTTTCAGAGAAGTGCATTTCCTAATGAGATAGTTCAAAGTTAGATTGAATGAGGCCAGAATCCAGTTCTGAAACTTTTGGTGAGAAGAAAAATATATTTGTGAAATAACTTGACTCAGTATTAGCTATATATATGGCTCAGTATGAACTATATAACATAGGTCAGCATTTGCCATGCCCTGCCTAGCCAGCCTGAAAAGAACCTTTCCAGCCTTCTGGTCAAAAGGGACGTTTGAATCATACATGTTAGACTGCATGTTTCTTGACTGATGTCTCTAAATCCTCACATTCAGGCATTTCATTTTACTGGCTCATGAACACAAAAATGCCAGTGTTTCTGTCCCCTGTGGGATTAGAATCAACTTGAATCCTCTAATCTACTGAGAAGTTAGTGTGCAAAAAACCAAGTACTAAGATGTCCACCTTTATTTGGATATTAGCTCTAGAAATGATCTGAAATATTATTTGCCTGTGTGTTTCAGGATCTTATCCTCTTGTAATCAATGATAAACTCTTGGTTCTTTCCATAGGAATAATACCACACTTTAAATACACATTTCTTCTCCCATCTCCCCCTGCATTATGAAATGACTTAGCAAGGGAAAACTCAGATTCATAGAGGTAGCTCCACAAAATGCTGAGACAAAAATACCCTGACATAAAGATATAACATAGAAATGCAGGACTTCATACTTACTTTATCCATGTCATCAGTTCTACTGTATCAGGATCGTAGAATTCTTGTAGTTCTGAAAGCTCTGTCATTATCCTAGGGAAAAACTGATGGAAACGTATTTTTGGTTACTTAGAGTTAAAAAAAAAATCTACAGAGCATCTCATTATATTAAGGCTTTAAATAACACAATAGGAATGGGTTTCAGCTGAGTTTTCCCTCTTGATTGGTGTTTTTGTTTGAATATTGAATATTTTGCAAACCACACTGTTTATACTTACCTGACAGCAGGAGACCTTCTCCACAATAAGTATATTCAACACAAGTTGTCATCTCTTTCTATTTTATTAGAATACTTATAATTAAAAAAATGAAGGAAAGAATCTCAAAAAACCTATGTGGCAACAACATTCATCAACTTTAACTGGCCTAAAATGCATCAAAATCATAGTTCAGGTTTTCATATGCAAATGCCTATCAATAAGGGCACTGAACCAAGAAGTTGACACATCTCTCATGCTAAACCCACTTGAACAGAGGAGGTTGGACTGTTGTAACTTGATTTAAAGGTGCTGTGCAAGTGGCAAAGGAGAGAAGAAATTTCCTGGAAGAGCATTATTCGGGTAATTTGCCCTGGACTTCACTCTGACTTTTACTTCAACCACTGCAGTGAAGAAAGTACACTACACTGTATGAAGTAGGATACCCCAGTTTATGCTCTTGAAAAACATTTTGGGAAAAGGAGGGATTCTGGGTAGTCAAACAGAATGCCAACTCCTTGAGACTTGTCCAGATCGCAAGCCTGCAACACAGCTTCCCTACCCTGTCGGGTTTGGGGGGGTGAAGGAACAACAGGTCCTTTATTAATATGGGCAATTTTAGAATCATAGAATCATTTAGGTTGAAAAAGACCTTTAAG
>VXBL01009623.1:607022-629629 GCA_013400195.1 Aramus guarauna
TTCCCTCAGCCGCTCCTCATAAGACTTGTGCTGCAGACCCTTCACCAGCTTTGTTGCCCGTCTTTGGACACACTCCAGCACCTCAATGTCTTTTTTGTACTGAGGGGCCCAAAACTGAACACAACACTCGAGGTGTGGCCTCACGAGTGCCGAGTACAGGGGGACAATCACTTCCCTAGCCCTTCTGGCCACACCATTTCTGATACAAGCCAGGACACTGTTGATCTTCTTGGCCATCTGGGCACACTGCTGGCTCATATCCATACATTTTTGAAGTCCTAGAGCCATTGTGAGCATTTATCTGAAGGCAGCATGACTAGAAGCTGGCCAGCCTCGAGGGGCTGGAGCATGCTCATGCTGTTGTAAATGCTAAGGGAAAGCTGCTGGATGCCAGCTCTTTTTAAAAAGGACAAAGTTTACAGGATATGCCAGACTGAAGGGACAACTTACTTTGAGACAGCCATAGTGCATAGACAGCTGGAAGTGGGAGACTGATTTTAACTGAGGAGTTTCCACCCCAATTACCTGGACAATTCAGCTGTCAAGTGATAGCAGTCTACAACCAGACATGTTAGGGTAGCATAAGAACAGCTGCTGTACGTTCATATCAGGGCTGAAGGCTGTGGCAGTGTTGTGACACATATGCCTGAACTGTCCGTGCAACAGAAGATGACAGAAAGAGGAACTGCTACTGCCACCCCAAGGAGAACCAGCTTCACTTATCCATCAGAGCCCTTAGAAAAATCTAGTTAGATGAAGGACTATGCCAGACTGAGTCAGAAAGCAGCCAAGCAGAAAGATGCTGAGCTGTACACTCAGCCATTTATAGCTGTGGTAATAGATTAAGAGCCTCAAGGCATTTGCACCATCCCATTACTATTAATCAAAGTTTCCAAGCTCAGGGATCAGTTAAAAAGCTGGAGAGCAAACTGCTTCACCGCTGCTTAACACCAAAAGCTGGATTTGCAATGGATGAAGCCCTCTAGAGTCCAAACCTCCACACTGCTTTTATTAAAAAATAATCTGAAAAAGAATTATTTGGTCAACTAAACTAGTTTCCTCTATTGTAATAGATTTCATAACTCTTTTGAGCAACTAGCTTTTTTTCAGGAGAATATCTATTGCTCAGGCAGAAATGTGTAAAGAGTCAGATTACACTGCAATCAAAATTTCTATTGTAAGATAGATGTTACAAAACCTGTTAAAATATTGTTGGTCAAGACTGGCTTTTATATTTGAGTTATTTGAATTCTTATAAAACTATTCAAACTACTTTGAAGCTATGTCAGCATAGAGAGGATTATACTTTATGGGTATTTCCCATATTTTTTGCACTTATGGAAGTTCATAAAATAATTTCTGAATACTCTTCCACTCAGTCCATCTGTGACTTTCAATAAAGAACTAAGTATTTATTTTAAACATGGAAACATCTGTAGCTTTTCTTCCCTGCATTACTGTACGTACATACCTCTACATTGTGCTCTGCATGAATGATTTAACTCCATTATAATTTGATGGGAGCTTTGCAAAGAGATTATTGGCTTGTGGCCTCCCATAATTTTATTTCCATCTACCCTCACTCCCTCTCACTAAAACTAAGATTGGGGGAACACAGTTTTCAATATCCCAAGTTTTTATTTGGCAGTATTTAATTTGTTGAGTCAGTTTATATATCCAAAGCATAATAGCTGAATATAACAAAGTCTTAATTTAAATTTAAACACTTAATTATATTAAGCAGTCATTAACAAATTAAATTATCAAATACCTCATACTGAAAAAATGTAAACAGCTTTGCTTAAAAAACCCCAGCAAAATAAAACATATTTTCAGTGGATGACAGCTTTGTTTTCATCATATCTATTTCATTTCACCAAGTACATTTTATTATATTTGCTCATCATTTTGACTTAAATTGTGCCTACATACAAAACAAAAACGACAAAGGTGCTTTTCTTACCTCTTTCCACAAGCTGAATCCAATTATTGTAGGAACTGCCATACTCAGAATAAGAGCCTAGAAAATACATGTTAGAAGAAATGGATTATGGACCGTTCTCTGTTCTCCAACCTTGGACTATCTGTTGATTCTGTTCATACAGCAGGCCTGAAACCTTAGAGTGACAGTAGGTGAAACTTTACAGTTTTCTACGAGGCGAAAAATCCTCAGCAAACAAGAATTTGCCTAATTTAGGCAAAAAAGAATGGAAGAACTTATCAGACCCACAATAACTTTATTATCAATGTTAGGGATGGTTAATTTCTACTCAAATAACAATGAGGCAATGTGCACATGATTTAGGGAACAGAAGAAAAGTAAACACCTCACATATAAATGCAGTAAGATAATCTGAGAAAGGGAAAAAAGTATGAAACAAGCATTTCAAACCTCTGATCCTGTTGATGTTTTTGTTCAGATTAACAATATTGACATGCAAAACCCAGAAACCCATTCTTCATCACACCGTCATTCTAGCTGATACAATTTTTGCTTTGTAAAAAGGAAAAAATAGCTTGCGTGACACGGGAAGCATTTGGTAAGGAATGATCAAGAGAATGCCTTGTGTGCATAAGCTATTAACACATCTACTGCGTTAACAGTAAAAATGCAGGTCCATATAGCAGAAAGCATGAGGTGTATAAAGGAATGTGTTTACCATGTGCATGAACATATTGTTACTCCTCGATTGGAAGAACCCTGTCAATGTTACAGATGTAACAGTGTATGGCATTTTCACAAGTCATGTAATGAATCTCTGTTTACATATAAAATATTTATTCCTGTAAGCCTCTCAAAATTAATGTAAGTAATGTCCTATCCTTATTTTATTAATAAAACAAACGCACAAAACTGCTAAAAATTGCACAAAGCAACTCTCAGCATATTAAGAATAAAGCTAGTGTTGGAAGTGGGGGAGTTGTCTGCACTGTAGCACAAGCTCATCTTCAATCGCAACGCTTCTCTATAATGGCCACACATGAACAAATCTTATGCAAAGTAATTCCACTTACCATTTGTTATGAAGCAGCTTTACTCGCAGCAACTAAGTACACCTACCTACCACATTTTAGCCTCATTTCCTAGTGAAACGAGGCTTATATCAACGCTTGCCTTCATGCCTGTACTTTTTCTCCTGTAGTCCTCCTAAAAAGTGCATGACTTTCTTGGCCAATCTCAACTAAATATGACAGAGAGCTTGAGATCTCAAAGATTTTTTAAAAGAAATGAAACAGATGAGTGAAAGAGAGAGAGATGATGACAGTTCTGCCTCTGTGAGGACAGGCTGTAGTGCGAACACAACTTTATCACCAGGTACCACAGCACACATGGAAGTGTGATATTAAGAACAAAAGACACAGAAAAAGCACTCTGCATGAGATCCACTGCTCACTGAACTACATGTTCTTTTAATGGTCTTGGGTAATTATTTTTTGAAAAGTCGTATGCTTGCTACTGTAATTCCCAAGACACTGGCAATAGCAACTCACCAGCAATATCGGGTGTACAGCTTTCAGTCGAAGCCACTTGAAAAGTGTCATCCAAAGTTCAGGAGAGCACACACCAAATGCAGCAAGCATGCAAACATAAGGTGTCCATAGATATTTCATTCTGAAAAAAATTGCAATAACTTAGTTGGAACTCTATGCATGCCTCTGCATTCAAGCTATTTATAAAAACATTCAGATTTTTTTCATATGTTAAACTCAGTCTGGATGTTCAAGCAACCCGAGATAAGTTTGATGGCACTGAAGGGTAAACCAAGGAAATCTCTAGCAGAAGAGCAGGCACCTGATTATCTGCTGCAAGATGTAGGAGCAAGATCCAAGGTCAAAGATGACAAAATCCTTCACAGAGTTCAGGGGAGGATGAAAGAAAAACAAAGAGACTAGTAAAGTCACTTGGCTATTGCGGTTTTCCAGCCAAGCAAGGATAAAAAGCAGCAAAGCTGTACAGACACTGTACTATAAGAGAGCTCCTGAAGAAAGGAAAGGAAAATATTTAATAAACAAGTTACTATTTCCTGGTATTGTGTGCCTCTTAAGGATAGACTAGTCAAATTAAAACAACTACATGGTAACATAACAGTCTGCTTACTTTAAGAATTTGTCAATATTCAGATTTTAGGATGATGAGCATAATACAAACACAAGTCTGCCACCTTCAAGCTGATTTAGCTGAGAGGCAAGATGAGACCAATAACATCTTCCACACATTAACTTCTGTAGCTTTAAGGACTAACACAATACCTTTGAAAATAGTTTTGTTATCACTTTAACATGCCAAGCAAAGGTATACTTCATGCTAGCCTAGACACAAGAAGACCGGATCTTCCACATCCCAATATTCCAGAACATACACTGTTCATCAAAACACTACACAAGATCTTGCTAGAATACAATATCAAAAGCATTACAGCACAGTTCTACACTTAAATACCACAAAGAAAGTGATCAGAATTTGCTTCAATTTAATGTCTTGGATTTTGACTGCATTAAAGCTTGGAAAACACATTAAAGAGATCAAGCACAATTCACCATATACCTGTATCTAATTCATAGTCAAAATGATCTTTGCTCTCTCCCCTACTAACTAGGACTACTATATGCCGAATACATTTCTGAAAAGGGGTGAATTTCAAAGGGGTGAATGGTGTATCACGTCCAGTTAGGAATTCTGTTGTTTTCAAAAGAGATACATCAAAAGCAGACTTACCCTTCCAAACACATCGCTAGACAACCAAGTAAAATTGTGTGAATTACATGATAAACTATTTCTGGCCTCTCTCCAATTCGACCATCCTCAAGTTTAATTGTCTCTTTCAGTGGTTCACCACTGCAGTTGGAGAAAACGAGACATCACTTAATTCAGACATTATCTCAGGCAAAGGTGCCAATAAAAATACTTTTATGACTATTAAGTCATCAGTACACTGAGATCATTCTGTGTCATATTATACAATGTTGTTGTACTGCTTATTTGGTTTTTGTACTTCATCAATGCTCTATCAGTACCTGCTGTCTCTTGGTTTAGACTAACCTCTCTGGAGTGACGGCTGTGAATTAATACAATGGAATCACTGCCTACAACCATAAATCCTATTTTAAGGTAATTCAGCAACAAGAGACAAGTCTAATTTAAGAGTGTGCACAGTCCACAGACATTTAGATGAAGCTTGCTGTACATGCATTCTAACTAAGTTTCTTCATATCATTAGCTTGGTGAAGAATTATGGAATCTGTAGGATGATACTTGTGTATGGAAAGTATATACCATTTTATACCATTTTATACAAAGTAAGATAACAAAACTAGTTTTTAGTGACATTATTATAAGTCCTAGTAATATATTATAAATAAAAATCATAACCAAAATCTTACAACAAATGTTTTTCTACAAATGAGATAGCAAGGCACATAATAGATAACATTTTATTCTACTATGATGTGATTTCCGGTTACAATTTTATAATAAGCTTCCTCATGACAAATGGAAAAATATTTGAGATTATTAACTGCTTCAATATTAAAAAAATAAAAATTAAGAGGAAGAAGATTTATTTTAAGTTTTTCTCTAAAAAGCTTTTGGACATACTGGAGTAATTGCTTATTACAAAGTAGTAAATTTCAACCACTAGCAAAAAAATGGAAGCTTGTTTCATTGTTTTGAATATACTATTACATATCCAACATGACAAACATTTTCATTTATAGCTGTATAATCTTAACCTATTATAAGTCTCTGTCCTTGAAAAAAGAAAAAAATCTATTGATTTTTGCTGCAGACAAGTGAGAAATTTTCCCTAATACCTGAGCAGTTATGCCATTCATCTTCTTCCAGGAAGAGATAATTTACTAGCCATTACGTTTCCAAGAGAAGTTACACTAGGATCTACAGTGTGCTATTCTTAGTCAGTAAACAGAGAGCTCCACTACCCCTTCTCTCAAGAGAACTGTGAATCACTGTGAAACTAAAAATAATTGAGCCAATTTTACTTCAGATCTGTTCTGAGCAGCAAAGGCTGATGGACCTTACCACAGTAAACAAGAGTTTTTAAAAAATCCAAAAAACCAGTAAAGCATCACAAATCTGAAATCCTCTCAACTCCACTCATTTCATCCCTCACAGTATATAAACTTTAAAAAAAAGAAAAGAAAAGAAAAACAACCAAAAAAACCAAACAGAGAAACTAATTCTGTAGCAACAATCAGATAACTTTGCTGTTAGAAGGGGAAACCAGACAAAACAACTTTCTCCCTTGCAATGGGAAGAGACATAAACATATCACAAAACATTAGCCAGAGCTCTCCAGGAATTGCACCCATGGGGAACAAAAACAACGACAACTCCCTGTCTTGACTAGAGGGATGCTCAAGAAGCTTGTCACTAAATGACTTTCTTTAGGAGCCTCTGGTGGGCTTTCCCACTGGTGCTCACACTCTGGCAAGCTCAATGGTGCAACAAACATCATGACCATTCATTTAGACATCAAATAACTTCTTATTTTTTCAGTATAAATAAGTTACTTACCAAATTCTCCTAAAAATGACCTGAGTTACAGAAAAAAGGCAGATAATTAATACTAAAATATAGAAAGGCAACAGTGATGACTGTGTTAGTCGCAAAAAAAAGTCTTGGGAGGGTGCCTGCAGAGATTCTTGACAAAGGAGCCAATTCATTGTAAAATTCCTAGTAAGGCAAAAACATCCCATTAAAACCAGTAACAATAACCCACAGATCAGAAAAAAAAAAACAACCCAGCACACAACCAATCACAGTTTAACCTACACGTCATAGGAAACTATTTGAAATTCATCTTTGAAAAGTTACCTTTTATCACTTGAAAACACTTTGCAAGTACTCTTTAGAGTAACTGTCAAAAGCTTATCTTCCAAAAAAGAATCTGTGATCTGAAGAGACCAGACTACAATTCTTTTATATCACAAAAACCCAACCTGTCATATAACTCCATTAACAGGGACCACAAAGAACTTCATTGTCACAGTGGATTAAGATTTTTAGAGATATTGATGCAAGAAGGTATGCTTGTCCTCATTCCAGACAGGGAGATGAAGAAGGGAAAGTGGTCATCTGAGATCACAAACAAGCTCGAGGCACTGCCAAGAACAGAATCCTTAATGCTGAAATTCTAGTTCTGTAGCAGAACCCACTCGATCATTCTTCTCTCTCAATTAATGAGCAGAAAGATTATATACTCTGCCAAGAAGCATTTTCAATGTGTATTCTCAACTGGAATTGGTGCAGCATGTGATGTCGTGAATGCAGTCTTGTTTTATTTTGTTTCACTTTCCTCCCTCTTTTCTTTTTCTTTCCCCTCAAGGGAAGACTAGAGAACTGAACCACTTTCAATTAGACAGATCAGTTTAAAGATTAACAGCTGGGCATATCCAAACTGACCTTAAAAGACAGATCTTGAAGCTCTTGTGCTGCAAACCATAATTCCAACCTACAGTTACACAATTTTCTAAGCGTACTTGCACCCAGTTTGTCTCAATCACCGGTTTCATTGTGGAGTTCAACAGCCTGGAAAGTAACATGTAGCAAGTCCCCGGGGGGAAAAAAAATAATCCGTAATACCTGGTAGCTGAATAAACTGAAATCCTGACCAGAAGCAGTTCTTTTCTTGCAAAACACTTAAGAACATGCATGTATGTGTGTTAAACAACGCATCTTAGTTAACGTCATTACATCTTGTCTTCCAAAAATTCCCCACAATTTGATTACGTGTGTTGTTACTTTCCACTTCTTCCCTTGAAAGGCTGTGAAGTAGTTTTGTAAGAGAGATGCAGTTCCCAGGAGAGAGTTTCAATTCCTGCACAGAACTGCAAGCATTGGCTTGTGTCCAGAAGGCGTCTCAGTCCTTATCAATACTCCATTTGAAGTTTTCCAGAAAATCTGTAGCCATGATGTCTTCTTGTAGACCAACATTCAGCTTTCACAGATGCAAAGTTTTTCTTAGAATCAGAACAATTCCCTCTGACTTTTAAGTTGTCCCTTGTCCTAATTTCTTCCAAGACATACAGCATTTTTTGGGGGGTGTTATTCTTACAAAACTAAAAATAAAACCCCACACCCCAACCCTATTTTGAGATAATATCGATAGTTCGTGACCCTCTGAAGAGCCCTTTCTTTTCCAGGCTATAAAAAGTTAGTACCACCACCTTTATCCTATTATCTTTGCTTTCAAGTCTTGTTAGAAACACTAGAGAGGGTACAGAAAGTTTTTGCTCTTCAACATCAAAAGAAAACAAAAATCTATGAAATGCTTTCATCCCAAGGCATGAAAAACATTGAGGTGTCTCAGAAACCTCAAAATCCTAAGTAAATTCTGTATATGCACCTTTTTTCAATTCAATCTTAAAACCAGATAACAAATAGAAATTGTTTCCCTAACTCCTCTGTAAAATTCTCACAAGCCATTGAAATTTTCTATTTCTCAGAGCGGTTTCATAAATTCGGATATCTTAGAAGCTGTAAAGAGTTTAAAAACTTACTTAGTTGTGTTTAAGCCAAGTTTTACTTCAATGAACTTCAGCAAATGCTCATTTTCTTTATGAGGAACAAACATCTGAAAATTAATTTAGCAGAGAAAAATCTCATCAAGTGCTGGAAGCAACTTTCATGCAGTCACTTCATTCAGATTACAAAATGGTAGGGAATAATCAACTATTCAAGATTTATTTAAAACTAACAAATTGGATTAAGTGTGCCAATTAAGGTACCAGTACAGTATTGTAAATCTTCACTTAAATTAATCCATTTTTTGGGTTTCCTTGAGAATATAATTCCCTTAATTTCATTCATGTACCCCAACAGGAAAGCAAGTGAAAAGCTGTCAACAAGTTATCAAAAGACTACCAAGCGGTGTAAAAAGGATCATGAAAAACGGATATAACTTACCCCCAAGCAAGCCAAAGAACATTGCATTTGGCTCCACTAAACAATAGGACTGCAGCCTAGCAAAAGTTATGAGCATTTGTAATCTTCACATAAATTGTTTGAGCAGCCAAGAGGTCTGTGTACTGTCTACATAATTTAACTCATATTTTTCAAGGTTAGGTTTTATTTTCCTGGAGATACAGCAAGGCTAGCCAATCTGAATGGCACAAGAAAACAATCAGTTCTGAGCATTCTCTCAAACTTTTTAGGGTTCACTAGGTTCATTATTTTTAAGTAAACACTGTTAATTAACACAACCAGAGTGAGTATGAGACATAGAGGAAAAGCACAATAAATTATGTAAAAAGCTAGAGCCAGCAGGAGGGAGTTGCTAATCAAAATACAAGACCAGGATAAAATCCCGTTGTGTAATCTCAGCTCCTAGCTGACTCCTCCACTAAGTGAAAGTTTCTGTTCCCATGTTCTAGTTGAAAGTTTCTGTTCCCATGTTCTAGTTGAAATGCAATTGAAAACTAACATCTACCCTGAGACTACTCATACCTGTACCTGGCTACTAGGTCTTCTCTGTGCACAAGAATATTGTGTTAATATTCAGACCAGTTTGTAGAGGCCATCCAAGTCATAACAAACCCCACATTTATGAAATAGCTAAAGTGTGATTTAAAGACTATTTCTATACAATGTTTTAACCTTAAGCCAAAAGACCAAAACTCCAACAAAAAACAGCTGTTTGAGTTGTTAAGACTTTTTATATAGATAGAAAATGACTCAATTTTTAGTACTTGAACTTGCCATGAATTAAACTATGAACTCCCAGATCGATAAGATAAGCAACACTTCAAAAGATTTTTCCAAGATACATCTGCAACTTTCCATTTCGATTTTGACAATTAAAATCACTTTTTACAGAGGAATCTTACCTTTAGTAAGAAGTTTAGTGTCACTGTTATTGTAAGTACCAAATAAATGTACATTATTTTCATCAATCTTGACATAAATGTACCTTTTTTCATATTCATCTGCAAAAATATTTTAAGAATGCCATATCATTTGGAGTTCAGTTTAAATAATAAAAACTACACTTAGAGTTAAAAGAGAATCTAGTTACCTGAAGGCATTTAGAGAGCATTAAAGCTGCTACAAGACTCAGTAATGGTGACACTAGTAAGGCTGAATTTTCAAACTGCAAAAGGTACCCCAAGAAGAGAGAAAACAAGTAGATTTTGTATACTTCATGCACCTGTTGAAGAAATAAAATAAAACACAATAAAATAAAATTACAGTGGATACGAGCCTTGCTTTTTAGAGCAGTAGATAGCTTATTCCATCCCTATGTTAATCAAGGGATTAATGGATCTCTATCCTCCAACTCATGAATCTAGTAGGGTACTGTTTGGCTCTGAAAAGTATTTCACATTGAAATGATCCTGAGCAGCCTCAGTAACTAGTGCACAATTCCTGCACAAGAATTCTGTAAAAATGCCAAAAGCGGTAATATTTTACAAGTTCTTCCCGTTCTGTAACACCTCACTGTAATGCAGCATGAAGCAGTAACCACAATGCAACAGTGTGAAAATACACAATTTGTGTGAAAGAGCTGACTACTGAAAACATGCACTTTCCTTGGCCTCACAATAACTTGTTCATTTAATTTATCACAGGAATACAGACCGTTACTGATACTTTCTGTTATTCACTAATAAAATACAATAATTCACTTATAAACCCTGACACTTGATTCTTTAGACTTTTACCAAAACACTCATCTTCTCCCTTATATTTTAAGGACCTTGCTTTGCACTAAAACAGAACAAACATTTCCCACTGCTGAGGAACAGAAAAAAACAAATAAACCGAACAATTGAAAGAAGAGGTAACGAATTAGTATGGCATGCAGTTTGAAATGAAGTTACAACTAATAAAACTAGAAGGCACAGGTGTATGAAGTAGCATGTATACCATTGCAACAGGCAGAGTAAAAATGCCTTATTGTTGCACCATTTCTAAGAAACATTTTCCAGAATAAATTCAAATACTTTCTTGTACTGAAAAATTAACTGGCCTTCAAGCATCTGCCTAGCCTATTTACTAGCTGAATCAGTACAGGGTGGGCCATTCAGAGTGAAAGTGAGCCCCGTAACTGTACAGAGCCAACACAGCAGTTTTTTGGGCAGCCCCGCCCTACTGTGAATAGGGAAAGGACAAGAACAGGCAGCTAGGCCAAAAAAGATGCATGACTGAGTATCAGTCATCACTCTTTCAGCTCTCCAAGGATGCTTCAGGTCTCAGAAGCTTCTGACCCTTTTGTTAGGAAAGCTGTCCTAACCAGTAGTCCAAAAGAGAGTGAGTTTAAAGCCATTTTATTCTTCTGATGGACATGACATGCCCTTCAGCTGGACTCAGGCTGCAAGACACTCAAGTCATCGCTCACTCTGCAACCTCTGGAGCTCCTGAGCAGTAACTATGGCAGGCACCTCTGAGGCTGTATTTAAGTCCTCAACTATTGGTAGGCTGAAGAGTTCTAATACCTTTTCTGTCTGTGCCAGGGCAAAGCTGTCTAGCAGAAAAAGGGAAACAGCCTGGACAAACAGGAGATAATGACTGTATTCCCACATCATCATGAAGGTGTATGTTGAAGCACTCACCAAAAGGTAACAAAACTTCTAAAGAAAAAAAGAAGGAAAAAAAAGTGCATTAATTTCATACCTATGCATTGCTGTCATTAAGTAACTGAGAGGTCATTAAACCAGAAACTATGGAAATTAATTATTATTTTAGGAAATAATTAAAATACTGACTTCAGACACATTTAACATGTTCTCAGGTGGGAGAGCAATTACTGAAACATTCAAAAACATTTAAAACCAATCAGAAGAAACGTCATTGACAGAGACACAGGGAAAGGAAGTTATCACCATCTTCTCTGAGCAACAGGAAGAGCAACAAAATAGTTAACATAGTGAGAAAGATTCTGCGTCCGTTTCTTTTAAAAAGACAGCACTCAACTCATTTCGACACTGTTCTCTCTGAACCCTCACGGGGGCATAATAGGGCAGAGCATGAGTCAATCAGCAAAAACTGCACATGCCTAGGTGAAATCCAAGTGGCTGTTTTGAAAAGAACAAACAAAACATCTACTGTTTTCTGACTGGAGGGGCAATAGTGACAGAGGTAACTACTCTAGAGCACAGTTCTACCAGCAACTCTTTATTAAGAAATTAATTTTGCTTTACCTCAGCAGAACAATTTAGGTTTTTTTTTAAATAGCCTGTGAGAGCTGCTACTTGACATGCAAAATATGGCAAAGCCCAATTTTCCCTTGATGGTATGGAGTAATCAATTCTTGTTGTATCTGTCCTAGAATAAAGTACAGACAAACAAAATTATTAAAAGATTCATGGAAAAAAAAAATCAAGGAAAGCCTTAATGTCACTTCTAGTTATCAGCGTGGCCTTGCAAGTAAACTATTCCTGTATTAGGTGTAAAGTAACACTGACGCAGTTTCACTGCTGATACAAGTCACAAATTTAGTATCAGCATAGAAAGGTCCAACCTTTACTCATCTATTCAGCAGGTCTCCTTATTAGGTGGCATTTATAGGACTGAAGGCAAAAAGTATCTGCCTCCAACCTTTTCTGACCCAGCACAACACTGTGTGAGCCGGACACATCACACACTGCTTCTGCCAACCTGCACTGGGATAACGGAGCCTTCTTAGGCTACGAGCAGGTCTCAATGGTCTTATGCCCATGGACAGGGAATCACTGCCGTAACAGCAGCTTTTCACACGACGACGCAAATCAGCTCACAGCTGCGAGAAGAGACTCCTTTCAGTCCTCATACGATACGTTTTAAATAAGTGATTTAGGTGGTCAAGCACAACATACTTAGAATCCAAAGTAGTGCTCCCCCATAGCAGCAGCACCAGCAGATACTCTGTCTACAGGGAAAATTCTGCCCAGCAAAACAAGAGGTTAAAGACAGGTGGGGAGTGTGGGCTGAAACAGCAGCAGGGTCTTCTCATGGAAGGACTTGACAGTATCTGCACAATTAGAGCTGTAGGAGAAAGTTTTAAAAAGTGCTAAAATGACTTAGAAGCACAAGTCACACTTTCAAATGTGATCAAAGGCATCAGTTTCAGAGGTACATAGACGTCTTTGTGTCTACTATGCTTTTAAAAACGAGCCTCAAGCTCCTTTATCATTTAGATATTTGAAAGCGCCACCTTTCATTTTTACCTCTGAGGCCTCTTACAGAGGCATATTTGGAGTTTTTTTAACTACTGGACCTTTCAATTTGTTAACATTGTTTAATCTTCTGTGCTGTTGAAAAAAAAAATACAGATTTATTCATCATTTTTCCTACTTTTCACTGTTCACACCAGCTTGATGAACAGTATTTTTAGCTACTAATCACAGATTTGGTCATAATGACTTCACACTCCTAAAAGATGCTTCCCAACAGTTCAACTCTAAAGGTGTATCTCTAATATTTTGCTCCTCCATAGCTCTTTTCTTTCAAGTGCTCTCAAGTTCACAGAAAGCCCCAGAGCTACGTGGTGACATACCAGGAATCTGAGCAGTTCTCATTGCCCAAATGAGGCTCCCTATTACTGTGGTACTTCATAATGGGAAGGGACATTTTCTTGCAAGTGAAACATTTTTAAATAAAAAAATCTTGAGATCAGGATCATCTAAGAAAATTCCACTTTGCACAAAAACTCATTACAAGAAGCAGATTTAAAAAAAAAAAAATCAAAGATTCTTTACAAGAAAAATGCACTTGGCCATTTCCTTCTAAGCAACAGAACAACCACTACAATATTTAGAACCAGCCAGAAAGCAATTCTGTTTTACAGCAACTTCAGAAGTTTGTTTTCATTCTTCACCAGCACAAACCCAAAACCTTCTGAGGAATGTTTTTGCAAAATGGAATTGTGTGAGAGTAGTCCTGTATTCACACACATACACAAAATCAGTTCAACTGGCAGTGTAGACGGTCTGGACAACAGAAGGCCTTTCCATTAATAAAGCATAATGAGAATCAGTACATCTCTGGGAGATGTTTCGTTTTCAGCATAAGAGCTCGCTCTCACAATGAGAACACAAAGTTTAATAGAAAGCATTTCAATATGCTCTAATATTTTAAAATGCCTTATTGACAAACTAGATTGTAGAAAGATGGTTTTCTTACCTGTTAATAATGAACCATGCTACAGTCAGCATTCCTGCCAGCCAAGTCCCACTCATAACCCAACTGGTTACAAACAATGCAGTCACATAAATTCCCTGCAGTCCAAAAACTATACCAATGTAGAAATACACTGGTTCAATAACTTCCTGAAATTACAAATAAAAACGAAGAGACATAGCGGCAACTGAGCTGAAGCTGGAAATGATTACTACTCACTATTTGCATACTGCTAACAGTGTGCTAGTGCTAGATGCTTTACAAACAGGTAAGAGACAGCCCCTATTCTAGAAAAGTATTGAGCATGCTTTTATTTTGGGCTCAGGGAGAACAAAGCAGTGTGAATTAAGAACACACTTCTCAGTGTTCTCAAGGACTCAGCTTGCTAGTGCCATGATTTTTCTATCTACTTTAGCACGAACATCGTATGTGTCAGATTTAATAAATCTATACTGCAGCAAGATATAAAATTCACAGGAGTACTGGCATGAGTTATGTACGGGAGAAACTTGGAGAAGTAAAGGTGTGGCAAAAATGGTTCCAAACACAGAGAAGCATATATAAAATAAATAATAACAAAAAAAGAATGAGAAATGAGAGGACATAAGTATGCAGTGTAAGCAGAACAAAGCCTGAGTAGAGCAGAAAGAGACAAAAGGCTTATCTACAAAGTGTTTTTCCCATTTATCTATATGGGAATGCATAGACAGGTACCGCTACAACAGACTTCTATACTCCAAAGGAGCTAACTTTCCCGGTTTTAATGGATAGCACAGATACTCTCCACATTTCTAAGCTGTTTGTAGAAGTAAAGAATAACAGAAAAGTTTAGTGCATATAAACCCCCAAAATCCTATGCCAGAGACCGATCAGAATTGAGGAGAACCTGGACCTGGTGAGATGCTTAGCTCAATTCATTCAACAAAAAGTGCATGTGTTTATGGTACACAGCACAGAAAGTCTCATACACACACACATCACAACCACAACAAAAACACAGAAAGTAGGAGAAACGCACATACTTCGCTACCAGATGCTTGATATAAAACACTGGCAATCAACTCTGGATACAAAGTCATTTGCTGGACTGCATTTATCGTCTTCAGTGATATTGTCTTGTTGTTGTGTGTCAACTCATAAACACCTGTAGACAAAAAAAAATATATTATTCTTGGAATCACTTACTATTGCTGTTCTTAAAAGAGGTGGAAGTGTACTCAAAGGTAGGGAGATTTGATCATTAAAGCTACTGACTGACTGACCACTCCTAATTTTAAAGGCATGAGAAATTTCTGTGCCAGATGCCATTCCACTCTACTAATTTAGCAACAAAGTTATTACCATTTTTTTATCTAGTCTTTAAACAGAAGGCCCCAAACTAACCAGCTGAAGTGTAGTCTTTTCAGAAACATACTGATGCAGCCCTGAAACCAGCTACCTACAGATCACCTTCAAAGGAGGTTCTTAAGAAGTGAGACAAAGACGTAACAAGGATGAGCAGGATGTATTAAACCTGTCTCCATGAAGAGGTCAGATATGATGGGCTTGTCACCCTTTTCAGCCCTGCATTTCTGAGACTTCTAAGAATCATAGAATCATAGAATCATCTAGGTTGGAAAAGACCTTTAAGATCATCAAGTCCAACCGCTAACCTAACCTTGCCATCCCACCACTAAACCATGTCCTCAAGTACCTCATCTATCCTTCTTTTAAATACCTCCAGGGACGGGGACTCAGAATCACTCACTTAACACAATACACCCTTGTACAGGATTGAGATAAAATTGAAGCTGGCATACTTGCAGAATACATCATTCTGAGATATAATTAAAGAAAAGACTTGTCGTTACTTAGGACAATAGAGGGAAGAGGAAAAATAATCCAAATTGGGGGGGGGTGGAGGGAGGGGGGAGAACAAAAGCCCCAACAATAATGCAGCAGCCAAACAAGATAACTGTTTCCAGCTCTGAGCATATCTCGATGTGTGGTCTGCAGCTGGTTCTCTGCAGGCCAAACCAGGTCTTGCAGGACTTATAACTGGGTTCAGCACAGCTATGATACACCTTTGAAAACTGGGTGCCCCCATAATACCTAGCAGACACATGAGTCTGCCTGTTTTCAGAGGCAGCATGCCTGAATGAGGCAGTCCATCTATGCATAGCACGGGTAATCTCCCCAGAGATAATGAGGAACTGACTGTACCAAAGACTTATTATATATGGCTGACGTGCTACACATCAGCTGGGAAACTGTTCAACCAATAAAACTACACCTAGAAAGCTTAACTGGCTTTGGATGAGGTTTCATGAGGGGACTGAACTAATTCAACGGCTGACTGCTGCAAGACAGAGCTGTTTGCTCCCTCTTCTCTCCTGGAGTTCTCATGCTAGCCCAGGTGCCCTTCTGAACTCACTAAACTGGCATGGAAATATTCCACCTCCTTTTCATTGCTTTAGTTTCCTGCTAGTTTAGGGACCGAGGCCAGTGAGGTCCAGAGCCAGTGCAGGATAAAGAGCAGGAGCACAAAGGGAGGACAGACCATTGCCACCTGGTTTGTTCTCCTCCCTGTTGGTTTCTGTCCCCATCACTCAGTGCTAGTCAACATCTATTCATCACAGCTGGCAGGAGTAGAAACCTCTGGCAGGGACAGGATTGAGCAGATCAACTCTTGACAGAAAGTGCTCCATCTTCTGTCAGAGGATGGAAACCAGTTATTTCCATCCCCCATTCCCAAATTAAACATCAATTATGCTTATATGGCAGAAAATCCACCATGTAGCATCAGCAAACCCAACCATAACTTCCATATGGGGTAATATGAGAGTAATATTCATCCTATTCCAGAGTACTGGTTGAAGGCAATCCACTGGAATACAGGATAGTTAAATACTGGTTTTTAAAAGGCACTGAAAAGTTAGGACAGCACACAGTTTTTAATTAATCTGACTGATATATCTATATAAGAGTATAAAATCACGCTTGCCGGTCTGCAGGAGTTTTTTACTGTCTCCAAAAGGAATAGGACTTTTCAAGGTTAATAAAACAAACGGGTCTTGTACCTCTTTCAAAGGAAGGAGCCTTTAGCAGTTCTTTATAGAATGAGTAATAAATGGCGCTGTCACCCTGAAATGTAATTTCTCGTTCAAGTTCCTAGGAAAAAAAAAAAATATTCACCTCCTGCAATCTCTTCCCATAGAAGACTATATATTTCAGATAGACTATTTTTGTAATACAGCACATGGTTATGACTCCATGGTACATCTTCAAAGTATTCCACAAACATTAATCTTCACAGCACCTCTGTCAGGTATATAAAGCTCTCTATAACTTAGCAAACATGCTTGGAATCAGAGCAACTCAAATCCCCATCATAAGTCAGCACAAGATCCACAAGATCTTTTCATATTCACAAATCTGAATTTCATTCAACTTTCCGTACTTCACTAAACAATACAGTACTTAAAAAACACAGCCCATACATTCCTGTTGTTTAGCTTATGCAATCGCAATATGCATTAGTTTTTTTCTCCAAATTTTAGAAAGGTATTTAAATGATAAAGGATGGCATGGAAAAACATACAAAAGCATGACAAGACAAGACTACTGTTAGTAGGAGAAATACTTTAAAAAACAAAACAAAACAAAACAAAACAAAAGGAGACTATATAAAAAACAGAGGCCTGAGTAGAATGACAGGGGATTCTGCAAGCAAGTAGTTCCAACCTGACATGGATCAGCTTTGATTTCAAGGACACAATTTGGCTTTTGTTTCAGTAGTTGAACTTTTTTCTTTACCTGCCTGCTGGAAAACCAGAATTTCCGTTCATGGTATGTTGAGAGGTACACAGCATACATCATTCCACTAGTGACTGCCGCAAGACAACCAAAGAAAAGTTTTGCAAAACGTTGGATTAACATATCTGAAAAGGGACAGTGAAAAAGCTAAAATAGTCCAGAGGACTTAGAAACAAACAGTCTGCCCTAAATAAGACTCATTTCTGAACAGCGAGTAAACTTACTGGCATCAGAACTATCACAGCTTTGTCAGCACAGATACATCGAGAACTGGTTTGTTATTCCTGTCCTGCAGAGTTTTCTTTCCCAGCTGTTACCGTTGCTTCATAGAACTCTCAGATAAAATACTCACACACCACACTGAAAATTTATCCCCATTCTAGTAAACTTCATTTTCAAATGAATTCCAAGAAGGAAAAGTGTCTTCCAGATAAGCAGAACGAACTAGATTTTACCCAAAACACCACAAACTTCTTAAAGACATTACACAAATAGGTGTCAATACCACAACTAACATCAATACTGAGACATTCTGGTCCCTGTTCTGTTTTCAAATATAAGAGGAAAGAACTAATCTGAATTTTACCAAACTCATTCAATGGGCATCTACTTCACCTGTAGCTCCCTCAAGTTAGTATGCATGTTTAACGTAAAAGTTTTTGGTAGCTTGGTGAGCACTTGCCCAAACTTACAACTCGTTTTAGTTCTGTTTCTTGAAAAGCTGTAAGGACTTTTTGTCTGTTCATGTTTCAGTACCATTACTTCATGCCTTTCAGCTTCTCAACCAAAAGACCATTCCAGACGTAATTAAAATATTTATTTGTACTCAAGTAGTAATAAAAGTAAGATTCTTAACCCCTCTGCCTCTCCGCCTTCCTCTCCCCTCCAACCTGAAACAATCCAGGACTACCATTTTACATACATAAAATAAATATAACACATAAAATGCCATTATCAAAGAATTCTAATGTGCATGCCTGTTTTTTCTTGAAACATTCAAAAACCTAATTCAAAATAAGTCTGTTATAAATTACTGTGCTACAAATATCTTCCCATAAAATGTGAAAGAATAATGAAAAAAAAAAATCAGAAGTTGGCTAAAAATTCTGTAGCTTACATTTTGGCGATCTTCCCAGCTTTGAGTTTTCTTTGTTTCTCTCCTCTGGAGCCATTTTGTCAGATTCTGTGCAGTTTTGCTTCTTTCTCTGTCGCAGGTCTGCTGCCCCTGAAGACATTTTTTTGAAGTTATTGCAACACAATATCTAAAAATCACACTCTGAGAAATCTACAGCAGCACGTAACAGCCAGTTATTGCTACTGATTCAACCCCACAGCAGATATATTTGACTAAAAGACTCAATTAAAGTAAGTCATATGCATAACTAAAATAACAATATAACAATACAGAAATCAATTCTTATCTTATTCCTTAAAAAATCCACGTTTTCTCCTGAGGCCATACTCTGGGATTACCCAGAACCCAAACTGGAAGCTAACAGATTTATTCCCTGGAAGCTAAAAGATTTATTCCATAGTGAAGATATTATATAAATGAAGGAAAGTGGTAGTTTAGACGTTGATGCAGACACTGGGAGGTATTGGTGCCAATTTAATTCTACTCTCATCCTGCTTTTTCACTGATGTAGTACAGTAGTGTACTAGGCACGTTACTGTAATATGAAAACTGGGCTAATCCATTATTTTTAATTAAGCTGTCTGTTATGCATATGGTGAAAGCTTTTATAAAGTAAATATAATATCACTTTTTTCTTCCTGCCAGATCTACTGGAACTAAGTAGATTTATGAATTCTTAGTGTAACTTATAATTAAAAAGTCCAGTCCGCTAGGCCACATAGATCACTTCAGGGCTTCTTCAGTTTCTGTTAAGTTTTCTCTAACCAACAATGGCAGTTCAAAGCCCTGGCCCATTTATTTTACAGTTGGAAAAGCAACCAGATTAATTAACCAGAGTGCAAGTCTCCATACAAAAAGACTCATCGCAAAAAGTCTGTCATAATTACTGTATTAAAGATGACATCCCACAACATTTATGTGATTTAGAAGTTTGATGAAAAGGTTTAACTGTAACTGACACTCCAGAATTTTTAGCTCTCCAGTTTGACCTACCGTCCAACAAGTGCTTGAAATTTTGTAGCCACTGATTTACTCTGGACTTAAAACAGCTCTTTCGTAAAGCCATTCAACTTCAAACTTGATGTGTTAATCTTCACATCCCATAAAGCTTTTAATTACTCTGATTGTATATTACTTCAAGTATAAATCAGACTACTTTTAACTCCCAACTATTAGATTTAAAAGTTAGAAACTAGACATAGTAATAAAAATAAAGTGTTAAAGTGGTGTCTGCCTATATCAGGACACCTATATTTGTGTTTTAACAGGATTTTCAAAGCAATTTATAAATTATTCTGAGCAAAGCAAGATCTCAATGATAACACTTTTCATGGAATGAACAGAAAATGTCTACCTTCTTAAACAAGACAAGAATTGGAAAGATACTAAACAAAACAAGGTTTAGGCTGTTCAGTATCACATTTATCATTATGTCAATCCAAAACAAAATATACACCAGTATCACATCATGTCATGTACGAAGTTAATCAGCAGCACAAACACTGAGTGCACTGCAATTAAAAATCACTTGTACCACACAAAATAAAATGGGGGGTAAACCCCCTAGATCACTAGAATGGGCAGATACGTGCTTGGCAAGCCTGCCCTTATCATTCTAGTTATGACCAAAGCAACGGCAGTGAGAACACTGGAGGAAAAGTAATTTCTTTTGCTTTTCTGCAGGTAAGTGAGCATGTAGTGTAACACACTTACAAAGTCTAGAGTTAGCAGCAGTAATAGAAAACTCTCAAAGAAAGAACAACTTAAAATTCTAATTCTGAAACAGCTACATCTCAGTCAGCAAACAATCTTCACCTCAGTTTTGAAAACTGCTCAACATATTCTCCCTCTAAAAGCAGTAACAAAGATTCAAGTACGCTACTGCTGTTTCATTTGCAGCTGCCTCAAACAAGAAAAATGTTTCCACTTGTATGAATCCTTTAAATGGGGTGAAGTGAAAGTCAGACAAGGTGACAACTAAAAGTAATCTAGGATTTTGAACTGATGACACAGCCTCTAATACCTCTCTATACTGCACACAATTTTTCATCTGAGATTGCTTTCTAGTTCCCTGTAAGTTCGCAGCACATTTTGGTTTTTAACTCTTGTTCAGACAACATGCATTCCACTTATTTTTGTGTATCTATTGCAGAAAAGCATAACTCATTGCTCCTGTGTGCCACTATATTAATCCATTTTTCACCTGCAAATTGGGCAGTGTCTGCAATTCTTGTCCTCTCACCTAAAGAAGGATAAGATAGAGCTGGGAAATGTTCAGAGAAGGGCCACGAGGATGATCAAAAGTGTGAGATGGCTCCCATACAAGGAACAAGGAACCAAGTTGAGGATGCCTCAGTCTAGAAAAGAGGACGACCAACAAAAACATGCTAGAGGTGTACAAGCTAGTGAAGTGCACAAACAGGCTGAATAGAAAGCAGTGATTCACCTTCTTTTCTAATACTGGAACAAGAAGTTATCAAACAAACCCAGTGAGTCAGGCTAAAAGGAACCAGTTCATCGCACATCACCTTCGTGTAGACCACTCCTACCCAAAGAATGTTCTGTGAATGAAGAGTTTAAACAGATTCAAGAAAAGATGGACATATTTATGAAGGACAAACAACCAAAGACTTCTAAATACACAGAAATCATGGCCAGCTCATAAACTGAGCTGAAAACAGTCGGGAGGCTGGAATATGGCATGGGACAGTATTGCATGTGCTTGTTTTACTCTTGCATTTCTCTGGGTGCCTACTTACAGTCATGTTTCTGCTGATTTCCCCAAGAAAACTAAATGCCATCTCCTAGTCCCCTCAAAGGAGATTAGCACAAAAGAGACTTGGAGAAAAATCGTGTGTGTGTGTCTAAAAATGAAACGAGAGAGGAGAGAGACTAAAACATACAAACAGGGAAACGGAAGGGATGCCAAAGGAAAAAGCACACTCACGGAGGCATCCACGGAGCGCACGGATGCTGCCCCAGCGTGCTCCGCACAGAGGCAATGCCAGGCGAGGAAAGAGAAACAGACCCCAAGTTTCTGGGCTCCCTGCCACCCACCTTCCTCCCGCTTGGTGCTGCACACGCTGGGCTGCCCTGGGCGGGGAAGAGGAGGCCTCGTCAGCGGGGCCCGAGGGGTCCCGAAGAGGGATCGGCCCGGCCTGACCCGGCACTATCACCAGCCGCTGCAGCGGTGGGACCAGCACTGCCGGGGGAGGCCGACTCCGTGTCCTGCGGGCCGGTTCTACCTTCGGACGTGCCTTATTTAACCGCCGCGGACCTCACACAAACCACGAGCCCCCGCCGCGGCCACGCTGCCGACCGGCGCCAGGGGAAGCGGCCCCGGCCCGGCAAGGCACAGCAGGCCCGGCCGGGGACACCCCGACCGACCTCCCCGCCCCCGAGCTCCGGTACCGCCTGAGGCGGCGGCGGCGGCCCCGCCGAAACGGCCGTTGGGCGCGCGCCCCCTCACACGGTACCGCCGGGCGCGGGACGGGGCGGCCCCGCCGACAGCGGCGGAGGGGGATGAGGGTGACACACGCGCCGCCGCCCCCCTCACCTTCCTCC